>CM034312.1:32500-632500 GCA_019925795.1 Dendrobium chrysotoxum
CGTACGATCCAGTACGAACCTAATTCAGAGCCGTTCGCACTGCATAACCTTCTACACGAACCCTATGTCGTATTGTACGAATAGCTCAAAATATGAACGATTCATCCCGTACAAAGCAGTACAAACCTAATTCAGAGCTGTTCGTACCTCAAAATCTCCTGTACGAACTCTATTTTGTACTGTATGAATAGTTTAAAAAATGAATGATTCATCCCGTATGATCCAGTACGAACCTTAAGAAAATCAACTCAGAGGCATTCGTACCGGCCGTTTGTCTTGTACGAACTGCTTGTATGAAGTATTCAGAGCCATTCGTACAGCAAATCCTTACGCACGAAGGTAATTTCGTACTGTATGAACTGGACTTAAAAAATTTTCCAGGTAGGCAGATTCGTTGTGGACGACAGACAAATACAGATCGTCCCGTACGATCAGATTTCGTACTGTATGATCAATTTTAAAAATTAAATTTTCCACTCCCCCATTATGTATATGCATAGTTATCCAACTTACAATCTCACTCTCTCAGACTCAAAAAAAAAACAAAAAATATAGACTACTCACAAACAAATGAACTTGAAGTATTTAGCAGTCTGGAGTTTAAAATTCCTGAAAAATATGTTAGTGCACACAAAAAGAAACTCTAATATTTATTAGGAGAAGAATAAAACAAACAATAGGCTTTTGTAATTATCAAAAATAACTTGTATTAGAATTCATTTGAACGAATAGATTTGCACAAATCATTCATCTTATTTTTAAATACCCACTTTGTTCCAACAACACTTTGATCTTTCGGTCTTTCTACATATTCGCAAAAATCATTTCTAGTAAATTGATTCAACTCATCATGCATAGCTAGAATCCAAAACTCATCCGAAAGTGCTTGATTTACACTAGTGGGTTCAATCATTAAAATAAAAGCAGAGTGATTCACTTCTTTCCTCAATTTATGCCTAATTTTAACTCCTTCACTTAGGTCTCCTAAAATTAACTCCTTAGGATAACTCTTGGGAAAATTCCATTCTCTAGGCAATGGGTTTTCTTCTTCATTTTTAACTCTCTCTTCCAATCTTTCATTTTCAAGTCCTTGGGAGATTTCCTCCACTTTATCTTCTTCTAACCTAGACCCTTCTTTATTATTCGATTCATCAAAAATAACATGAGTGGTCTCCTCAACTACCAATATTCTTCTATTAAAAACTCTGTAGGATTTTTCAACACTTGAATATCCTAGAAAAATTCTTTCATCAAATTTAGGATCAAATTTTCCTAAGATAGTTTTTCCACTATTATGTATGAACATTTTACATCCAAAAACATATAGATGTGAGAGGTTGGGAATTCTACCTTTAAGAAGTTCATAGAGTATCTTGTTTAATTTTGATCTAATGTTCACCATATTCAATACATAGCATGCAGTACTAACTGCTTCTGCCCAAAGATATCTTGGAAGTGAATATTCTGCCAACTTGGCTCTAGCAACTTCAATCAATGTCATGTTCTTTCTCTCAACTACTTCATTCTGCTGAGGTGTCCTAGAAGCTGAGAAATTAGGATCTATTCCATGGGTTTTAGTAAATATATCAAACAATTCATTTTCAAATTATCCCATATGATCACTTTGGATTGTAACTATTTCAAACCCTAATTTTCTCTGAATCCAAGTGGCAAAGTCTCTAAACTCCTCAAATGATTCACTCTTATGATTTAAAAATTTAATCCATATGAATCTTGAGTAATCATCCATAATTACATACCCAAACCTTTTTCTTTCTAGACTTAAAGTACTAATGGGTCCAAAGAGATCCATATGAAGAATTTTTAAGGGCTTGTTGGTTCTGACTTCCTTGATTGAATTGAAGGAGGATTTGACTTATTTTTCTAGTTAACATGCATCACATAAGTGATCTTTAGTGAAGTCTAATTTGGGTATTCCTCTGATTAAATTCTTTTGGGTGATTTTCTTAAGATTTCTCATGCTCGCATCACAAAGTCTTCTATATCATAACCATGATTCATCAGATACAATTTTCAAATAAAAAGTAGTAGAAGATTTTACAGAATTTAAATCTAGCATGTATATATTATTTACTCTATCACCATTCAACACAATGATTCTATTTTGACTAATAATACAGCTAGTAGGCAAAAATTTTATATGATAACCTTTATCGCACAATTGACTTATGCTCAACAGGTTGTGTTTTAAGCCTTCTACTAACAGAATATTTTCAATCATAAAATTCTTAGAATTTCCAATCATACATGTACGAACCACTCTCTTAGTGGTATTATCTCCAAGTGTAACCTTACCTCCATTCCTGGCTTCCAACGATATGAATTGATTCACATCTCCAGTCATATGCTTTGAACAGCCACTGTCTAGGTACCAAATACTCTCATGAGGTCTTGTGTGAGAGCATTTCTATAAGAAAATTAAGGGTTTGTCCTGGGAATCCAAATAAGTCTGGGTTCACCTCTTGGTAATTTTAAACCAGATGTATGTGTGATATGCTGTGATTTATGCACCTTAGGTCTCCACATTAAATGTGTTCTATGATGAATAGTACAAGTGTAGGAAATATGTCCAATCATACCATAAGAAAAATATTTTACTCCAGAAAAAAGATTTACTAATCTATGTGCATTGTAAGATCTTCTCCTAGATTTTGAACTAGTGGACTTGTGGTAAGATTTGTGAAAATTTTCAAGTTTGGGTAGAATCCTATTTTCCTTAAGTGCTTTTAACTTAACTTCAAGATATGAGTTAACACTTTCTATAATCAAATTTTCAATCTTCAAGTTATGCTCTCTACTATCTGATTCATCCATAAAAGTTTTGAAATCATTTTTTAAGTTCAATGTGTGATGATTTTAGAAGTTCATGCTGTTTGTTCAAATCATCATATTCATCCAACAGAGTCATATGGTTGCTATCAATTAATGCATGGTCTTTCCTAAGGATTTCATTTTTTTTTAATTCTAAGTAATCCAAATTTAGTTTTGCATGCAATTTCTTTAGTTTCCTATATGTAGAATGACTGCATTCAAAAACTTCAAATAATTCATCATAACTTAAGTCAAATACCTCCTCTTGATCCGAATGATCAAGATTGTCAGTCATCAAGCATAAATTTGTGACTTCCTCTTCAGGTGCTGTTTCTGAGGAATCTGAATCTGAGTCCGCCAAAATACTCGTTGTAGTCTCTTCTTGCCCCTTCTATCCTTTGGTTTATAGTTTTGCAACCTATACCACCCTCATTCAAAGGACCACAAAGTTTTTTTCCAAGAAGTCCAATGCATTCTATTATCATTTGATCTAGAACCCCAGAAAATTTATTAAGGATTCTTTCCATCCTTAATATAGTGGCCAAATTTGATTTAATAACTTGAAATAAATAAAAAGCCATAGAATTAAGAATACTTTTAAGAATAGTAAGCCTACTACCATAACAAAAAATGAGATTCCCAAGAAGAAATATTATTACACTTTTTTTTGGATAATTTCATCAAAAAGATGAGATTTCTTCAACCCTTTATATATAGGAGCTCCTAAATATTTAAAAGGCAACTTTTGATGAGAAAAATGAGTAATATAAGAAATTCTATTAATTTTCATAATAGAAAATTTTTTGGAAGTAAAGAAAGAACTCTTGGAATCATTAATAGATAAACTACTTTCTAAATGAAATTTATCAAGAAAGTTTTTTATTTTCTTGATATGGTGAATACTTCTATTACAGAAAATGATAAAATCATCTGTAAAGCATAAATGTGAAATTGGAAATCCACCTTTAGTTATATAATACATACTAGGATTATTCTCAAAAATAATATTAATGCATTTAGAAAAATATTCCATTGCTAAAATGAAAAGAGAAGGAGATAAAGGATCTCCTTGCCTAAGACCATGTGTTGAATGTAAAAAACCATAAGAAACACCATTAATCAAAATAGAGAACCAAACATTCTCCACTAAATTTTGAATAAGGTGAATAAATTTTTCAGAAAAACCAAAGAGAGATAACACATTATATAAAAAATTCCATGAGATAATATCATAAGCTTTTGAAATATCAAGTTTAAACAACATGTTGCCACCTCTTATTTTAATATCTAAATCATGCACAATTTCTTGAGCAAGAAAAATATTATCCCAGTGTATACTAGAAAGGACCTTCTCTCAGCCACTAGATTAAGGCTACTTGAGTAAAGGCCAGCTCAAGTTCTTTCACATCAAGCATTTCTTTTTGGAATCATAGTATGAAACTTCACAACGACTTGCCTAGTTCTTGTCTCATTTTTAGTGGGACTTGTGAGCTTTTGGGAGGCCTCTGGGCACTTGAAAATTGTGTGATGAACATTCACTTGAATTCATAGAAGGAGGTGATCACTCCACTGGATCAGTGAGTGAACCACATTAATGTTGAATCTTTCAAAGTAGTAAAGAAGAGATGATATTGAATGGTGTCATCGATGTTAAGGAGGGAGGTCATAGACTCAAAAGTCACCACATGATCCGTCGGATCAATTTTGCTTTGATAAGCTTCAAGGTGAGGTACTTTGAACTTGGGAGGTGCTCTTGCTTTGGAGATCGGTTTAGAGAAGGTGTTGGTTAGGCTTGGTATGATTTCTTTGGTATGTCTAGCTGTTAGATTAGAGTTCTCATCTCTCACTTAAAGGTGAGTGGGATTGGCAACTTAATCTAAAGCATGAGCTTTCTTTGATGGCTCTTAGCGAGCACTGAGATTGGATGGTCCTTCGGGTGCGTTGATGAGTGTAAGGAAAGAAAATAATATATGGATTTAAGAGATATGGATTTTGAAAAAATCTTTATTATCCAAGCTAGACATATAAGAATGGTGAAAATAAGAGCTCTGCATTATGGAGCTTGAGCATTTTAAGAAAAATAATACAATTCTTTATGAATCTCTTTTTTTTATGGATTCCCTCAGAGGCTATAGATTTTATACTTCCTTTTTCCTCTCTATATTTTGACATTTGTTCTTCAAAGTCTTCTCCCTTGCCCTTCTCTTTTTTTCTTTTCTTCTCCCTCCCCCCTTTAATAGGGTTTGAAAGAATGTAGGAGTTATATCCTGTCATGCAATTGTGTCGGTGTCGAGCTAGTTAGTTGTGATGCCCCAAAATTTAATTTGGAAGAATTTTTTATTTATCTTTTAATAAATAATAATAATCAGAGCTATCTAATATCATCTATCAATAATAAATAATTAAAGCATATTCTATAATTTAAAATATCAATATACGCATCTATATTTATTCTCAAAAATTATATACACTACTCAGGATCTACATAATCATCATATATCTATCTTGCTCTGAATACAGAAGAATAACTAAAATAGAACCTAAAGAATTCTGACCAGCCTCATACTCCTGCTCCCCTACCCTGACATGAAATCATTTAACAACATAATGAGCTAAAAGCCCAGCAGGTCACCAAAATCTTAACTAAATTCAAAGCACAGTAAAGGAGCAATATGTATGTCAACAGTCAAACCATAGCAGTTACATTCATATGATCATTGAATCAGTGCAGAAATAGTAAAATTCATATGTGATAGAAATAAAATCTACAAATAGTAAAACACTACGGTACAAAAGCCAGTAAAATAGTAAATCAATATGAGTATCAAATCTATAAAATAATCGTTGTATCCGTAATAATAATCAGTACAAAAATTGGATAAAGCATCAAACTAAATATCGGTAAAGATTGTCAAAATCATGTCAATGTAATAAAATCATATAAGAGTGTACACATGCTATACAACTATTCTATATCAGCATTAAATCAATATCTCAATCACAAGCTTAATATCTCAATCACATGCTCAATAAATCCTGTATATCACGTGATATATAGTTGTAAAATCAAGTATTAATAAACTACGGGTTATTACATTAGTAGTTGAAGAAGGCGAGTTATATAGGATCAAATGATAATCAGTAATCTCAATGTTGATAGGGAGGGGGAGAGTGTCATTTAATTGCTCTCGATGAGAGATGGTAGGTCGATCTGGGTTACCCTGTTAAGGTAAAAAGGGCGAGTAGCATGTGAGTGTGATCTCCAAGCATATGTGAGAGGGAAATCTTTGAGATGGGGCAATGTGTGTTGGCGGCTCCTTGATGTATCAAGAATGGGAGACTTATCTTTGACTTGAATGGATAATAATTTTTCTGACTGAGAGAGGAACTTTTGAGGTCTCCTTTCCCTAGGGGAGTATGACTGCCTAGAGGATGTGATCTGTCCCAGTCCACCGTGCTCCACTGCTAAGCTCCTTCCAGCTCTTGAGCGAGTCCCTCAAACGTGTTTTCTCGAGGGGAGAGTATGTCCTGTTTCACTCAACTCAATCATAACCTACAAGATACCTACAAACGGTTACCTGCACAGGTTGGGTTTACACAATTCTTTCATCTTGAATCCATCACATGTGTGCTCTCTACAATGTTAGTGTAAAACCCAATTTTCTCCACACATAGCTCAATTTGTGATTCATATAATCAATATTATTTATAATCATCAAAATCCTAATGCACACCAGGCTCATGGGTTCAATATACGATCCTCCGACTACCATTACTCTACTACAGTTTGTTGATCAATATAACCTAGCAACACGAATAACCTCCTTTCATCACCTATTGTCATCAACATACGTCATAGCTCATTATTTATAACTGATAATAAATACTAGTAAAATCATTTCAGTTGGATCAATTCTCATGATTTTTTATTTATGAATCTTTTATATTAAAATTGTAGTATCTTGTGGGACTCTCTCTTATCTCTAAGCGTAATAAATCTTCAAACAAAATTAAAAGATTAAATTTTCTATTTTTTTACCTACATGAATTTTTTAGCACATAACTCATTTAACTTATTATATAGTCATAATAAGAGGTTTATGGGCTTGGGGAGGAGTTTCTTCAGACCCTACACTATCGTTATCCCTAAAATTAAAGGAAGCACCATGGTTTTGAAAATCGGATTGGACTGGCCGGTTCAACCGTGAATCGGGCATGTGGTCGATTTGGTCCTCATGAAAAACTGGCCCAACATCAAACCGGTGGGAATTGGTTTGAACCGTCGATTTTTACGAATCGGTCAATTCAATGTATAATTTATTTAAATACTTTAATATAATATAAAATATTTTATTAAATTTTAAATTAATTTAAATATAATATATTAGTTAATAAACTCCAAAAATTAAATAATAAGCATTAATTAATTATACCCACATAATTCAATCTCCCAATGTTGGCTCTTTACTCATGAAAAGAAGGAGAGCTATATAAATAACATAAGAAAAAACTCTCAAGTGATGTGAGACTAAACAAATAATTGTGTCATGTGTGTGCATGGTAAATTACTTTCAAGAGGATTTTTTTTGAAAAATTTTGTATACAATATTCAAATAAATTTGATACATAATATATAGATATAAAGTATATATAAGTATATAATATAAATTAATAATAATTTATATTAAATTTATAAATTTATATTTGATTTAAATTTATATTAAATGTGAATAAAATTTAAAAATTGGTTTAAATTTAAAATTATAGAAACTATTATTTTTTTTAGTAATAAATTTATATTTTTGCATGATAATTATACCATTATTATTTCATTTAGAAAATGTTTAAATTTAAAATTATAAGTATAAATTAGTTATATAATTTATATGTATAAACTATATTAAAATATTTAACATAAATTAGTAATAATTTATATTAAATTATATACTTGTATGCAAGGTTGTGAAAATTGGACCGGACAATAAACCAGTAGAATGAGAGGTTCACAGTTTGACCATTTCGACCGATCGAACCGGATGACGTAATAAATAAAATTTAGATGACATAAAAATCATATAATAATATAATTTTTTTATTAAAAAATAAATTGAATTCACACATTACTAATATCTGATGTAATTTTAAATTTAAATATATTCAATCTTTAAATTTAATTCAAATTTAACTTACATATCAATTTATAAGTTTAATATAAATTATTAATTTATGTTATATATTTATATATAATTTACACTTATAGATTATATATTAAATTCATATTATTATTTTACATTTATAAATTATTGAGTTTAAATTATATCATTTATAAAAAAGAAATAAATAATTAATTTTTATAGTAAACAAAATAATAAATGAAGAATATAATTTATTTAACATTATTAATTACAAATAAATTTTATTTACATCATAAAAAGTTTATTTAAAAAATCGATTTTAAAATAAATAGTGTGTTGTAAACTTAAGAAGAAAAGAACTTTAACTTTTTTAGTCCCACATTATTTGGGGAACTTTATCTTGGTAATACTTTTATTTTATATTTTCTTTTGAGTTAGAATAGAGTAATATCTCTCATAAAGTGATGAAGCCTTGTAAAATGTTTAGTTGAATTTTTTAATTTAAAATTAAGTATTTCAAATTTAAAATTAAATTACAAATATTACTTAATATTTTATTCTTAATATTTTAAAATAATTTATTTAATTACTCAAATAATTTCAAAATTGAACCGGCCGACTCAAGAGTACTGTGATCGGTTCAGTGATATGCCGATTGAACCAGTGGTTCTGCCCGATTTTGGCTAGTTTAATGCAGAATGGTTTACCGGATCGGCCATTAGACTGATTTACTGTTGAATCGGTTGGACCGATCGGTTTTTAAATTTATATTAAAATACTATTTTAATAATATTATTATTTATTATGCTACAATTAAACCGGTCGAATCAATAAAAAACACCGAGCGCCGACAAACAAACTACGAAAACGAAGGAAGCACAAGTGAAGAACTGACTTGAATAAAAAACAAACATTGGGAGAAGTAAGAATTACGGTTGGAGCGAACACAGCAATCAACTTTGGAGCGAGAAACTCTTAAAATCCTAATTTATTCATAGTTCAAATTCTGAGCGCGGGTTTCATGACAAATGAATTATACATATATTTTCACCTAACCTTGCATCTCTCCCGCGGCTAAAAACACATACCCAGAAACCCGCGCCGTTACTATTGTCGCAGTTATGACTGTGTACGTAATGGGGAACTAATAATTTCTCGTCCCCCGTGCCATCTTAGGGCACGCCACCCGCGCGCTCCTTCTCTGCACCGCGTGCCTCCCTCGGCCTCCCGTCTTTCTGCAAGCGACTCCATCGCACGCTGCGGCAATTCTTTCTACACGATCTCTGGGCCAAGCTGTCGTGCGAGGGCGTTTCCCTCTTCGCACGCCGCCGTTGGCCTCCTGCCTCTGCTTTCTAACGCGACGATCTACCCAGCTTGTGCGCAATTGCGCTGGAACCGCGGCAACTGCGCTTCCTAGCTCCCTCCGTACGCAAATTGCGCCTCCTCACACGTTGCTTGTGCGACGATCTACCCATCTGTTGCTTGTGCGCTGTTACGTGTTCATCACCCAGACCACCGTGCCTCACTGCCTCCTCCTCTGTTCCCAACAGCATCTTAGGAGCCCCACATTCTCTTACTCGCCGGTCTCCGCGCAAACCCCAACAGTGACTTCTACTTTCTTCATGTAGCTGGCGCTTCTACCTTTCCCATTCAGAAAGAGAATATCAGTGAAATCTGTTTTCTGTAAGAGTCGATAAGATCCTCTTTCTTTGATATTCCATCTCTGTTACTATTTGCTGCAATATTGATTGAGATCTATTTGAGGAGACATGCTATTTTCTGCGATCATGAACTTGATTGTTTGGGAAAATTTTAAAATCTGTTTAATTGTGATTTTCCTTCCTTGGACAATATTCCTCGTTAAAAGTGGAGGGTTGCATTAGATAGTTGACGAACAGCATAAAATTTGTTGAATAATCATGATATGAATATTTTAATACACTGTGTTATTGCTAGAGCGTTCCTTGGAAGCGGCATGTTGTATGACCTGAATATAGTGAGACCTGTGCAAGCGTCGCTGCACCGGCGCTCGGGTGCAGTATTAAATAAGTAAGAGTTCTCACGTCATAGATGAATGTGGGCAAAAAAAAGTTTATCCATGAAGCTAGAATTAGGATAGGAATTGAAATATAGGTTCTCTTACAAACAAATTAATAGAATTAATAAATATTATGATTCACACAACAATAACATTAAGCTTTTATTCCACTATGTGGGTCAGTTGTATGAATCCTTCTTTTTTTCATTGTGTCCTGTTGAAAGTTAAATTCTCATTTAAACCCAATAAAGAAAGGTCAATTCTAATATTTTTTAACCAAGTCTTTTTAGGTCTTATCCTGCCTCTCTTAATATAGGCCAAATCTAATACATCTACTATCCTATCTGGATCATCAAAAGTTTTACATTTTATATTACCAAATCATCTAAAGTAGGACCATATTAAATTTTGCTCTAGCTTATAATTTTCTAATTGCTAATTCCTTATATAAGAAAAAAAAAGCATATCATTACTTATAAAAATAAATATAGTAAAACTAATATTGATTATTTTATAATAAGAAAAGTAGATCGTTTAGATTGCAAAGATTATAAAATTATTTTGTGTAAAAGATGAATAAGCAGAATATGAATAATAAAGTAAGATGTTGTCTTAGGATTAGATGGGGCATTTAAAGAACACTAAAAAAATATTTTTGAGGGTAAGATTCAAGATTTTAAGATTTTGACTATGCATGAGGAAGCAAATGTTATGTGGGAAAAAGAAGCTAGTATATTAAGAATGTTGCAAAGGATATGCTTGCATCTAGAAAAGAAAAGCTCCTAATAATAAAATAATTAATGGTGGAATCAAAATTTGCAAGAAAATATAAAAAATAAGAAGCTTTTTATACAAATTGGTTTGTGTAAATGCTCCAAAAATGGGAAAATATATAAAAGGCCCGTACAGAGTCTAAAAAGTAATATGCAATATAAAAAATTTAGCTTTTAATAATTTATATAATAGATTATATATTACGGAGGGCAAAAGATATATGTGCAAATTAGTCAAGTAAAGAGATAAGAGAAGTAAGGATTGAGTTCAAGTGAAGTGGATTAAGGATGAAGATTAAAAAATATTTTTTATTAGAAGAGAATATTCAACAAAAAATGGATAAGATATTTTTATGACATTTTCAATAAAAATTGTGAGAATACAATTGACTTTAGTAGCCTTAACACCTTAAATGAAAATAGAGCTTTTTATTTCTATCGGCGTATTAGTAAAATCGAAGTTAGAGAGGCTTTAAAAAAATGAAATGTGAAAAAGTTGTTGGACCTTATGATATTCTAATAGAGGTTAGGAAATGCGTAGGAGATGAAGGAATTTCTCGGCTTGCAAAATTTTTTAATATTATTTTGAAGTCAAAAATATATTAGATGAGGAGAGGAGTGTGTTGATTCTTATTTTTAAGAATAAAGGTGATGCACAAGAGTGTGCAAATTATAGAGGAATTAAGTTCATGTTTCATAATTTAAAACTATGGGATAGAGTTATTGAGCATAGGTTATGAGTTGATACTAATATTTCTCAAAATCTATTTGGATTTATGCAGGGTAGGTCTACTATGGAAGCTATACATTTATTGAGAGGTTTGATGGAGAAGTATATAGAGAATAAGAAGTATCTACATATGATATTTATTGATTTAGAGAAAGCATATGATAAAATTTCAAGAGAAGTATTCTGGAGAGTTCTAAAAAAAAAAGGGTTAATAATGCTTATATTCAAGTTATTAAGGATATTTATGCAGGAGTTGTTATTTGTGTTCAAACACAAGATGATTTGACCAAGTATTTTCCTATTTCAGTTAGATTACATCAAGGATCAATTATTATTTTTGCTTTAGTCATGTATATTTTTATTAGACATTTGCAAGAGGATGTACCCTAGTGTATACTTTTTGCTGATGATAATCTTCTTGTTGATAAGACTAGAGAGGGAGTTGAAGGTAAACTTGAATTATGGAGGTCAACCTTAAAGTCTAAAGGTTTTCGTAATAGTAGATCTAAAATTGAATAAATTGAGTGTAATTTTAATAGTAATAGATCTAGTGGGGGAATTGTAACTTTAGGCAATCAAGTCATTAATAAGAGTACACGATTTACATGTCTCGAGTCTATTGTTCAAAGTGATGCTGAAATAGATGAGGATATTATTAGTAGAATTAAAGTTAAATGGTTAAAGTGGAGGAATGCATTGGGCATGTTGTGTGATAGAAAAATACCCCTCAAATTTAAGAGAAAATTCTATAAGATGGTGGTGAGACCAGCAATGCTTAATGGCGTAGAATGTTGGCCATTAAAAGTGAAGCATAAAATTAAGTTTAAATGTTGCAGAGATGAGGATGCTCAGGTGGATGAGTGGCTACACTCTAGATAGATTCCGAAATGAGTATATGCATGAAAAGGTTGGAGTAACTCTAGTGACAAATAAGATTAGAGAGAGTCACCTTAGATGGTTTATTCACATAAAATGTCAACCTTCTGATGACTCAGTTAGGAGAGTAGATGTATTAGATTTTGTCTATATTAAAAAAAAATAGAGATAGACCTTAAAAAACTTAGAAAATATTATAAATGAGATTTTTTTTATTAAATTTAAATGAGATTTTGACTCTTAACATGTCACAATGGAGAAAAATGATTATGTAGCTGACCTCACGTACTGGGATAAAGCTTGATGTTGTCGTTGTTGTTGTTGGACATTGTTCCTTATTCCTTCAATGCTGTTGGTTTTTCACCATATTGCCTAAAATGATGATGCCTCCTATCAATCTTGTCCTTTTTTTTTTGTCATCCTTATCGACGGCCGGTTGAATCCAAATGTTTTCGTGGGTGACACCCAAACATTAATGATAAGAAAGGCTATGAACTGATCAAAATGGAGATAGAGAGAGAATATTCCAAGTACCTTGAGAGAGAGTGTGTGATAAAAGAGAAGCAATATGATTTTTTATTGTATAAAAGTGTGAACTTTGAGGCAATTTTATTTGTGTCGTAGGCTTTCTTTCTAACACCATAATTATAAGTGGAAGTAGAGGCATAGCTTTATAGGAAAGGTTATATTTAAGGAAAATAAATAAATCATACAATATAGCTTGATGAAGGCTTGCAACAAAATGAAGAAATTTCCATTGTGGCATTTAGATATTCATTAAGATTTTCAAATATGTTGATTCTATTGGATGATTTCACCTTCATTAG
The DNA here is from genome assembly GCA_019925795.1 of Dendrobium chrysotoxum. Classification (NCBI taxonomy): domain Eukaryota; kingdom Viridiplantae; phylum Streptophyta; class Magnoliopsida; order Asparagales; family Orchidaceae; genus Dendrobium; species Dendrobium chrysotoxum. Next base: position 45,712 of record CM034312.1, read on the forward strand.
CTAAGCTCTAGCAAGTTGTTATGATAAAAACTTTTGATGGATCCGCCTATTTGGCATCTTGGGTATAGTACGTGAATGAGTTGATTAATCTCTTTGGTGTTTACAATGCCGGAGATGGCTGTTGACAAGTTCAATATGATGACCTCATAGTGCGACTCCTAGTCAGTCAATTTAACTTGAACTAGACTCATGCTATTTTTGGTGCACATTACTAAATTCTAAATAACAAGTGAAGTTACAAATTATTCTGATTAATGGTCATATCATTGAGGGATGATTGGACTTGAAAACTCCATAGATGTCAATTTCATGAGAATTTATGAATATGAGTCAAAAACCTTCTACACTAGAGTTTTTTTTTTTTTTTTTACGTTCTTTTCCTTTTGAGCTTTGCTTATGTAGATCGCTTTTCCTTGGATGGTTGAGAAGCATCCTTCCTCCACCTTAAAGGTTGAACTTCATCCAACGATTTCCACTCAAGGGGTGGCTATGGGGGCATACTCTAAGGCTCCTTGAATCATCCTCATGAGCATTTTTTCATCTTGATTGTAGTTTGCTTTGATGAAATTTTGGTTCTCCCTATCAACTGATTCTTCCCTCTCTAGTTGGTTTTTGTTTTGCAGCTACAGAGTTTAACTTCTAGTCTCTGACATCAACCCACCCACGCTCATTGCACTTTAAAAGATGTTGAATTCAAATCTTTTTATAGGCAACACTTGGACCTTACTGACAATAAAGACTAAGAAATGGAGAAAAAGAGAGAAATAGAGAATCATAAAGGACTGTTGTGTTTTCATACAATCTGAAAGTATAGAACTTGAGAGAATGATCTATATCTTTGGCTTGCTTACTAACACTCTATTCACAGGTGGGACTAGAGTCATAGCTCTATAAGAAATGTTATATTTAAGAAATGAATAAATTACATAAATAGTTTAATAAAGGCTTATTATAAAATGAAGATATGCCAATTGTAGCTCTTAGAATCATTAAGACTTTTTAAATATGGGGCATTTCATGTGGAAAGCCTAGCTGATGGTACCTTCTTTGGCCAAGCTGTAACAAGTTGCTTTGATAAAAGCATTGGAGGGATCAACCTCATCAGCCTCTAGGGCCAAATACATGGGTGAGTTGCTTAGTCTCATGAACAAGTTTATAGTAGCACCGACGGCTTCTTCTGTTCTATTCTACGGTCGATGAAGACATGCTTCCATCAAGTTCAATAGGATGGACTCATTGTATCGACTCCTGGTCGATTCTGGGCTGAGCTATTTTTGGGTGTTTACAACTAGTTGCATGAATGAAGCATTGCACATTACGTATCAAGTTGATCATCCCAAAACTTGGATGACTCAATCTTGAACAAGGGAATTTCAACCGCCAAGCTTTGACAAAACCTACAGCCAGATGTTAAATTTTATTGAACTAAAAAAATACCAACTTCTAAGGTTGGATATATTATTCCTATTGTGTATGGATTTTCATTATTTTCTGTGGGTTGAGCAAACCATGAAGTATATGCTTCTTCTTATATAGTTCAATGCAACTACTTTGATACGTGTTTCATTATGTCATACTTTTTAAAATAAATATGAGCATATGTATTTTTCCCCTTTAAGTTTGCAGAATGGAAGCTTCCGCATCCTGTGCTTTGATTCATGCAATTTTCTGTGCACTGTTCACGCTGAGAGTGGATGCATCATTTGTCAATATAACTTATGTTAAAAGTGCTGTGGTTGAAGGAGCAGGTGAATTTTTTTTTCCTTCATTTCATGAGTGCTATGTTATCCTTTCTGATTCAACTGCATCCAAATATTAGTTGGTTTAATTTTCTTTTCATTTGAATTTGTTGATCTGTTCTATTGCAATAGTATGTCAGTTGGCTTGCTAATGTTCTCCTGAATTACTAGTTTTGAGCTTATAGATCATATCTTTATATTTCTGTGATAATTCTGCAGTATGTCTAGATGGAAGTCCTCCAGCTTATCATCTATCTCGAGGTTTTGGCTCTGGTGTCAATAACTGGTTGGTTCAAATTGAGGTTTGCATCGTACTAGCCATACTATCTTTTCGAGTTATTTTAATTTCATGCATTCTTTTTCTCCAGTAATGTTTAGGATTTTGAAGAAGATGTTAATTCAAGTTTTCCTCTTTTCTTTTTCTTCTTCTTCTTCTTCTTTTTGATGTTTTGAACATTGTATGCTTCTTTTATTTTGACCTTACATTGCTCCATCTCCCTTATATTGTACATATATCTTTAAAAGAAGTTGTTTTATTCTATTTAGGAAATCAAAGCTACGTCATTAATGTTTTCTAACTATCTTTTCTACTGTTATAAAGTGTGAGCCCTATGTATCTGCTCAGGGAGGAGGCTGGTGTAACAATATATCTACTTGTTTGGCCCGTAAGTACAGCCACTTGGGTTCTTCAAAACAAATGGCAAAGCAGATAGCTTTCTCTGGGATTCTAAGCAATCGACAGTCATTTAACCCAGGTATATCAATTAAAGAGAACTTTTGTTGCAGTGCACAATCTCTTGATTTCTTGTTTTGAAAAGTAATGTATAGCCTTTAAGCTGAAGATTGTAACATAGTTTTATCTTTATCTATATCAACTTATTGATTGGTGATTATAAACAAATTGATTTTGAAAGAACGTATCTTACATGAGATCTCTTTGCTTTGATCTTTTTTTGAGTGCCGTGTTTAGTTTCATTGGGATACCATCCTTACAGAATGACATTTTCAGTTGTAATATTACATATCATAGTTTGTTGACTAACCTTGTAGCTACAAAAATTGAATGAGCATATTTTTCCTACATAGAATTATTCAGTTGCTATAGCCATCTGCTATTATTTATTAAAGTTTATTGCTCATTTCCTATCAAACTTTTTCTGTTCATGTCATGTTGCTTCTTAGCTATACTTCAACAGATTTTTTAAATTCCCAACAATTGGTTTCAGCTGTCAAGATAATTGTAAGATCCATACCATGATTACTAAACATGCATTCAAACTGGCTGATTGCTAAATAGTTGTTATGCTTACATGTTAAACTCTTTGAACACTTCCTCTCTTGCAACTGACTTGTTGGCTCATGGCAATCAGATTTTTATAAATGGAACAAGGTCAAGGTTCGTTATTGTGATGGTTCATCATTTACTGGAGATGTGGATAGAGTAAATCCTGTGAGTCTAATAGGCTTTGCTTTTCATTTTCAGCATTAGCTATGAGCATACATAGATCTACAGACTCCTACTTGAATAGCTGGTATGATAATAAGTTTTTGGAACTTTGTGGAAAAAAAATTTGCATCAGTTTTATCTGTGCATGTGATCAGGTTACAAAACTTCATTATAGAGGTGCAAGGATATGGGTGGCAATTATGGAGGATCTACTTGCAAAAGGAATGGACAGGGCTGAAAATGTACACATCCATAGATTTCCTAGTATTTATTATTACATTGAACAAGTTAATTAACTAATAAGTAGATGCAGGCTCTCCTATCTGGTTGTTCAGCTGGTGGGTTGACTTCTATAATACACTGCGACAATTTTAGGTCCCTTCTTCCGGTCAGTGCACGAGTAAAATGCCTTTCAGATGCTGGCTTCTTCATCAATGCGTAAGTTAATATTTTATTTGTCATATTTAAACTTGAGCATTTGACCAAAGCATATAAAGATGTTGCAAATTCTCTAAAAGACTCCAACAATTAGTTTTGACTTGTAGAATCTCATTTTCTCATAAAACCTTTTGTTTGCCTGCTGAAATATTGTTTTCTTTAGGAAGGACATCACTGGAGCAGAACACATAAAAGCCTATTTTAATGATGTGGTGACAACTCATGTAAGTTGATTATTGGTTATATTTTTGAATTCATTGGCTTAGAACCAAATTAAACTAACAATACAAGGCTATTACTTCCTGGTGGTGTTTTTATTTAAAAATTGAACATATATTTTTTAATAGTGTTATGTTTTGCCCAAATTCAATTTGTTACTTTTTTATTATTAACGTCTTTGCAGTACATCTCTTGCAGGGTTCAGCAAAGAATTTACCTTCTTCGTGCACTACAAGATTGTCTCCAGGCATGGTCAGTGGACTCTATATCCATATGTCAGCCAAGTAGCTTTTACTATTAACATCTTATAAACACAATTAAATGCAATGCAGTGCTTCTTCCCCCAGTACTACGCACAGAAGATTCAAACACCTCTATTTATATTAAATGCAGCATATGATTCATGGCAGGTACTTCCAGTGCCTTTTCATAAGTCTATAAGATTTTTATTAATCACAGTTATTGCACATAAATTGTGCTTTGTACTAGCCATTATGGATTGATATTTTTATTTGAAGAGCCATTTTGAAAGCACCAGCTTTATCAAATTTCTTAACAACATTACCATACCTATGAATCAATATATTTTCATGACATTTTTGGGTAATGCCCCATTATGTTTCAATCTTCTTTTTTTTTTTTTTTATATATGTAACTTCTCACATGATGAGTTATATTTTATTGTTCAAATGCTGCTTTAAATTACATCCATATATATATACATGTTTGTGTTATGCAGTTTAAGTTGTAAGGCCCAAAATTATCACTCTGATTTGCATTGCAGATAAGAAACATTCTGGCTCCTGGGGCTGCTGATCCTCATGGAACCTGGCATGATTGCAAGCTTGACATAAAGCAGTGTTCTTCATCTCAACTCCATATGATGCAAGGTTTGAATTTAAGCAACTTTTGATCATCATCAAAAAGTTTTTTTTTTTTTTTTTTAGTGGAGCCTGAAGACTTGCAGCTTCAGATATACCGAGGTTTGCACAGCTTAGGAATAAGCATAGAGCTGCTGGTAGTGTACTTCATTGTATAAAGCAGTATAGAAGTAACAGCCTTTTAAGGCTTTGCAATAAGTGTTTCCCTGTATCATCTGGTAAAGGATTATATATATATATATATATATATATATATATATATATATATATATAGAGAGAGAGAGAGAGAGAGAGAGAGAGAGTGTAGTTTGCTTTACAGGTGTAAGGCCTATATGAGTTGAGATGATTTCTATCTAACGGTTAGTGGCTTAGGTGGAGAATGTAGTTGCTGCATCTTGAAAGATGTAGTGGCTGTCGTTGTTGAGGTTGCAGGAATCGGCTGCTCCACTTTGGTGTGTGTAGTGGCTGTCTCTGTTATTTCCCCACAAGTGAATGGGTCCTGTTGAACTATGAGCTTGAGTCTTAGTTGCTGAAATTTGTGTGAGTAGAGGGTCCTTTAAGAATATCTGCTCTTTGGTCGCGGGTGGAGATTGGAAAGACTCTTATTTTTTTGGATTGAATGTGATCACGGATAAAGTGGTGATCTATTTCAATATGTTTTATTCTTGCATGGAAGACGGTATTGTTTGCAAGTGCTATTGCCGAGGAGTTGTGTCAGTGTAAATATGTTGGGTGTTGAGAGATGTGAAAATCTTGAAGGTGACAACGCGGCCAAATTAAGTTTGTTGTTACTGCTGCAACCTACCAGGGAACAATGCTCGGCCTCGGTGGAGGAGCGGGCTACTATATTCTGCTTTTTGACACACTAGGAGATAAGTGTATTCCCAAGGAAACTGCAGTAGCCGGATGTGGATTTGCGGTTGGCTGTCGATGTCCTAGTTAGCATCTGTCCTAGTTAGCATCTGAGAATGCGTGTATAGAAAGAGGCTCGTGGGAGATGGTTATGTCAAAATTCAGGGTGCCTTTGATGTATTTGAGTAGCTGTTTGAGGGTGGCGGCATGAGATGGAAATGGATTATGCATTTGTTGACATAAGTAGTTTAGGGTGAAGGATATATCTGGCCTGGTGATGGTTAGATTTTGCAATGAGCCGGTTAGCTGACGATATGTTGGAGGATCTGCTAGTTTGTTGTTGGATGGATTTGGGAGAAGAATATCATCAACATACATTAGTAGATATATTTGAATTTTATTGTCGAAGTATATGAACAAGGAGGGATCGGCAAGGCTAGTTTTGAACCCAATTTGTAAGAGATGGTCGGTGAAAGTGGAGAACCATTAGCATGGTGCTTATTTGAGACTGTAGATTGCCTTTTTGAGAAGACAAACTTGATTTGGATTTTGATAATCTTTAAAGCCTTTAGGTTGTTTCATATAGATGGATTCATTGAGGTGACTGTGTAAGAATGCATTTGCAACGTCTTGTTAGTGAATTGGCCAGTTATGGTTGAGGGTTATTGTGAGTAGAATACAAATGTTGGGCATTTTGGCAACGGGGTTGAATGTTTCTATATAATCTAAGCCATGTTCTTGTCGATGACCTTGGGCTAAGAGTCTTGCTTTGTAGCGGGCGATGGAGTTGTTTGAGTGTGTTTTGGTGCAATAGGTCCATTTGCAGCCTAGGATTTGGTTGTTTAGTGGTGGAGGGACAAGTTGCCAAATTCCTTGCTATTGGAGAGCTAGAAATTCAAATGCCATAGCTGCCCTCTAGTGTGAGTGCTTGGCTACTGCAGAATATGAAGTTGGGTCTAGAGGAGGGGAAGGTAATGTGGAATAGAGGACGTTAAGGAGTTGGCGTGGTTTTAATGAACCAGTTTTAGATCTTGTGATCATGGGATGAGAAGTAGGTTGGTTGAGGTGGGTAGGTAGAGAAGTTTGAGCGAAGGAGTTTAGTTCTAGATTATTAGAGAAGCTATTTTGGGAGGTGGAGGTGGGGTAGTAGTTGTTGCTTGTATGTGGGTTTGGATTGAATGTTGTTTCTTGGGATAAATTTTGAGAAGTGGGGATGAGAAGGAAAGGTGTGGTGATTGATGTGTTTGTATTTGGTTGTAAGGGTGTTGGTTGTTAGTGGGTAGGTGGATTCGTCAAAGATGACATGTCGTGAGACATGAATTTGTCCGGTGGATGCGTTCAGACATTTGTATTCTTTATGGGCAGCTAAGTAGCCGATGAAAACACATGGGTGAGATTTGGGGGCTAGTTTGTGTCGCATATGTGATTGTAGCCCGGGAAAACGTGTGCAGCCAAAAGTTCGGAGATGGGCATATGATGGCGGTTTCTTGTACAGTGCATGGAATGGTGATTTGTTACGTGTGGAGGGTGATGGCATTCAATTAATTAGGTATATGAATGTCAGTAGTGAATCTACCCCTGTAGGGAAGGTTAGTAGCATAGAGAGTGTTCTTGTAGTGTCAATGATGTGGCGATATTTCCTTCTTGCTAATTCATTTTGTTTTTGTATATATGGGCAGCTGATTTGGTGGAGGATGTTGTGTTAGAGGAAGGTTCAGAAGTGAGAGTTGATGTATTTGATGCCTCCATCTGTTATAATTGACTTGATTTTTTTAAAAGGGATTTGATTCTTAATAAATGTTGTAAATGATATCAAGTGAGATGGGACTTCAAATTTTGACAACATTGGGAATACCCATGAAAAGCGAGAATAATCGTCAACAAAAAGAACATAGTATTTATATCCTTTAGTAGAAGTTGTTGGGGAAGGACCCAATACATCGGAGTGCATTAGTTCTAGAGGAAGATATTTTCTATTAGATGATTTTGTAAAAAGATAACTTAAGTCTTTTGGAAGACTTACATGATGAGCAAAATGAAAAAGATATAGGTATTTTAAGAGTTTTGTTTTGTTTAGCTATAGTAGCTAGCACTTAAGAGTGTGGATGACCAAGATGATTATGCCAATATATTGTTGCGGAGGAAGTGGTTTGAAGTGTTGAGATTGATGTGGTTGACTTAGGAAGACTGAGTGGATATAATCACGTTATTGTCAGCAGTGAGATTAGAGACTAAAAATAGGTTGTGAGATAGGTTGGGAATGTGAAGTAGATTGGGAAGATTGAACTTACGGGATGGGGTTCCTTGACCAGAGTGAGCAATTGGAATGGTGTTTCCATCGCTGGTGCAACCTAGGAATCCCAAAGCCAAGCAAGAGAACACTAGGTATGCAAAAGAAAAAACACCAAAATAGGATTGCAATAAAAAAAGACCTTCCTTCCAATATGAAAAATACAAACACTAAATAGAACACAACAAAGCTTTCAACTTCAAATAGAAACCACTTACAAAATATATTAGAACAAGACACGACACAACTTAAGACATACAATAATTTAAGAGAAGAAAGATACATGTGGGGCGGGAACTGTGGAAAGAGAAAAGGTAGAAAACCGAGAAGTAGTAGAGGGAAAGGGGAAAGGAGGCTAGCTCGCAAGCTAGAAAAAACCCGCAGGTTTTACAAACAAAAATTCATCATTTTCCACTTACTCCATGTATAGGAAAAAAAATAGCTAACCACTCACATTAATGAGCCACCCCAAACATCCAATAAGAGCCAACACAAAACTTAAGAAATAGCATAGGGAAGGGGAACGGCCAGCATAGAAAACCAGCAAAAAGCAGTCCTAAATAGCATAGGGAAGGGGAACGGCGAAACCAACAAAAAGCAAATTCCAATCATTTGGAAAACTGAAACCTGCATAGAAACTCAGCAGGAAATCCGAACAGCCACCAAACAATGTTTGGTATTCTATGCTTTATTCGGATTGTTTGGTTGCTGTTCGGATTTCCTGCTGAGTTTCTATGCAGGTTTCGGTTTCCCAAATGATTGGAATTTGCTTTTTGTTGGTTTCCTGTGTTGGTCGTTCCCCTTCCCTATGCTATTTAGGACTGTTTTTTGCTGGTTTCATATGCTGGCCATTCCCCTTCCCTATGCTATTTCCTAAGTTTTCTATTGGCTCTTATTGGATGTTCGGGGTGGCTCATTAATGTGAGTGGTTGGCTGCTTTTTTTCCCTATAAATGGTGTTGTTTTGCTGCAGCTTAAAAGTGGAAAATGATAAATTTTTGTTTATAAAACCTGTGGGTTTTTTCTAGCTTGCGAGCTAGCCTCCTTTCTCACTTCCCTCTACTACTTCGTCTCGGTTTTCTACCTCTTCTTCTCTTTCCACGATTCCCGCCCCATCTGTATCCTTATTCTCTTGTGAGCTTTGTGGTGTTTGCTGTTACGTTTTGGTTGGTATTTGCTGGAGGAGGGTGGACTTGTGCCGAATCGTTTCAGTGGTGGATTCTGGGTTAGATCTTTCCTTTGAGCAACTATCTTAATTTTTTTTTAGCTTTGCATGTGAGGTGATCACTTGTTGGTTGTTCTAAGGGTAGCCTTATTTACATTTTTCTATGTGTTTTTCCCTACAGATTTCGTAAGCTGCTTTCTAAAACTCGTTTCTACTTTTAGTTTTTTTTTTAACATGTGGATGTTTATGCTTTATTGAAAGGAAGAATTTTCTAATTGCTTTCCTAAGTGTTCTCCATAAAATATTTAGAAACTTAGGTTGCATCAATCGCCAACAGTAACATGGTCTGAATCTTGATAGATGTTGGGATTGAGAATGTTGTTGACGTTGTTTGTGAGATGTGAAGAGGCGTCGAAGTTGATGAACCAATCAAAGGGTTGATGGACAATGTCGACGGCAAGGGCTTTTGGGTGGAGGTGGTGGGGAGTAGTTTATGTTGAGCCTATCCCAACAATGTTGTGCTAAATGGCCACGTTTATCGTAGATTTGACAATTGATAACATGTTTGTAGAGGCTGATCGGTTTGAGACTGGATTGCTATGAAGTCGAGTTCTACCTCTGTATCCGCATCCACAATAGGAGTATAGCACATTGTGAAGGTTTGTAGTTGGAATTTCTTTCACCTGATCTATAGCAATGTTGAACTCCTTACTGATGAGGGAGTATAGATCTTCGAGGCTGATAGGTGTTAACTTGGTTCGGATAGATGTTTTGAAGGCTTTGTAGGTGTTCGGTAGACTGTTAAGAGTGTATAGTATGATGTCTTCGGTGTCCACTTGTGAACTTGCAGCAACGATGTTGTTCGCTGGGGATTTGATTGCTTGCAAGTATTGTATCATTGTCATGTTCTTCATAGAGGTGTTGTGCAGCTTGTTTTTGAGTTGAATAACTCTGGAGCAGTTGGAGGCTTGCAGTCGACGAGCTATGATTGCCCAGATGTCGTGGCATGAGTCAAGATGTAGCACATAAGAAAGAATGCTAGTGGTTATGGTGGAGCAGAGAGCTGATGCAAGGTTTTGATCTATCAGAGTCCATTGATTGTAAGCTGAGTTGGGTTAGGAGGTGCTGTAGGTGTGTAGAATGATTCTTGTTGGTGGTGTTGCCGAACCATCTAGAAAGCTTGAATTGCCATTTGTTTTGAATAGTTTGAGGATTTGGGAGTTCCACGTAGGGTAGTTGTCATTTGATAGTTGAATAGGAACTAAGGCTTTAATTTTTGAGATGACAAATTTGAGGGAAGGAATTTGAGTAGTCTAGGATGGCATTTCTGCGGAGATTTCTTGTGTTTGGGATGCTGAGGAGTGCTCCATGTTGTTTTGAGTTCAACTGGGTTTCTTTGAGGAGAAGGCCTGCTCTGATATCACGAAGACTTGCAGCTTCAGATATACAGAGGTTTGCACAGCTTAGGAATAAGCATAGAGCTGCTGGTAGTGTACTTCATTGTATAAAGCAGCATAGAAGTAACAGCCTTTTAAGGCTTTACAATAAAGTGTTTCCCTGTATGGCTGTATCTTCTGGAAAACGATTACATGTATATATATATGTAGAGAGTGTAGTTTGCTTTACAGGTGTAAGGCCTAGATGAGTTGAGATGATTTCTATCCAACGGTTAGTGGCTTAGGTGGAGAACGTAGTTGCTGCATCTTGAAAGATGTAGTGGCTGTCTTTGTTGAGGTTGCAGGAATCGGCTGCTCCACTTTGGTGTGTATAGTTGGCTCTCTGTTAGAACCACTGATTAGTTGCTATTTCTTGTTGAAATTTGCACCTTAGGTTTTCGGATACAGTTTCTGCATGCCCTGGCGGGAATTGGGAACTCTTCTTCTAGAGGCTTGTTCATAAACTCATGCTACTCTCATTGCCAGTCGGAGATGCAGGAGACTTGGTTCAGATACGACTCGCCTATGCTTGGGAATAAAGTGAGCTTTTTATATTCTTTCTTTAAATTTCCAAATGCATTTAATGTTTTGTTTATGTTTTCATTGTAAAACTATAGGAAACAAAAGAAAAATGTGGAATTCGTTGTTTATTATACAAGCACATTCTATTTTCCTCTTCTATTTTGACCTTTTCTATGAACACTTTGTTGTTTAATATAGATAATTGCAGAAGCTGTTGGAGACTGGTTCTATATGCGGAGCCCCTTCCAGAAGATTGACTGTCCCTACCCTTGCAACAGTAGTTGTAAGAACAATACTTTTGAAGCCAATTTGGGAGCATAGCAATTACAGAATATTCCTCCTGCATTGATCCCACTCCTCATACTATACTTGCTGCAATAACGAAAGAATGAAACAGGCATTATTTTCCTATATAGGGTAAGGGCACCAGCACAATTATTTGCCGGTCTCTTGCATTATTCTCCAAATTCTTATGATTTTTAAACATTTTTTTCTGTGTGAGGATCTGATAATTACATTCCCCAGTTGTAATAAATATTTATTTATTATCTAATGTGAAATTCTAGATGCTGCTTGAATTTCGACGAGAAAACTATGGTGAGTGATTATTGTATCCCTAATCAGCATGGTATTTTTTGTAAGCAAAAGCCCAGAATCCGGCCCTCCCTTATTAAAAAAGATTTTATTTTTAACCATATAGAAAACATGATAGGTTAATATAAATTTTCATTTTTTTAATTGCTGTAACATCCAACGCATGAATTTTTTTTGTCAAAAACTGCTGAATGTGCTCCTGATGCAAAAATGCATCAGAAATGCAAGACATGATAAAAAATAAAGTATGCATTTTTTATAAAAAGTATAAGATATTTTATACTATAAAATAATACTTAGATTCGTTTATGTCTTAGTTATAGAATTCGATTGTTTTGTACATAAATAAAACCTTATTGTGCTTTTATCTTGTTTTGCTCTTTTTTTTTTAATTCCATTTTTTCATCAAGACTCTTGGAGAAATTTTGCTCTCGTCAAACGGATTGCATATTTATGTTCGAGTACGGCAAAAAGAAATATGATATATTATCCTGAAGGATAAAAATATTATTTCTTTATGGACTCAATAATAAAATTTATAATTTAACAGGTATTTCCCCATTCAATATTTGGTTGAATGGGGTTTATTTTATCTTGGGGTATAGATGCCTCATAAGGGCAAGCCCTTATTGTTAATAATATTTCAAGCTTTTGACACTTGAGAACACTTTTAATTAAATTAGTTATTTTCTTTTCTTTTGAAAGTCATCAAAAGATTAGCTAAAATTTGATTTTAAAATTCATGAAATTTTTATTTAAAGAATTTTGGTCTCTAGAAATTTTAAGGATGAAGAGGATCAACCTTTGATCGGAGTTTGGAATGAGGGCCAAAGGAATGAAGTATGAGGATCAACCTTTGAGAAAATCTCAGAAGTGCTCGAATTATTCTATATTGGGCTTTATATTTTAGAATTCAATTTTTATTTAAGTTGATTATTTTGATTAGAATGTTGGGGCTTATATTCCAACAACACATATTAGAGGAATTGCCCGGAAGGTGAGGGCTTGTATAATGCTTAAAATTGTGATGCCCCAGAATCTAAATTGGAAGAATTACTCTTTTATCTTTTAATAAGCAACAACCACCAGAGTTACCTAATATCATCTATCAATAATAAATAACAGAAGCAAATTCTATAATTTAAAACTTTAATATATACATCTATATTCAATCCCAAAAATCATATACGCTACTCAGGATCTATACAATCATAGCATAACTATTTTGTCTTGAGTATAAAAGAATAACTAGAACAAAAAGAACCTGAATTTGAAAAAATCTTGATAAGCCTCACACTCCTGCTCCCCTGCCCTGATCTGAAATCATTTAACCACATATAATGAGCTTAAAAAGCCCAGCATGTCACAAAAACCTATAACTGAATTCAAAGCACGGCAAAGGAGCAATATGCATGCTAACAGTCAAATCATAGCAGTTACATTCATATGATCATTGAATCAGTGCAGAAATAATAAAATTCACATTCGGTAGTAGTAGAATCTATAACCAGCAAAATACTACAGTACGAAAGCAGTAAAGAGCTAAACTAGTACGAGTATCAAATCTATAAAATAATCGTCGTATTCGTAATACCAATCAATATAGAAATTATATAAAGTATCAAATCAAAACATCGGTAAAGACTATAGAAATCATATATGTCAATGCAATAAAATCATATAAGAGTGTACTCATACTATTTAGGTATTCTACATCACGTGCTCAGTATATCATATGCTTAGTATCAATACAGTGAATCAGTAGCATCAAATAGTATCAGTATCTATATCAGTAATAGTAAAGTGGTAGGAGCAGTAACATAATACAGTCATAATAAATATGTGTAGTAATAATAAATCTGTATAATAATAAGAACAATGCCTCAAGAACATGCATTTCAGTAATCACAATAAACAAGTAAGAAGCCCTGGCTATCATGGTATTTTTCAGTGTTAGTATCAGTATTAGTAAACCGTTGGCTCAGTAAATAGAGTCGCCACTCTTTGCCCGGCATAGTAATAATCTCCTTATAACTCTCAACCAGTGTATCATATGAATTAGTAGAGGATAACACCAAACCAACCACTTTATGTACAAGTCCATCAGTTTCTAACCGAGTCAACCAGTCTTTACTTGTTTGTTTCACACACGCATATTATTATCACAATACTATAATAGTAATAGCGACCTACTATTACTAAAGTACATATCCACATTCATTTTCAATGCATTACAATAAATAATGCATAATTGAGCTTAATTCAGAAATGCCAAAATGTCATAACGGTAAACAACAAAAATCCTATTAGACAAAAATGCATATTTTTAAAAAATTATCAAAATATTAAAAATTGTATAAAATGATGTTTAAAGACTTTTATTGTACTACACTACTATTTTTAGAGGTCAAAATAAATTTCTGGTTAGTAAAAACTGCTGTATTTTCAAAATCACCCAGTGAAAAATCTCAAATAAATATTCAAAATATTTATAATCACAATCTCTATAACATACAAAAAATTATGCAGTGAAAGTTTTGTCAATACAAAGTTATTCACATTTTTTAGTAACGGAAACACAAATTTGATCAGAAAAATACCAAAAACATAAAATTTTTGAAATCAGAAATAATGTAAAGGTTTCTTACAGCGAGATGAGCAAATATCTCAACAGGTCCGACTGACGAAAATTACACCACGGCCTCCAAATCTCAAGCTTTTTTTTCTCTCTCTTCTCATTTCTCTCCCTCTCTCTCTCTCTCTAAAACGTCTCTGCTAGCATAAATGAGAAGGAAAAAGTTTTTTTTTTCTTTTTAAAAGCTTTTAGTGACTTTAGATATTTTCATAATAAAATGATAATTTAATATTATATAATTAATTTAATCAATTTGTTTTAATAAAAAATTCAAATAAATTATTTTAGGACTACAAAAATTACAGAAAAATATTCAAAAAATAAATCATTTTATTTAAAAAAATCAGTGAAATTGATTTACAAATCGGACACCTGAAGGTCCTGAAATCCTCACTTATACCGATAGGTGCCAATTTTTTAAGGATTTTTGACAGTGTCCAAAAATTACAAAAAAATTTGTATAAGTAAAATACTTCAATCAAAATACTATGATGAAGACGGTTTGTGATTGAATTTATATTGACTCAAGAAAAAATATTTAGCTCAGCCAAAATATGGGTTATTACAATCTAACTACATTAAAAAATGTCATCCCCGACATTTCCCTTAAGAATTCGGGTACAAAATCGATATAAATCAAATCCATACAATCAAACTCAAATCAAATCAAAACTCATCAAGAAATTATGTAATCATGAAGTTCATTCTATCACATGTCATTCAATTATGCATGCAAACTAATGCATCTTAATTTACCCAATCTATCCGACTCTCAATCAAATCCTATAGCTCTTATAACAATCAATTGTTACAATAACTATACTCTGATACCAATTGTGATGCCCCAGAATCTAAATTAGAAGAAGTACACTTTTATCTTTTAATAAGCAATAACCATCAGAGCTACCTAATATCATCAATCAGTAATAAATAGCATAAGCAAATTCTATAATTTAAAATATCAATATATACATCTATATTCAATCTCAAAAATCATATACACTACTCAGGATTTATACAATCATAGCATAACTATTCTGTCATGAGTACAAAAGAATAAATAGAACAAAAAGAACATGAACCTAAAGAAATCCTGACAAGCCTCACACTCCTGCTCCCCTATCCTGACCTGAAATTATTTAATCACATATAATGAGCTTAAAAAGCCCAGCAGATCACCAAAACCTATAATTAAATTCAAAACACGATAAAGGAGCAATATGCATGTCAATAGTCAAATCATAGCAGTTCTATTCATATGATCATTGAATTAGTATAGAAATAGTAAAATTCACATTCGGTAGTAGTAGAATCTATAACTAGTAAAACACTACAGTACGATAGCCAATAAAGAGCTAAACCAGTATGAGTATCAAATCTATAAAGTAATTATCATATCCGTAATACCAATCAATATAAAAATCGTATAAAGTATCAAATCAAAACATCGGTAATGACTATAGAAATCATGTCAATGTAATAAAATCATATAAGAGTGTACCCATACTATTTAGGTATTTTATATCACATGCTCAGTATATCACATACTTAGTATCAGTATAGTGAATCAGTAGTATCAAATAGTATCAGTATATATATCATTTACAGTAAAGTGGTAGGAGTAGTAACATAATGCAGTCATAATAAATCTATATAGTAACAATAAATCTGTATAATAGTAAGAATAATACCTCAAAAATATGCATTTTAATAATAACATAAAATAAGTAAGAAGTTTTAGCTATCACGATATTTTTCAGTATTAGTATCAGTATTAATAAACTGTTAGCTCCGTAAATAGATGTTACAAATTAATTTTCAAGACTATATGTTTATATATCATGTGAGTTTTTGATGATATCAAAATCTTATTGTTTGATTACTATTTCTCCTAACATATGTTGGAAATATTATTGGTGTTGTTTGTGCATACTAAAGTTTCAGGAAAATTATACTCCAGACTGCTAAAGACTTCAAGATAGATTAGATTATGATTTATTATAATTGAAGTCTATATTTTTATTTTTCTTGAGTCTGAGAGAGTGTGATTGTAATTGGGTAATCGTGCACACACACACTGGAGAGTGAGACAAAACTTAAATTTTTAAAACTAATCGTACTATACGATTCTTAGATCATATGGGATGATTTGTCCTAAATGTTCCTCCATAACGGAGTTAATTGAATCATGGCTGGAAAAATTTCTAAATATAGTTTGTACTGTATGAAATGGGTTCGTCCCGGATGCTAATTAGAGTAAGAAATCAGGTTCGTACCAGGTCGTCCCGTATGAATTCACCAGAATTTGAACTGATCATACTGTACAAAGTGGGTTCGTATATACGCTGATTAGAGTATGAAATATGGTTCGTACATGATCGTACAGATAAAGGGTTCAATTTTGAACTGATCATAATATAGGATATGGGTTCGTACATACACTAATCAGAGTACAAAATGGGGTTCATACACGATCGTACAGACGAAAGGGTTCATTTTTAAACTGATCATACTGTATGATATTGGTTTGTACAAATGTTGATCAGAGTACGAATTAGGTTCGTACAGCATCGTACATCATTTTTTGAACTATTCATATGTACGAAGTATGACTGTATTGTACAATCCAAGTACATTCAACTTGAATTTTTTAGTTTTTTGAACCATTTTTCTTATCATTCATATTTAAGAGTCCAAAAAACTAACACTCTGTAATCTCCCCTGACCTTGCTTCGAATTTCTCTTGAGTGTGCCTTAGGAGTGTGTTTGGGAAAGTATTTTGAGAGTGAAAAGTGAGAGATCTTGTGAGAGGGATTTGTGAGGGAATTCACAAAGGTGACTAATAGTGAGGATCTCTTGCTTGTTCTTCATAGTTCTTCCCTACTTCTTGAAGGCTCTTAAGAGAAGATTTTTAAAGGAGATCTAGTACTCTGCCATCACCAGGAGGGTGAAAAAGGATGATTTGTACTCTATTATCACCAGGAGGGTGAGAAAGGATGATTGGTACTCTTCCATTACCAAGAGGGTGAAAAATGATGATTGGTACTCTACCATCACTAGGAGGGTGAGAAAGGACGGTGGGTTCTTTGCCTTCACCAAAAGGGTGAAAAAAGATGACGGTTCTCTACAGCATCGGGTTGGTGGAATTGAGATTTTTGTAAGGACTTCTCCGCCTTACTATGGGGGCTAAAGGAGAGTCACTAGTGTTTAGTGTAATACCTGGAGAAGGAGTCTCCAGGGAGTGAACGTAGGTCTTGTTGAACCGAACTACTATAAAATATGGTGTCTTCTGTTCTTTACTTTTTATCACATTTTTATTTTATGTATTTCCTTTTATTTTCTGTGGTTGAAAAATTATTTTTCAGAAAATTCATAATTGTGCTTAAAATAATTAATCAGTTTTCAAAATAACCAAGAAGTTTTTAAAATTACCAATTCACCCCCTCTTGGTTAGCCTTAGGACAATTGCCTTTGGTTTAACAACCTACTAAAAATTTATAATAGAGTCGTCACTCTTTATCCATTGGCACAGTAATAATATACTTATAACTCTCAACCAATGTATCACGTAAATTAGTAGAAGATAACACCAAACCACTTTATTTAAAGGAAAGCTCGTCGGCCCACCATTATGTACAAGTCAATCAGTCTCCAACCAATGGGTCAATCAATCTTTACTTATTTATTTCACACACACATATTATTATCACAATACTATAACAGTAATAGTGACTAGTTATTACTCAAGCACATATCTACATCCATTTTCAATACATTGTAGTAAATAATGCATAATTGAGCTTAATTCAAAAATGTCAAAATGTCATAACGGTAGACAAAAAAATTCTATTATGCAAAAATGCATATTTTTAGAAAATTATCAAAATACCAGAAATTATATAAAATGATATAAGACTTTTATTGTACTACACTACTATTTTTAGATGTCAAAATAAATTTCTAGTTAGAAAAAAATCACCATATTTTTAAAATCATCTGGTAAAAAATTTAAAATAAATACTCAAAATGTTCATAATTACGATCTCTATACATACAAAAAGTTACGTGGTGAAAGTTTTGCCAATACAAAGTTATTCATATTTTTCAGTAACGAAAACATAAATTTGATCAGAAAAATATCAAAAATATAAAATCTTTAAAATTAGAAATAGGATAAATGTTCCTTATAGTGAGATGAGCAAATATCTCAACTGGCCCGACTGATGAAAATCACATCACGGCCTTCAAATATCAAGCTTTTCTTTCTCTCTCATCTTATTTCTCTCTCTCTCTCTCTCTCTCTAAAACGTCTCTGTTAGCCTAAATGAGAAGGAAAAAGGTTTTTTTTTCTTTTTAAAAGCTTTTAGTGACTTTAGATATTTTTATAATAAAATAATAATTTAATATTATATAATTAATTTAATCAATTTATTTTAATAGAAAATTCAAATAAATTATTTTAGGGCTTAAAAAATTATAGAAAAATATCCATAAAATAAATCATTTTATTTAAAAAAATAGTGACATCGATTTGCAAATCGGATATCTGAAGGTCTTGAAATCCTCACTTATACCGATAGGTACCAATTTATTAAGAATTTTTAACAGTGCCTAAAAATTAAATGTTAAAATATGGGTTATTACCTCGAACTAAGGTGAGGACTACTGAGAGGTAGTACCTCGAACTTAAGTCTAACGGAGTGGAAGGGACTTATAAACTACACCTCACTTGAGGCATAGCCAGTCTGACCTCTAAATTTATTGTCATGCCTGGAAAGAGCTACCAGCTAAATCTACCTAATCGCTTTTAAAACTATGAAGTTTGGTGTCAATGCATATGAAGAGTATGGAGATTATTTTTATTTAGAAAGTATGGCTTATAACTTATCTTTGAGGCCAAGATGTCGATCATGAAGGGTATGCATAATGCTGACTCACAAAGAAAATAAATTTTGTTATATAATCCTTAGGTAAGGGCTTTCTATATGCGACATTAGGCTATACATGATTATTTTAGATTTTAAAAAACTTTGCTCCTTGAAAGGAGCCATGTAATTTTTTTTTATTTCTTAGAAAAATATGGAACCTAATTTGATTTTTTAGATTGCTTACAATTTAATGAGTAAAAAATTTATTTTTGTCCTAAGAGCCTATCACATCAAAAGTTCAGGCCACCCCCAAGAAAAATAAGAAAGAAACCTAAGAAAAACATGCATTTTTATTGCAAACCCAGTAAACAATCAGAACATGCTTGAAAATATAAATTAACTAAGGCAAAATGTAAATAAAGTCCTAGTTATTACAATCAAGCTTGACAGTTGAGTTACTTGCCATTATATAACTCAGTCAAATATTTATTTACAGACTCTCACTTGTGGGGTCTTCAAGCTCTAGCTTCAAGGTAAATCTTAGGCTTCACCTTCCATAGGTACATCTTTTCTTGATCCACCTCTCATTTTAATTCAAATCCCATAAGTTTAACAAAGCTCTTAATTCTATCAAATACATGTAAAATATAAAAGACTCAAAGCTGCAAGATAAAGTCAGAGAGTAATTCATATAATAAATATATCGCATTCGGAATTTGTCTAGCACTTAAAGTGCTAAGCACTTGCTTCTACCATACTAGCCATGCCTTTTGGGGGATTTTAAGCAGCGCCTGCAAGCAAATAGTATTAAAAAAATCATGATTTATTTTACCCCCTCTTAGACATGGCTACCTGCAAGAAGAGCATGCATATTTATATATTATCCACTTAATGGCAAGTTCCCACAATGTAGATAATCCAGAGGCAATCACAACAAATCATCAACCGCATGTACAGAAAAAGAAAAATCCTAATCCTAACATGCTTAAGGGCTGTGCACTTAAGGGTGTTTCACTTAGAGTTTGGGTCTAAGGAAAATGTGTCCAACACTAATTTTTGGGCTAAGTGTTGGAGAATTCTCCTTAGCTTTTGGAGCTAGGGAGATGAATACTTCTTTTAGCTTTGAGGCAAAAGAAGAGGAAATGAATGTGTCCAATATATAGCTTTTGAGCTAAGTGCTGGAAGAGCCTCCTTAGCTTTTGGAGCTAAAGATAGGAGATGTAGGAATTCAACATTTTAGCTTTTGAGCCAAATATTGGAGAGTTTTCTTATCTTTTGGAGCTAAAGAGAGAGAGAGAGAGAGAGAGAACTCCTACAACTTGGAAGTTATAGGAGAAAGAGAGGAAACCTATAACTTTGGGGTCAAGGTTAGAAATCTTCTAGGGCTCTTGGGGCCTATAGAAGTGAGGGAAGATTTGTATGTTCTTCTATAATTTTGGCTTATAGAAAATGATGAAGGAAATGCAACTTAGAGGTTGTAACTCATGAAAATCCTTTGAACGTTGGTGTTCAAAGAGAGGAAGTTCATTCCTCCAAATTGGATTGGAGGGATGGAAGAGAAGAAGATGCAACTTAGGAGTTGCAAATTCTTGAAAGTTCTTTGAACATTTTAGTGTTCAAAGAGAGGGTTTTACCCTTTCAACTTGGATTGAAAAGATAAAATGGAGATAGGAATTTTATTCATATGCTTGATGAAACTACTTGTTAATTTTGGTTCAACAAATAAATTGGTTTGGAATAAGATTGATTCACTCAACATGTGTTGAATGAATGAGAGTTTCATCCAACTTTTGAGTTGTTGAAAGAAAGAAATTTTTCTACAATTTGGTTTATAGAAAAGAGGAGATAAAATGCAACTTATGAGTTGCAAATTCATGGATGCCCCTTTAAGTATTGGATGTTCAAAGAAAGAAGATAATCTACCCAACTTGTGTGGGGTAAATAGGAGAAGGTGATATGCAGATTTGGACTACAAGCCACCATGGGTTCTCTTTGAACTTTTGGGTGTTCAAAGAGAGGAATTCACTCTTCCAAATTGGGTTGGAACGATGAAATGGAGATATTTTCTACAATCTTTGAGTTGTAGAAGGATGGACTTCTCTACAATTTTGATTTGTGGAAAAGAAGAGAGAAAATGCAACATATGGATTACAAATCTATGAATGTCCTTGAACATTTAGTGTTCAAAGAGAGATAACCACTCTCCTAAATTTGGGCTTGGCAGAACGAGAGGACTTTCTACAACTTTTGAGTTATAGAAGAGAGAAGCAACAAGCAACTTTTGGATTGCAAGTTGGAAGAAATTTCTTGAACATTTGGTGTTCAAGGGGGTGTATTCATTTGCTTAATTTGTGACTAAGCAAATGAGATGGAAGAACTTGAGATTTGATCTCAAGTTTAAGAGTTTACAACATGATGCATTTAGGACTTTTGAGACAATCCACAACATCATGTATTGGGAAGATTGGTGGTAGCTCCTAAGATAAGTTAGGAGTCATGCAATGTTATATTTGGAACCTTGAGGAGGTTCCAATCATCATGCATGAGGGGGATGATGATTGTTTGTTGATTTTGTCTCAACAAACAAGGGACTGGTGACTTAGAATTTATTTCTAAGTTCAAAGACTCATGTAGTGTGACATTTGGAACCTTGAGGAGGTTCCACATTCAATGCATGAGGAAGGAGAGATGATTGTTTGTTGATTTTAGTGCATCAACAAACAAATCATCAACCTAGGATTTGGTCCTAAGGTCATATGTTTCATGCAATGAGGTGTTTGGAACATTGAAGTGCTCCAAACCATCACGCATGAGAAGGAAGAGGATACACTAAAAAGCTTCTAATGCATGCTAGGATTCATACAATCTAACACTTAAAGCTTTGAGAAAACTCCAAGCATTAGGCATGAAGGAGGAGAAAAGATAGCTTATTGATTTTGTATCAACAAACCAAATTGCATGAACCTAAGATTTTGATTATAAGTTAAAATGATTCATGCAATAAAGTGTTTGGAGCTTTGAGACACTCCAAACCATCATGCATGATGAAGAGGAGGCTCTACTAGAAAGCTTCCAATGTATTGGAAAGGATTCCTAAATCAATTTTGGCATGATTAGGAGATTTGGGAGATGGTTTGTTGATTTTGTGTTTCAACAAACAACATCAAGCAAATCTAGGATTTGACCCTAAGGTTTGCCATTGCTTTCTCTAGGTTCTTTAAAAGTTATTTAGGAAGCCTCTATGTGAGTTTGGAAAGCAACAATCAATGATATTATTTGTGGACTTTGTGTTCCAACAAATAAAATGCGAGAGCTTTGGATTTGGCTCCAAGCTCAAGGATTTATGGCATGACACATATAGGATTTTTTAGGGAAATCCAAAATGTCATGCGAGAGAGATATAAAGGTTGTTTGTTGATTTTGTGTTTCACCAAACAAAACCAATGAATTCTGGATTTATGCGACGAGTTTTTTAGAGCCTTTGGAAGCTTCCAACAACATGCATGGAAAAGGGGACAATTCATCATCTATAACTTCTAGAAAGTTTGGAAGATAAATTTTGACGTTATCTAAGGGAACTAGAGGTGTAAGGTAGAATCATCATCTAAATGTTCATGGGTAGGTCCTAAAGGTCAATTTGTTATGAACTAAGGAAATCCTAGAGATGAGTATATGAAAGAGGGAAGCTTATTGCTTGTATGACTGTTTAGGATTTGTTTAGAGAAAGGAAGATCAATTTCCTAACACCTTAGAGAGTTTTCCTAAATCAATTTTGATATGATTTAGGGGATTTGGAAGCTTCTAGGAATATCCTAAAGATCAGTTTTAACAAGATCTAGAAAAAACCTAAGAGTATGCATGTGTAGATTATTCTTCAAATTAAGAAATTTTGATAATTGAGAGCAATAAAGTGTTTGTTTTGTAAAATATTGTACATAAACTTAATCAACAATATATTTTGTGGAATCTACACATAGACTTTGGAAAGTCTATGGGAGACCTCACAATGATTTGATATTTTTGATAGTTGATTAAATTCATATTCAAACACTCACAAAATCTCACTAGAGTTCACAAACTTCAACATATGCACACTTCTTACAACTCGTAGGTCACTTTTGTCATGACTTGTACTTGAAAGAAGGGTGCATACAATTTGGGTGAGTTTCAAGTTTATGAATATTCTCACATACTTAAATTGCTTCAACAAACAATCAATTCAAGATTTTCATTTCACACTCTAAGTTTCATGTGATGCAAAATATAAATTTAATTGATCATTCATGTTGTGAGATTTGCTACATAGACTTTTGAAGGCCTATGTCTCACCATGGCTAGAGAGCTTGAATCAATTAAACTCAAAACATGCATTAAATAAAACTCTAGAGGTATTTAATTTCAATGCATGCAAACTCTCCTAAATTTGGTGTGTCAATTTTGTCATAACATATGATATGAGGAAAGAGAGCACAACTTGCAACGTTTGGGGAGATCTACACCTCGATATTTGATTTTGAATAAAATGTAATCACCTATCCTATGGTTTAGTTGTTGGTGATGGAGGAGATGCAACATGAATGCGAAATAATGCATTTGAGAGGTATTGGATACCAACCCAACAACCCTACGCGCATCGCCATTTTCTTTTGACTCTCACATGAGAGAAACTTGGCAAAAATCACCAGATTTCCCCAAGTTTACAAAGAGGATAGCGAACTCTTGGATTTTGGATAGCGCAAATGAAGTTACTACATGGCCCTAAAGCTTTTGGAGCATCATGCACACAACCATGGCTTGGGGGATCCTAGGTTTCACTAAGTTTTAAGGGTTTTACCTCGCCGGGTTGTCACGACGCAGACCACAATGCACTCACCTTGCAAAGGCGAGAAAATGGTGGAAGAGTGAGGCTACGAGCTACTGTCCAAGTGCTCCAAATGTCACCACTGCTATCCAAGTCACTTCGGATGCCAAGTTTGCTGTCCAAAGTGCTCCGGAAGGTGAATTTGCTGTCTAAGAATGCTCCAAAACTACAGGTTCTGCTGTTTGAAAGCCTCCGGATGCTGATTTCAAGCTCTCGACCAGTCTCCAAAGCTCCCCACAGCCACCTCCACTTGATAAAGAAAAAAAATTATGCTGGGTGCTCTTGCTTCTCATTTGAGGGAGAAAGAAGTCAGAAAACTGCTTGGTGGATCTTCCTCTAGGTTTGATTTGATTTCCAGAAACCACATAAAGAAGGAAATCCTAGGTCAGATACACACATGAAGAGGAGGAAGGTGATCCACCTCTTCTCCCATCTCCCGCTTTGTCTGGGACGAACACAAGCACACGGAGAGCCGAATGGTCAGTTCTCCCTCTTCCGCTCTGTTTGGGGCAGACGCAAGCAGGGCCGCACGAGCCCCACCTCTCTCCTTCTCCCGCTCTATATGGGACGGGCAGACAATACGGGAGAGCCAAATTCTCCCTGCGTTCTCTTGGAGACCATGAGGCTAGCAGGCCCTACCACCCAAACAGCCCAATCGGCTCCCCTTTGTGAGAAACGAAGGATTTCAGTGGGATTTTACATGAAATCTGAGCCATTGATTGGGAAATTTGATTTGGAAAGTCAATTTAGCCCAAATTGGTCAATTAGGGCTGAAATTGAGCTCAAATTGAACTCGACTCAAACCGATTTGGGTCGGTTTGGGTCCAATTGGTCCGATCAAGTCAATTTAGTAAAATTGGACTCAAATCGGCGCTGAATTTCGTCGAATTTGGTTTGATGAGGCTCAATTAACTTCGATTTGGATCGATTTGATTTTAATTTGATGAAATTAAGTTTACTTTGATTAAATTAAAACTCGATTCGGGTCAATTTTAATTCGACGATTTCGATCGAGCTTGATCGAGCACGATTGAGCCTAGTCGGGCTCGAATCGGCTCGATGCGAAAATAAACGTCAATAAAGACCTGTTGCGAACTTTTTTTTTCTAGGTATATCATCCAAATCTTAAATTGTAATACCACCGTAAACCACCAAAAAAAATTTGTTAGCACACTATTAAATTCAATCAAAATATGGATTAGGTACATTCGATGGAATCTTCGGAGAAGTTTTACAGAAGTTTTAAGTATAGTTGGGGTAAGTTGACTTATGTTTTCGTTAAAAGATTATGCTTAAACTCAATAATTTATGAGGTATAGTGAATTAGGTTAAGAGTTCTCAAACCTTCGCCAAAATAATGATAAAATGTTGGTAATGTTATTTGGTAATGTTAATGTTGACACCAATTATATTCCACGTTCGATTTGAAGAAGTGAAATAAAAACTGATTGATGCGGCATAAAACGTCTTGACCACAATTGCAATTACGCAAATTTTGTTCACTTGCAAGTTGCAAAGCGAACTACGCTAATGCATGCAAAGTGTTGGAAAATATCAAAAGAAGCACCCTTGTAATTCAATTTGATTGAATGCGATGAAAAAGATGGACTATAGGTGTGACATTGCATAATCAATTTGACTAAATGAACAATGCTAATTTATCTAAAACCTCAAAAAGGACATTCATATTGCATGGACCACGATGAAATGTAAATCAAGGCCCATTAGGAATTAAAAAATGCTCTGAGGTATTGGTTCACATTTATTTTTAATCTTTTTATATTATATATATTTTTAATTTTATTAAAAATAAAAGAATTTAAATGAAAAAATAGATAAAATACCCTTAAATTTCATCCAAATCCTTCCCCATCTCCATGTCCTAAGCCAATTTGTCGTCTTATCCTATCTTTCGGCTTGTATGGTGCTCTCCTTTTTTTCTCTCAAACTCTCCCTCTACTTCACTCTCTTTCTCTCACTAATTTTCACTGTCTCCTTCTCTCTTTATAAATCGACAAAAAATAAAAAAATTATGTTTCTGCTCTCATCGCACAAAGATATAATTCAAAAGTCTAAATGTTAAGTATTCTTGCTCGTTATTCCTATGTGCAAAGAAACATATGTTCTTGCTTTTATTGGTAATGAATACCCATGTATACTTCTTTAAGCATGTCGTGCACATTGTGTTGAGGGTTCCATCAAGCATATATTATTTTTTATGTGGGTATTGAAATCCCATGCACGCTTTTTTAAGCATTGTGAGTTTAAAAATCATAGGCCTCATTATTGCAAACACTAATCATGCATATTTTTTCTATTATTATGGAAAGGACCATCACTCCTTATAAATACACCTTACATGAGGGAGATGTTAGGAGATTGTCAAAGTGTTGTTTGAACACCATTTACGTCGGGACCAATTAAAATAACATATTAGATTAAAATAAAACAAAATAAAAATTTTAAAGAACACCAAGGACAAAAATAAAAATACAAAATGTGATTTTTAATACTTTAAACAAACATAATTGAACATAAACATTAAACTTGTAGTGGGCAGAAGTCAAATAATATAATTTCTATCTAACTAAACAAACAGACCCTAAAAAAGTTGAGATGAACTAAGCTAAATCTCTCCAATCTACAACATGAAATCTTCTCATGTAGGGTCCACCATGCTACATTGGAAGCACATTAAGATGAAACTTCAATATATTTATAAGCGTGAAAATATTCTAATTCATAACAAATGTTACTTGAGCTGCAATACATACACACAAGTGGACAGAAGGTGGTCTTTTAAGAAAATTTTAAAATAAAATTTTGTGCGCATTTCAACGATAAATGTAAAGTTGATTTGTTAGGTCAATTCCTTAATTTTGAAATCTTGGATGTTGTAGATTTGTTGCTCTTTTGGGTAAACCCTATAGAACCACGACTTAGCATAAGATCGCAACTCCCAACTGATCCATCACTTCAGGACCCTATCCAACTCGACACCAGCTCGCAACACATCAAGCATCATTGCCACTTGCCAGTACAATCTCATCATTGTCTTACTAGCCTAGAGATGAATCCTTCGTCCCAGCTCTCTCACCAATCAAAAGTGGCATGTGTGTAAAGTATAATGTAGTGTTGTATATGTAATCAATGTAGTATTATATTTTTATATTTTTTCTATATAACCCTTCATGTAGCTCTAAAATCTTATAAATACATATTGATGGGTGTTATTTAAGGCAAAAAAAATTTAAGGGACAATTTTAAGGATCAAAAATTAAATAATAATTGTTGCGTCCTGGAGTATTCACAGATGTAGAGAAATATAAAGCTTAACGTCTTAGCATTATATGAAGATCCGGCACGCAATAAGATAAGAGAGAGAGAGAGTGTAGTACTCATAAGAGACACCAGAGTTTTTACGTGGAAACCCCTTAAAGGGGGAAAAACCACATGACCTGGCCCAGTTTGAATGAATCCACTAGTATTTACAGTTGATCACAAATGAGGCCCTCCATTTGGGGGAAGGACTTGGCTTGATATAGCCAATACACATCATATAGAGTGCATTACATGGTAGGAATTAATATATACATGTTTATTGGGTCAGCTGACCATAGTTGGTAGGCGACGGAAGTCGGAAGGATCGTAGTTGGCGGGAGACAGGGGTCAGAAAGACTGTTATCTGGTGATGGAGGTCAGAAGGATCGTAGTTGATAGACGTTGCAGGTTAGGAAGATCGTAGTCAGCTGGAGACGGGCATGGTTAGGCAGATGTCCGGGCCTCAGGTGGTGGTCCGGCAGATGTCCAAGCCTTAGGTGTTGGTCCGACATTAGTCCGGGCCTTAGGTGGTGGTCCAGCGAAACTCAGAGCTTCAAGCGGTGGTCCGACGGAGCTCAGGACGCCAGGTGGTGGTCCGGCAGGACTCAGGGCATCAAGCGGTGGTTCGACAGAACTTCGGCGGTGGTCGAGGAGGAGCAAGGAGGCAAGAGCGATCTTCTTTCTCTTCCTTCTTCTCTCTTGGCTTCGATCCTCCTTTTCAAGAGGAAATGTGGTTCTATTTATAGAATTCTTGAGTGGCATGGCTTGCAAATAAGTGAAAGATCAAGGGTAAATTGGGAGTGGTTCGTATGGACGGCCGATCTTTATTCATGCGATCATACACCATTCAATGGACCTTTAACTAACTTAATGATATCAGAATTTGATGATCTTAGGCTCGTTGGATTCATCTGGTTGAGCCGCTCGATTTGACTATAAGCATGTTATGATTGGAGACTTTTTGGTAATCCAAATTGTGGTTTTATCCTTCCAAAAGTGCTTCGAGTCTTTGATTTGGGCCCATTTGGGCTCGGATTGGGTCGATTTTAGTGTCTTCAGGTTCGTATTTCCGAGACGCTCAGTTCAACTATAAGTTTATAGAATTTGGAGTTCAGATGGTCACCGAATTAATTTTTGAAGTTTCCAACTTAATTTTACTTCGAGATTCGTGCCTAGCCAAGATAATTTTTTGATGATATATCAATTGCCCCCCTATTTTTGGACGTCGAATCTTACAAAGTCCAAAAATATATAATATAGCCTCTGAGAAATTTTTTGTGTGATCCGAATTAAAAAAATAATCCACTTAATAATGCCCTTTTGAATTCTAAAAATTAATAAATTTTCATTAATCTTAAGTGGCTCTTTATCTCTCCCTCATCATTATTCCACTTGATGATGCTCTTTTGAATTATAAAAATTAATGAATTTTTATTAATTCGAAGTGGCTATTCATCTCTCCCTCATCATTATTCCACTTAATGATATCCTTTTGAATTCTAAAAATTAATGAATTTTCATTAATTTGAAGTGGCTCTTCATTTCTTCTCATCATTATTCCACTTAATGATGCCCTTTTAAATTTTAAAAGTTAATGAATTTTCATTAATTTGAAGTGGCTCTTCATTTCTTCTCATCATTATTCCACTTAATGATACCCTTCTAAATTCTAAAAATTAATGAATTTTCATTAATTTTAAGTGGCCCTTCATCTCTCATCATCATTATTCCACTTAATGATGCCCTTTTGAATTCTAAAAATTAATGAATTTTCATTAATTTGAAGTGGCTATTCATCTCTCCCTCACATAACTATAAATATCTCTCTTTGGGTATGCAAATTTACACATCCCCCTCTCTTCTTTTCTTTCTCAAGCTGAGGCTTTCCCCTAGCTCTGTTCAGATGGGTATCCCCTGTTCAGTCCTAGGGCCCCTCACTGAGTAAAAGGAAGGTGTAAGGTTGGAGGCCGGGCAGAAGACCGATATCACTTTAAAGCCAGGCAGAAGGTCGACGTCACTTGGATGTCGGGCGGAAAGCTGATGTCGCCTATAAGTCGGGCAGAAGACTAGTGTTACTTGGAGGCCGGGCAGAAGGCCGACGTCACTCGAAAGTCGGGTGCAAGACCGACGCCACATGGAGGCCGGGCAGAAGGTCGACATCACTTGGAGGTCGGGCAGGAGACCGACGTCACTTGGAGGCCAGGCAAAAGATCGACGTCACTCGGAAGTCAGGTGGAAGACCGACGTCACATGGAGGCCGGGCAGAAGGCCGACATCACTTGGAGGTTGGGCAGAAGACCGACGTCACTTGGAGGCCGGGTAGAAGACCGACGTCACTCGGAAGTTGGGTGCAAGACTGGCATCACATGGAGGCCGGGTAGAAGGCCGATGTCACTTGGAGGTCAGGCAGAAAACCGACGTCACTCGGAAGTCGGGTGCAAGACCAGCGTCACATGGAGGCCGGGCAGAAGGCCGACATTACTTGGAGGTCGGGCAAAAGACTGATGAAAGTCCCGTTAAGGGCAGAAGGCCGACGTCACTCGGAAGTCGGGTGTAAGACCAGTGTCACAGGGAGGCCTGGTAGAAGACCGACGTCACTCGAATGTTGGGTGCAAGACCGGCATCATATGGAGGCCGGGTAGAAGGCCGACGTCACTTGGAGGTCGGGTAGAAGACCGACATCACTCGAAAGTCGGGTGCAAGATCGGTGTCACATGGTGGTCGGGCAGAAGGCCAACGTCATTTGGAGGTCGGGCAAAAGACTGGCGTCACTTGGAGGCCGGGAAGAAGACTAACGTCACTCGGAAGTCGGGTGCAAGATCGACGTCACATGGAGGCCGGGTAGAAGACCGACATCACTTGGAGGTCGAGGCAGAAGACCGCCGTGACTTGGAGGTCTGGCAGAAGACTAACAACACTCTGAAGTCAGATGTAAGACCGACGTCACATGGAGGCCGGGCAGAAGACCGACGTCACTCAGAAGTCGGGTAGAAGACTAGCGTCACTTAGAGGCCGGGAAGAAGACTGACGTCACTCAGAAGTCAGGTGCAAGACCGATGTCACATGGAGGTCGGGCAAAAGACCGACGTCACTCGAAAGTTGCGCTCAAGATCGGCGTCATATGGAGGCCGGGCAGAAGGCCGATGTCACTCGAAAGTCGGATGCAATACCAGCATCACATGGAGGCCGGGCAAAAGGCTGACGTCACTTGGAGGCCTGGCAGAAGACTGGCGTCACTTGGAGGATGGGAAGAAGACCGACGTCACTCGGAAGTCAGGTGCAAGACCGATGTCACATGGAGGCCGGGCAGAAGGCCGACATCACTTGGAGGTCGGGCAGAAGACCAGCTTTACTTGGAGGTCGGGTAGAAGACTGATGTCACTTAGAGGTCGGGCAGAAGACCAACGTCACTCGGAAGTCGGGTGCAAAACTGGCGTCACATGGAGGCCGGGCAGAAGTCCAGTAATGGGAGGACGTTCAACGTCGGGTAGAAGTCCGACGAAAGTCTCGCGACGGGCAGAAGTTCAAAGACGGGAGGAAGTTCAGCGTCGGGTAGAAGTCCGATGAAAGTCCCGCGATAGACAGAAGTTCAATGATGGGAGGAAGCTCGGGGTCGGGTAGAATTCTGGCGGAGGTCCCGCAATAGGCATAAGTCTAGCAACTGGAGGAAGTTCGACATCAGGTAGAATTCCGATGAAAGTCTCGCAATGGGTAGATGTCCAGCAGCATGAGGAAGCTCAGTGCCAGGTACAATTCTGACAAAAGTCTTGTAATGGGCAGAAGTATAATGTCGGGTAGAAATCTGATGAAAGTTCATTGAGGGCAGAAGTCCGATGATGGGTAGAAGCTCGACATCGGGCAGAAGTCCGACGAAAGTCTCACGACGGGCAGAAGTCCCACAATAGGAGGAAGCTTGGAGTCGGGTAGAAGGTCGACGAAAGTCCCATGACAGACATAAGTCCAGCGATGGCAGGAAGTTTATCGTCGGGGGCTTCTTGATGGCGTAATCCTGTATATAAGAGGTTCAGAGAATCCACCAATGATGTATGACATATCCGAGGTTGTATGTCAGAGCACTACTCGATGATATTAACCTATATAAAAGAGGTCGAGAGAATCCACCAATGATGTATGACCTATCCGAGGTTATATGTCAAAGACTTGCTCGATGACGTTAACCTATATGGAAGAGGTCGAAAGAATCTACCAAGGATGTGTATGACCTATCCAAGGTTGTATGTCAGAGACCTGCTGGATGACGTTAACCTATATGAAAGAGGTCGAGAGAATCCACCAAGAATGTAAGACCTATCTGAGGTTGTATGTCAGAGCCTTTGTTTGATGATGTTAACTTATGTGGAAGAGGTCGAGAGTATCCACCAAGGATGTAAGACCTATCCGAGGTTATATGTCTGAGCCTTTGCTCAACGACATTAACCTGTGTGAAAGAGGTCGAGATTATCCACCAAGGAAGTAAGACCTATCCGAGGTTGTATGTCAGAGCCTTTGCTCGATGACGTTAACCTATGTGGAAGAGGTCGAGAGTATCCATCAAGGATTTAAGACCTATCCGAGGTTGTATGTCAAAGACTTTGCTCGATGACGTTAACTTGTGTGGAAGAGGTCGAGAGTATCCACCAGGGATGTAAGACCTATCCAAGGTTGTATGTCATAGCCTTTGCTCGATGACGTTAACCTGTGTGGAAGAGGTTGAGAGTATCCACCAAGGATGTAAGACCTATCCGAGGTTGTATGTCAGAGCCTTTGCTCGATGACGTTAACCTGTGTGGGGTCGAGAGTATCCACCAAGGAGGTAAGATCTATCCGAGGTTGTATGTCATAATATTTGCTCGATGACGTTAACCTGTGTGGAAGAGGTCGAGTCAAATCCCTGTGGGATTGATTTTACCTTTATTGGGAGGGGGCGAACGTCACATGTATCCCGAATTAAGGGTGAAGAATGATCAATATTTAGATCGTTACTGCCTTTTTGAGGTCGAGATTAAGACCTTTCCCAAGGAGTAAAAGTCCAGTAAGGGACTGTATAATGCTTAAAATTTATTGGAAGCATCTTTGCATTCGTTGGAAGTTTCTTGAAATATCATCTTGATATTGAAAATATTGGAAGAATCTTCTTGGAGTCAAGTTTGCCCCCAGTCCACATCTGATTCTCATGAAATGGATGCAGTGATAGCTGATGTAAGGAAGTTGGCATGAATGATCTTTTGAGGTTGGAGCAAAAATTGTCCCCCAGTCGGGAACTACGTTCCCATAGACGGCCCCAAACTATTGCGTCCTGGAGTATTCGCGGCGGTAGAGAAATATAAAGCTTAACGTCTTAGCATTATACGAAGATCGGGCACGCAATCAAATAAGAGAGAGAGGGTGAAGTACTCATAAGAGACACAAGAGTTTTTACGTGGAAACCCCTAAAAGGGGGAAAACCATGGGGCCTGGCCCAGTTTGAATGAATCTACTAGTATTTGTAGTTAATCACAAATGAGGCCCTCCATTTGGGGGAAGGACTTGACTTGATATAGCCAATATACATCATATAGAGTGCATTACATGGTAGGAATTAATATATACATGTTTGTTGGGTCGACTGACCATAATTGGCAAGCGACGGAGGTCGGAAGGATCGTAGTTGGAGGGAGACAGGGGTCAGAAAGACTGTTGTCTGGTGATGAAGGCCAGACGGATCGTAGTTGATAGACATTGCAGGTCAGGAAGATCGTAGTCAGCTGAAGACGGGCGTTAGAAAGACCATAGACGTAAGACGGTGGTCTGGCAAAAGTTCGAGCCTTAGGTGGTGGTTAGGCAGACGTCCGGGCCTCAAGTGGTGGTCTGGCAGATGTCCGAGCCTTAGGTGTTGGTCCGGTAGAAGTCCGGGCCTTAGGTGGTGATCCGGCGGAACTCAGAGCGTGAAGCGGTGGTCCGATGGAGCTCAGGATGCCATGTGGTGGTCCGGCGGGACTCAGGGCATCAAGCGGTGGTTCGGCGGAACTTCGGCGATGGTCGAGGAGGAGCAAGGAGGCAAGAGCGATCTTCTTTCTCTTCCTTCTTCTCTCTTGGCTTCGATCCCCCTTTTCAAGAGGAAATGTGGTTCTATTTATAGAATTCTTGAGTGGCATGTCTTATAAATAAGTGGAAGATCAAGGGTAAATTGGGAGTGGTTCGTATGGACGGCCGATCTTGATTCCTGCGATTATACACCATTCAATGGACCTTTGACTATCTTAAAGATATCAGAATTTGATGATCTTAGGCTCGTTGGATTCATCTGGTCGAGCCGCTCGATTCGACTATAAGCATGTTATGATTGGAGACTGTTTGGTAACCCAAATTGTGGTTTGATCCTTCCAAAAGTGCTTCGAGTCTTTGATTTGGGCTCATTTGGGCTTGGATTTGGTCGATTTTGGTGTCGTTGGGTTCATATTTTCGAGACGCTCAATTCAACTGTAAGTTTGTAGAATTTGGAGTTCAAATGATCACCAAATTAATTTTTGAAGTTTCCAACTTGATTTTGCTTCGAGATTCGTGCGTGACCAAGATAATTTTTTGATGATATAATAATAATAATAATAATAATAATAATAATAATAATAATAAATAATAAATAATAATAATAAAGGGTGCTATTTAAGGGACAAATTTTTTTAAAAAAGGATCTTTTAGATTATTAGAAAATTTTCTACTTATTTTAGATCTCTACTTTACTCACTCTCCTTTCATTTAAATCCAAAACTATTATATAAATAAATATCTCATAATGGGCATTATATAATTATGAGCAATGTTTTAAAAATCGGACTGGATCGATAGGTCCGATCGGTTCAACTGTGAATCGGTCTTATGGCCGATCCGGTTCATCCTAAAAATCATTTCCGCATGGAACCGGTCAAAATCGCTGGTTCAACTAGAAACCGTTGAACCGGCCACGATTCTCTTGAACTGGCCGATTCAACTTTTTTAAATAATTAAATAAATTATTTTAAAATATTAAGAATAAATATTAAATAATATTTATAATAAATTTTTAAATTTTAAATGCTTAATTTTAAATTAAAGAATTCCAACTAAGCATTTCATAAAACTTCTTCACTTTAGGGGAGATATTACTTCATTCTAGCTCAAAATCCAATATGAAGTAAAAGCATTACCTAGAGAAAGTCTCCCAAAGTAATATGAGACTAAAAAAATTAAAGCTCATATTTCTTACTTATTAACTCTTAAGTTTACAACACCCACTATCTATTTTAAAATAGATTTTTTAAATAATTTTTTTATGATGTAAATAATATTATATAAATTATATTCTTCATTTATTTTTTTATGTACTATAAAATTAATAAATTATTTATTTATAATAAATGATCCATTATAATCTCAATAATTTATAAATGTAAAATAATAATATGAATTTAATATAAAATTATAAATATAAATTATATATAAATATATAACATAAATTAATAATAATTTATATTAAATTTATTAATTGATATGTAAGTTAAACTTTCATTAAATTTGAATTAAATTTAAAAATTAAATATGTTTAAAATTAAAATTATATAAGATATGTTTAAATTTATTTTTTAATAATAAATTTATATTATTATATAATTTTTATCTGTGATACCGATTCCTAAACATCTCCTTCTACCGATTGATTGTCCGGTTCAGTTTGAGATAAATTTCTCATTTCTTGCGTCTTAATCTAACCTAATAAATTCTTCTGTACATCACGCCTGCGAGTCATTACCGTTTACGTTTTATTCTCTTGCCTTCCGGGACTTGTCTTCTCAGGAGGAGGGCAGCGGCGGTGGCCCCTCGGGCTCGAGTTGCTCGTTTGACCCTCCCTTCATTGCTAACCATCTGCCCCAGCCCTTGGCAGTTTTAATTGTCTTGGTAGTAAGAGGAGCAGAAGCTCGAGATGATCTGTACGACGATGGAAGCTCTGACCAACACGTCTTTGCCGTCGAGCCCGGCGTTTTCAATCCCTGTTCTAAATCATTGTGTTGGTGGGCAGAGTTGGTGGACGAGGAGCCGCAGCAGAAGCTGCGGCGGCGACGCACCCACCCTTGTCGTCCTGCCCCTATGTCGCCCAAAAGCAAGCGGAAACCATCAATCAGCTAATCGTTCATTCCTCTTTCCTTCTCCTTCCTCCTCAATCCTGAGCAAGGGCAGCAACGCCACCGACTTGGCAGCCGCCACTTGCTCCTGGACTGCTGCTACCTGCAAATATAATGGAAGAAGGTGTTCGAGGATTCTTACGGCGTCATCCTCATCTCCTTCTCCGAAGCCTCTTGGGGAGGACCCGGAGGAGGAAGAGGGAAAAAATGGAGAGGAGGTGGAGAGAGCATTGGGAATGGATGGCAGCATACCCAGCAGCTCTGAGGAATTCTTGCGACGGGTCTCCTCCCCCGCCTATGATATGCGTCGGACCCTATTTCAGACGATTAATTCCAGCAGCTATGAAGGTTTGGTTGGTTGCTTCAGTCTTTTGCTTTTGCTTCTTTGTAGAGATGGGAAAAAAGAAACTCCGCACACACTCTGGAGCAATTCACATATACAATTTGTATTTAGGGAGTACGTAATTGAGCATAAACAATTTCATTCATTCAAGTAATAATCCAAATGTTCAACATGATTCTCTATTTTTATAAATAGTATTAAAAGGATGATAACAAATATTTAAATTCAATCTAATACTATCTAATCCCAAAAAACTTCAAATTTAAAGCCATTTTAATCCAAAAGAAAATAACACCAAGTAAAATAAGTCAAATAAAAAATTGAAAGAAGTTACAGCATAAACATAGATGAGCTTAAAAAGGCTTGAAAATGGAATAGGTTCATAGTTGTTTTTGCCTAGTTTGATTTCTAATAATTGCCTATGATCGCTTAGAGTTTAATTTACCGTTTGAATGCCTAAACTGCATTACTTTTTCTACCTTCCTTCTCCTTCCCTCCTTATACAACATAGCTGGTTTTTCAACTATCATGGAGAAATCTTATTCTAAGCTTGTTTTCTGAGGATATGCATAAAAAAATTGATTACATTGATTAAAATCTCTCCATCTTCCCAGCTCTCTTGTTAGACCTATCTAATTCAAAATGTTGATTTCTGCAAGAAATGATCAACCAGTCAAATCCCAAAGTTATAGATGCATAAATAAAATGCATAATAGATATCAATGGATAGAACAAAATGATGCATTGCTAGATAGATAGTGGAGTGACGAGTGTTCTTTCTTTCTTTTCTTCTGGGATGAAGATTGAAGAACTAGAGAATAGGTAGATACTATTGGTGCAGTATAATTGTCATGCAACAGCAATGGATTGAGGTCCAACTATATCATCCACCTCAAGGAAATCTCCTAGCAAATCCAATCTGTCATATTAATATTGAATTTAATGTGGTTCAATCACTCTTATAGATTGTTGTTGCTAATACTATATCATCATCAGCTAATCCAAATTATTTAGGGCCAGCTATATGGATCCTCATTCTCTATTAGTTTAAGTTATATTAGAGGTGGTAAATATGTGTTATGCATTTTTCTTTTTTTCTTTTTTTGGCACAACTGCTAAGCATAGAATATTGGCTCTATATTTTTTAATTGTTTCACATTCCTAATATCAACTTATATTATTGATATATCTTTCTCTATCTTATTCTTGTCAAATATCCTATCGTTTTTTTACTAGTTTACCTTTAATAGGTGTTATTCTCACAATCATTAATAATATTTTTTAACTTTATCCTTTCTAGTTTAACCATGCATTCATCTTTACATTAGTATTTTCATCACACTTGACCTAATTATTATAAAATTTTTTATTCCATATACATAAATCCATATAGCAAAGTTGATATAATTGCCGTTTTATAATGTTTTGCATGGTATTCCTTTATGACATAATACTTATGAGTTACTTTAACATCTTGATCATCCAATATTAACTCTAAAAATATCATGATCAATATCCCTTTTCTTTTATGTAATGTATCCAATACATTTAAATCTATCACATCTAAGTATCACTTGATTGTCCACATATTGACTCATAACTATCAATTTTGCGTCCAATAAATTTAAATATCATGTACACCATTTTTCTATTAAGTTTCCTCCATTTTCAAACCTCTCACTCCAAAATTTGTCTCAACCATCAACATAGTTGCATATTGATCAGTAGATTAATTCATTGATGAGCAGGTACATGGAGAATAAGCTAAAAGGACTTTAAATTTTCATAAAGGAATTTTGTGAGGTTTGAATTATTGTTTAGAAGAATCATGAGGATTGATATGTAGTAAAAAATGATCTATTGAAAGCAAGAAGAATTGACGAATCGAGAGAAACTCATAAAAGATCATGGGAAGATGCTAGCACAATAAGCAAGTGACTTCATGGCCAAGAAGATTATTGTCGACCAGTTATATTGCTAACATACCTCTAGCGGTCCACAAAGTTAGCATGAAAATTAGCATTGCACCTCATAACTTCCACAATTGTAGTCATGACCACATTTAATTAATATTTCATTTACTTTTATATAATCAACATTTCCGACCTTTATAAAGGAATGGGATACGATTTTGATCCATGGAGAAGATTTTTTCTAGCCTCGAAATAGCAGGAATCAAAAAGTTAAAGAAAAAGTTTAAAGAGAGAGAGACTCTATGGAGTTGGAGAGCTACAAAGAGATATGAGATTTAAGGGAGCATCATCTTTCTCTTTCTTTGTTTTTTTCTTTATTTTTTTGGCTAATTAACGTTAATTTCTTGCTCAAAAAATAAGAATCCAAATTAACCCCTTCAATGCTACCTACTTCACTTATTGGTTAGATCAATTAGTGTCTTATCAGTGATTTTTAATTGATATCAGAGTGATATATTCAAAAGAACCCTTGTGCATGATGTTAATAAAAAATGACCACCATTAAAAAAGAGAAAGTTGAGATGTCAACACCTCATGGAGAAAACCCTGATAATCTGTCCACCCAAGTTACTTTATTTCATTGAATGATTGTGATGATGGAGATGATGAGCAAGCAGATCCCGACGATGAATCAAGAATAAATCCATAGGAAAGACTAGTCCCAGAGGAAGATCTCTCCATCATTACAATGAGAATCCTAGAAAAGTTTTGCAATTACAAGATGACTCATAAGAAAACAACCATCTCGAGCTTCTTTTAGACTACAACAACCTTTCAAAATTGATATTCCTATTTGTGATTCTTCAATTGGGGTAAAGAAACTCGTGACCCAAGCGGATTAGCTCAAATACCATTTTAGTCTCCATTGGTATTTTTCCCCAAAGAAGCTTTTGCTCACTTGTCTTATTCTCACCAAGCATGTGTTGACACTTTGGAAAACTCCTTTAATATGGGCATCAAAATGTAACCTATAGGAAATTCAAGAAGTTGCTTCATAAAGAATTCTAACCCACGGGGTAGGGATACTTGACCCATATGATAAATAGGTTGAGTTCAGGTTAAGCATATTCGGGTTGGCTCAAGTTTAGGTCAAACCCATACCTAACCCACCAACTTAAATTGACACCCTTATCATGGGGTATGAAGAAGAAAGTTGAAAAAGTGATGTGGATTGTAGTTACAAGATCTAATAGTGCAAGATTATAAGATAGAGTTCAAGATATAAGTTGTGATGATTGGTTTGTCACTAGAAGTCATTTTTGTGGTGACAAAGTGCAAGGCATGACTGCATTATGAGATCTCCAATAAACTTTGGCTCTTCCTCATCAATGATCTTGGTCATGCAAACATGTTTACCATACCCATTGAATGAAAGAACAAAACTTGAGACAACAAACCATCTATTGACAAGAAGGGATGAGAATCAAGGGCTGTTGAGAAGGAAAACCGATGGAACCGACCTTCTCTTCTAAAATTAACCTTTATTGTGATCATTATAGATCTTCTGGAAATGATAGTGCAAGCTGTTGGAAACTTCATCTGGAGCTCTTGCTAGAGAAGTCCTAGATGAATTTAAAGCGGAAGAGGGTGGCCAAAAATAATTGTTCAGTTCAATTCAATGCCTATATAAAAAAATTTAATGGTTTTCTTTGGGTTTTAAAATCTTTGATTTAATTTGATAGTCTTTTAAAAATTTTGCTCAGCTCAAACATTCCACTAACTCTCTTCCTTCCTATTCAAGTCTTTAAACTCCATACAAAAAAGGAAAAATCACTAATCTTGGTTATGGACTATCAACCACTGCTCACTTTCACCAATGATACTTGTGGGTGGAGTTCTAACTAACACTTAAATTAATTCATCACAATTCGGTTAAATTATGTCATGTCTTTTGGTATTCACTTAGCTGATTATTAGAATAGCTTCATATGCTTGTCTTGATTCTGGTTTAGAATATACCCGTTAGGGATGTTGTATTCCACCATTTTATTTATTCACACAATTAAGTTTAACTGTAGAACATAGTGATCGGGGAGTGTTTTACCAATAGCAATTAGCAAATGTCAAATTAAGATTCATTACATGGATTCTAGTTTAGGTTTTGTAATTTTCTTTCAACTTGATATCAACCTCAACTTTTCTCTTTAGTATTGGGACTGACAGTGACAAATTTATGTTGTTTGCTGCTAAGGATGGATAATATGGAGGTTTCTAAGCAATAAATTAAGTACGGCCTGACATGAATTTTTACCTAGCAAGACTACGCGATTCATATCGGAATGTTTATATAGAAGCATATGAAGTTTTAAATTAACCTTAAGCTTTTTTGGCATCATTTCATAGTCTTCCATTATCATGCTTCCCTATGGAGAGGGCCAAAAGTTAGAGAGGAAGAAAAGCCCCACAACTAGAAGCAACAGTGAAGAAGTAATTCCCGGAGTAAATGCTTGAAAAAAAAATCTGTTTCTTTATTTTATGATCAAACTTCTGTAATTACAACTCTTAGTCTAATATTTACAGTAGTAGCTATAATCTCATGGAAAATCTTATTTGATAGCAAAAAATGACTATGAGGGCAATGCCATAGACATGACATTAAATGATACTGATCATACTGAAAAGCAAGTGACTAAGGGCTGAGGATTGAATTAGCTGACTTGCATTGCATTGCTGGGACCACAGGTTCTCCACATGAGTGTGAGCAAGAATACCGCATGGCCAAATGTGGGTTAGTCAGAGAACGTGCAGCATGTGCCACACTACATGCATGTCTTCACCCCAAACATGGCCTTTGAATAGGTTCTAAAGTTGTACTCAATAAAAAGTTTAGAACTGCGTAATGTTGCGAATATTTTCATAAAGCGGCAGCATCTGCTTTCAATTTTTAGAAACCACGTTAGAACCATTGCATGACATTTATTATCAGCTAAAACATAGGAGACATTTAAATTTTTAACCGTCATGGGTCTACGGACTAAATGCCTATATTTATCTAAGTATGAAATAACTTTGCGTGCTTGTGTGGTTCATGGAAAACTTATATCATGTCCTTTTGTTCCAGTACTGGACCACAACCCTTGGAGAGAAGGCTCTAAGCCCGTTTTTGTGCTGACTCAGGGGAACAATCAATTGTGCACAATGAAAACACGTCAGAGTCGCAGGTTTGGTTGGATTTGCATTATTCTTAGTTGCAGAAAACGGAATAATAACAAATGTTGGTTGCTCATATCTTGCAGTGAAGTGGAAAGGGAACTTGGGCTGCTGTTTACTAGAAGGACAAAATGGGATCAAAAAGTTGATAATAAGGTTAAGCATGCTAGAACTGGCACAAAGTTTAATATGCTTGTCGAAGATATTCGGGAGGGAGTACTTGTAAGTTTTTAAAGTCTTTTCTAATACTTTATTAAAAGAAGCTCGCTTAGTTACTGCTTAATGCTACCAAGTAACCAATGGCTTCTTCCCTTTCATCGTATGTAATGAAGATCAAATATTGTAGTTTAACACTGAAAAGATGCTGTAAGCGTAGGACTATAACAATAAACCCTGGCATCTCATATCCATACTGAATATTAAAACTTTGAACTAGTAACTAGTTAATGAATTTATCTGATTTTCAATGTCTGTTGACCAATCGACATCGCATGGTGTACTTCCAATTAATAAAAGAATCTGTATGTATGGAACATGAGTAGTTATATCAAAATCGGACTTCAAAAAGCTATCTTCTTGAAGAATCATGAAAGTTGCATCCTGTTTTGCTTTGGCAATGTTTAACTGCTTGTATAATGCAGGTTTTATTTCTTAGTTGAATTTTACTGCACTATTCTTGGTTGTTGTTTTCTAGAATAGTGTTGTTGATGCAATTGTATTGTTTCTATACTTCTTTTGTGAGCTTAAATAAAAAAATTTCATTTTAAAGCTCCATTTATTATTCATTTTCATTAGTCTTATCCTGATAGATTTACCAGCCACTTATGTTGGAAAATTTAGTTAAAATGTTCTTGTGGCTGAACTAATGGTTTAAGTTAATTTGTGGCCAAATATCTTTAGAAGATTTTTTAGAGGTAGCGTTTGAGAATTCCAAATAGTTCCTTATTCTTCAGGTGGCACAATAGAGGCGATATGGCTTAGGCGGTGGATCTCAAGGAAATAATTGAATATAATTTATTTATGTGTATATATTTATAACTTATGTGAGATATTCAGCTTCTAATATAATAGTCAATGGTTCCTAGGATTAAAATTGCACTTTTTATGATTTTCCAATCTATTATGATCACATATGATCATATTTATAGAAATTCTTGCATGATGTGCATGTTAAAAACATTTAAGAGCATCAAAGAGATTAATGCATGTTATGCATTTATACAAGTCATATATTCATTAATTTATATGATTTTAAGTTAATTCTCATTAATTGCAAGTATAAGACATCTAAATAACTTGCAATGCACAACTGTGTATTTTGACATGCATCATGTTATTATGTATATAATCATTATGAAATGAATAAATGTTTGTGTCAATGCCAAGGAATGAGAAATAATTAAATATTGAGAATGAATCTTAAGGATCCTATGAAAGAATATACCATGTAAGTTTGTGAGCTAACTCTATTGATCTATGCAGGAAGAGATGATTTCTGATATTGGAGAGTTGGTTAAACCCAATCTTTCTCAGAAAAAGATGAATAAAAATGAATTCCTGACTCTTGATAATGGAGAATTAGTTAGCGCATCTTTTATCAAGATAATAAAAAAGAAATTCCTAACCCCATAATACTTGAGAGTTGGTTAGCCTGACCTTTATTGGGGGAAAGTTGACACAAGGGGCTGAAGCCTATAAGCATGAATAA
Source organism: Dendrobium chrysotoxum (assembly GCA_019925795.1). Taxonomy (NCBI): domain Eukaryota; kingdom Viridiplantae; phylum Streptophyta; class Magnoliopsida; order Asparagales; family Orchidaceae; genus Dendrobium; species Dendrobium chrysotoxum. The sequence goes on from CM034312.1 coordinate 88,288, forward strand.
CATTTCTAAAGCTATGATTATTAAGAATTAGTGAAAGGATGAAAATAAGAAATTAATGTTAGTTTTATGTTCATATAATAGTTATGCTGATTATTTCTGATTTAATTTTCCATGCAATAACTAATAACACATGCATTAAATTAATATATAATTCATGAAGCTGATTATGCATTATTGAATATGGATAATTCTTAGCATATATGAGTATAACATTTTTACGTCATTTTCTTGTGTTTATGATTTTATATTAGAATTATTTCTCTCGTTAAGCTTGCAGCTCATTCGTTGTTATGCTATATTTTTAGGAAAAGGAAAAAGATACAAGGAATTGTGTACAGGTAACTAGTTTTGCATTATATAGCGATATGTTAAATATGTAATGTTAGAGATTGTAAAATGATATGTATGATGATGTAAATGGAAGACATTGAGTGTGTATGAGTTTATTTTGGAAGTTGTATTAGAAGCTCTATAATAGACTCAATGATTATAATTATTTACACTTTCATTTTAATATATTAGATGATTATTAAATATTAGGCATATTTTGGATAATCAGGCTAGACTTTTTCACTCATCCTATCTTGTGGAGTTAATTAGGATAGGTGTATTGAAAATTATGTCTGTGTAGATTGTCCACTTCTGTTATAGACTTATGTATTAGATGATGGATATATTAGATTATTATTCAATATTAGGCATATTTTGGGACGATCGGGCCAGACTTTTTCACTCATCCTATCATGTGGAGTTAATTAGGATGGGTGTAGTGAAAACTATGTCCGTGCAGATTGTCCACTTCTGCTATGCCACATGATTGCTTGGAAGGGAGGTGAAAATGGGGCATGATGCTATCATTTTCACACTAAAAAATGGTTTGTGCACTTTGAAAGGAAAACCATAATCATTGCATCAAAGAAAAACATCAGTAAAATATCGTCATTATTGAAAAATAAAGTGGTCAACTTTTAAAGTTATATTTTTCATATAAGAAAAATAATATGTGTGCATCAAAAGAAAAAATAATGCTAACATAAACTGCCTTAAGCATACTATTTTTTAAGTAAATGCACGTTGAAGAGGGTATTAGATGTAAGCCTTCATGATCAACCAACTGAAAAGATTCATCATTGTATATTTTTTTTCTATCACAAACTTTTCAACTAAAGTTCTAGGTTGAACTAACTTATCTAATATGTCTGACCCCACATAGTAGGATAAAGGCTTGATATTGTTGTTGTTGTTGTATTTCGATGCCATAATGTCATACAACACCCCAAAAAATACTTCAAAGGATTCATCTTAACATCATATCATTTTAGGTGCTCAAAAATAATCTGCAAATCATATAAATGATTCTCATTATATTGGTTTTTAACCACCAAATTATTAATATAGCATTCCACTTGGTTGTGTATTAGTTTGTCAGATATGGGGTTATCGCTAGTTGGTAGGTAGGTCTTATATTTTGAAAATCACAAGGCATGACATGGTAGCAGTATATACCAATTGGAATCTTAATGGCTATGGACTTCTCATCTTTAGGAGTCATTTTTATTTGATCATAGCCATATAAGCCATCCTTGAAGCAATGGCGGAGCCAGGATTTTTTCTTGTTGGGGCACAAATCATTGATTTAAAAAAATCCTCAACCTTTTTTATTCGGGCTTGGGATCGACATTGACGATTTAAAAAAAAAATTAAAGGCATCATTATAAAAAAGATAAATTATATATAAAAATTATAGTGGAGAATATTTGCTCTTCATATTTTCAATACATGTTACCTACAATTTCTCTCTTTGAGTCTTTATATTTTGAAATCATTGTACAATCTTTTCATATTAATGATTTTAAAGATATCTTTTTCAATATATGTAATCAGACAATCATTCATCCAAGAATCTCTCATACGATTGCATAAATGATTCTTTTCAATCTTCATAGTTGAGAATATTCGTGTGGGCTCCGAAAATTCTCGCCCTGGCCTCTCCGTGCCTTTTTTGTTGACGATGATAATTTTAATGAATTAAGCTCTAGGGTAAAATTTCATAAGGCATTTTTAGATAAGATACTAACAAGAGATTTCACCCTCATATTGTGAGGACTTTATGATTTGAGATCTGGTTTCTCATAAGCGTAAGATTCTATTGTTAATTAACCCTCCCGATAACGAGAGAGAACTTTCGATTAAGGCTAGTGGTTAGATAGGCACTAGGTACCCAGTGTATAGTAGCAGCAGCTTTCAGAGTTTAGAAATTAGATTTTCAAAATTTTCAAGATTTGAAATTTATCAACATACTTAAAGCGAGTGATGGGGGAATAATGACGGGCCCGATCAAGATCCCATGGTTCTGTCATCCCAAGATGTCGTGGTCTCTAGTCTACTTAGTCAAACGAGGTAGTCGACTCAACCTGACTGAAGGATCCTTGTCGGTAGCCATGGGTTGCATCGTCCAAGGGATCCTTATAGATTTTGGGTGAATATTTGTCAAATGTGACAGATTTGAGTTCACCTTAGCTAACAGAGGTCTTTGTATATTATCGATTATATCCTATTGATTCATTACTCAAGGATTTAAAATCATTGGGGAACATATGAGCTCTAGCCATGTTGACCTCTGCTAATGAAACAAAAAAAATCATTACCTGCCCGAAGTCAAAAGCCCCATCCCGTAAATCCTGCAAAGATCGCGTCGTTTGCTACAGTACCGTATCCGCAGTCTACGAACGGCGCCGAATGCTAGAGGCCCATTCCTCGCGTGCGTGGCTGCCCCGATCCCGCCTCTGTATTCGCCTATAAAATGAGAGCCAAAGGGGCTCTCTATCGGACACTCTCTCGCTTCGGCTCTCTCTCACGGCTCTCGCTGATTCCCTTCTTCCCACTTCACGCAAGCACCGAGCTCCAGTCGCTACTCCCTCTCCATTTGCGAACAACGCCTGGCCCGCAACTCTTCCTCCCGATCTCCAATCACCTGAAGCCAAACTCCCGTCGGCCTCCAGTGCTTCTCCGACCATACCCCATCCGAATCCTTCCCACATTCGGCCGAACCCATAGAGCCAAGCAAAGCTCTGTCCAACACCTCCTCCCGTCGCCTCTATCCCGCCGACCGCCGAGAGAGAGAGAGAGAGAGAGAGAGAGAGAGAGAGAGAGAGAGAGAGAGAGAGGGAAGGGAGTTCTCCCTACCTTGCCGAATCGCAAGCCCACCCTCATCTGCGACCGATCTCCCCTACCTGCAAGCTCTAGCCGATCTCTAGGTATAGATTTTAAGTTATTTTATTTAGTTAATTAATAGTTACTTATTATTATTATTATTATTATTTAGGATTAATTATGACTTGTTTATAATTAATCTTAAATAAAATTCAGCTAATTTATAATTAATTAAATTAAATATGATTAGTTATAAATCAAATATGACTAATTGTAATTAATTTTTAATTAGTTATAAGTTAAATTCAATTAATTTATAATTAATCTTAAATTAAATATAATTAATTATATATTAAAATGTAATTAATTATAGTTAGTTTTAAATTAATCATAAATTAAAACTATTTCATTCATAATTAATTCCAAATTGAATATAATTAATTATACACTAAATGCGGTTAATTATATTTAGTTTTGAAATTAATTATAAATTGAGTTTAATTAATTTATAATTAATTTTAAAATAAAATATAATTAATTATATATTAACTATAATTAATTATACTTAGTTTTTTAATTAATTATGAATTAAATCTAATTAATTTATAATTAATCTTAAATTAAATGTAATTAGTTATAGATTTAATATAACTAATTACAATTGATTTATAATTATTATAAATTAAGTATACTTGCAAAAAAAAAAAAATGCCCTTCTCTCTCCCTCACCTCGATCCACAAGCCTCCACTGCCGATCCACCTACGCAAAGGTATGATCTCTAAACTTTGATTCCCGTTCTGGTCGTTAGCGGCGAGCTAGTAAACCCCCTACGCGCTCACGTAGCGTAGTAGGGAGGGAAGCTAGCGCGACGCCTACGAGGAGGCGGGCAATCGCCTTAAACCCCGCCCTCGACGCTTGCGACGGACCGGCAAACCCCCTACGCGCTCACGTAGCGTAGTAGGGTGGGAAACCGGTGCGGCGCTCGCAACGAGGTGGGTAATCCCCGGACCGCTCATATGGTGCGAGGGGGACACAAAAATAAGTACCCACATGTGGGGAAATTTCTGTGTTTCTTTGCAACAGGTGCCCAAGACCCCTAAACGCTCATGTAGCGGGCGGGGATTGAAGAAATTTTGCTGCCGTGGTGTCTACGGACATCTACCTGAAGCGCGCACGTCGCGTCGAGGGGAAGGCAGCCTCTTGGTTTTTCCCCTAAACGGGGGAGACGTCGGGAGGCTGCCGAAATTTCATTTGAAGATTTTGAGGACTTAAACAAAAATGGGACTTGGACTTGATTGAACACGTGCAGGGGACTTGAACTTTAGCGAATAATGAAAATTGAAATCAAACTAAGTTCAAACCTAAGCAAATGATAAAGGACAAATGCAAAGAACTTTGATTCAAACTTGAACATTAAGCCTTGAACACTTGAACTCAAGCTTGGACAAGGATTTGAACTAAATGCAAGAGAACTCGATAGGACTACATTTGAACTTGAACTCAGATTGGACTTGAGTTTGAACTTGACATTGAACTGATGAATAAAAAAGAAGGCCAACTTTGAGTCAGATTACAATAAACAAAACTTGGACAGATTTGGACAACTCGAACTTGAGCTTGGACTTATATTCAAATAAATTTTGACTCAACTTGAATCTAAAAAAGAGCATTACAAGAGAGCATGCTATAACTTGAAATCAAGTGGACTAAGTGCAAAAGACTTGGATTTGATTTGAGCTTAAATGAACACCACAAGGGACCGGACTTTAAGTCAATGAACATACGATCAAGTTAAAAATATAAATGTCAATTAATGAGCTCGTTCGCTCAAATGAATGCAAGTAAATAAGTAGTGAAGCTTATGCTATGCAAAGGATGATATGTGCACATGAAGTATATACAATTGCTTACATGTGATCTTGAGTAAGAAGGCAATGCTTGCATAAGTACAACAATGCACTTGTATGAAAAGGAAAAAACTTGTGATGAGTATATGGCATCACTTGCAGACACCGCTAGGAAAACAACTTGATCACAACAAATGTCATACTGTGTTCATAGATAGAACATAGAGACTCATACACAACTAACACTGCTTAGATGTAAATAAATACTCTCGACTCTTCTAGGTGACGACAGTAGGCATGCAGTGACTGTAAAGACATCCCTACCAACCGGTATTCAGCAAATGTGCAAGTCCCTCACATGCGAAAGAAGTTGACATGTGATGAGCTTTATGATACCTCACCTGTTAACATCAACCTGCTAGCAAATGATAGCTACAACTTGCTATGAGCATTGAAGATTGTGGTGCAATGAGTGTGATAATCCACTAGTCAATATATATATATATATATATATATATATATATATATATATATATATATATATATATATATGCAAAGGAGTTAGTGGAGAATATAGCAACATCTCAATACACAAACATCAATAATCCCAATCACCCCGATGATGGACGTGTTGAATGAAAATATCAACCGAAGGGGTCCATTTTAAATAATCAAAATACTATCCCAAATTTCACAAAATCCAAAACTCCCAAAATCCCAAATTCCCTACAAAATCCAATCTTCTGAAAAATCCCAAAATCCAAAAATCTTTCCAACTCCAGATATTTAAAAATTGAAATCCAACTATCAAACCGCTTAAAGCAAAATTCATCCACCCTCCGCAACAGTTTGCCGGGGTGGACAAATTAAAATTTACTTCAGCTCACATAGAGCTAATGCTTGGTCGAGAATATCACTAGGATCCATTCTCAAACAATCTCCTGCCAGCAAGGACGTGGTACGAGTCCTCTAACCGGCAGTTTCGCCGCCAAATGGCACTGCAGGATAAACGGTTATGACTCGGGGCCCTCTGAACCAGATGGTCGCCGCCAAATGGCACCATTATATTATGGTTATGGCCAGAGCCCGTATGCTCCCCAACGGCATCAAATCCTTGGGACATGAATCAATAGGATATGATCGATAGGGCACAAAGCCCTCTGTTATCTAAGGTGGATTCAAATTTGTCCCCTTAGACAAACACTCCCCTCAGGTCTATAAGGTACCCTTGGACGAAGCAACCCATGGCTGCCGACAAGGATCCTTCTGTCGGGTTGGGTCAACTACCTCCTCTGACTAAGTAGACCAGGGATCACGATGGCCCGGGATGACGGAACCATGGGATCTTGATCGAGTCCATCATCCGTTCCCCCACCATCTGCTTTAAGTGCAAGATGGTGAAATTTCTATTTTTAAATATCAAACCTTCCAAACTCTCCAATTTCTAAACCCATGTTGCTACTATATGCCAGATAACGCGCATTTTCTACGTATCTGATCGACGACTAGCCTTAATCGAAAGTTCTCTCTCGTTATCGGGAGGGGTAATTAACTATAAGGGCTTCCGCCTATAGGAAACTAGAACTCAGATCATAAAGTCCTCGCAAAATGAGGGCGAAATCTCTGGGTAGTGTCTTATCTACAAACCCATCTGCCTTCCAAAATTTACCCCGGAACTAAATCAGTTAAAACTCCCCCTTTAGAAAACAAAAAGCGGGGCGGAGGCCGGGGCCGAATTTTCGGAGCCCACAGGCCATGATCATAATTCAGTGGTACCATTTAGCGACAAAACCACCCAGTTAGAGGGCCTCGATCATAATCGTTTACATGTGGTGTTATTTTGAGAAGAAACCACTAGTTAGAGGACACGTGCCATATATTTACTAGCGGGAGATGATTTGAGAATGAATCTGATAGGAAATACTTGAGTTCGCAAGTAACCTTAAGGTAATACATGAGTTAGCAAGCAAACCTACGCGAAATTTGACACTTGTATGTAGTGCCTAATGCATCTGCATGTCAGCGGGGCACGCTGCTACTGCACAATACATTTCGCATGCTGAATAGCATGTCTACATAAGCATAATACATTTTGTATGCTGCGATGTGTATGCGCACAATACATCCTACATACTGAATGACACATTTGTTATGATGCATTCTGCATGTTACAACTGTACACATGTACCATATGTTGGCATGTAAATGTGATGCACTGTTATAGCATAATACATCTTGTGATACCAAATGACATATTTGCATGAATTATCATGCCTATTGCAATGCATGTACTAGAGACATTTTAAAATATTTGGCACTAATCAATTGTGCGGGCAATTATTGTTTGAAGTTACACAACATTTTATTTAGAAGCTTGTATACGCCTCCTGTCTGCTTATACAAGTGTTGCAGATCCAGTGACACGACGATGCGCTTCAGTGGCCCATGGTTTTTTTACTGATTCCCTGCTTTTGCTTAAAGGTGAATCATAGTGTATCGTTCAGAATAGCCATGAGATACTTCATTATTCTGATGCAAGCTCCATCTTCTCGTCCTTCGAGAGATCAAATCCAATCCTTGCTCAGGCTAGATGAGGACATTCAAGTTGTATGAAGTCGTTTTGTGATAGATGAGGTATCATAATATGATGAGGCCAAAGGCTTGGCTAAGATATTATTAGATTTCTTTGTCTTCACTTTGTCACAAGGTAGCCTCCTCGAAGCATGATTAGGACAAAGCACAGGGTAATTTTCAGTATCCCAATGACATTTTGGTATATGATGTGCACATGGGGCGAGGAAATTTTCTCCTATAGTCCTTGACATGGCAATTAAGAGCAGCTTTCTTCAATCTGCAGCTGCAACATTTAGTGGTTCATGTGTAGGACATCAGGTTGTGAGGTTTGATCTTCGGCTATTTATCCTTTATTCAAATAATCGGCATTTCTCTAAAAGCCTCAATATTTCTGCAAAGATGATAGAATATACAAGTCTCAATGGTACTTCCATCCAAATTAGTTTTGGTGTGCCCTCCCATCGAGACGTCTTTTCAACTAATCATTTTTTGACTTTACAGAATCATCAAACCCTGCATGCTTAGTGTCGTAGTTAGGCCTTTCCTCTGGCAACACGTCGGTGGGCTTTCTCCTTACACCGAGTGGCTTTTATTCCAACTCACTTATCAGAGTTTCTAGAGTTTTTTATTGGAGGGCTTAGTTGTACTTGATCGACAGAACTTCCAGGTCTAATGTACATTGAGTGTGCTTCTTCTCAGCATGGTTTTTAACTGCAAGGGTTTTCTTCAGCGGCTTGTATGTGTTTGCATTCGCTGTATATTAATTACTTCTACCTGCGAGGGATCAATACACTTGCCTGTGAATGGCACGTAGCACGTATGGTGAGATTCCTATAGTGGTTCGCAGGTGTTTGTATCTGCTGCAAATCGATCATCTTTGCTTGCAGGATATTGATGTATTTGTTGAAAGTTTGGTTATTGTTGACTGCATGAATACCTTGACATCTGCTGCATGCTACATGTACACCTCTGCATATAGCGTTATGATTTGCAGGTAGGTTTTGTATATTCGCCATTGTGCTGATATAGGCTACCAGTTGAGCTACATTTATCACTGGTTTCTCTATGCACATTAGCTGATGAGTCGCTTCTTCTGTTGTCGTTGTTCATGAACAAGTTAAGGTACTTATTCGTCAGCTAGCTACTGTTGATTGCAAGCAGGGTCATGTACTCATCTACAAGAAGCTTATGCGTTGGCTAAATGTTTAATTGGCATTGACTATAAGGGCATCTTTACAATTATTGCATGTTCAGCATGTTCAACATGTTCATCTGCATGCTGCTGTTGATTGTCAGTGACATACATTTATATTTGATTTCCCTGCATTTATTGATTGACGAGTTGCTACACTCGTATCTCTTTCAGTGTTCGCGGGAACTGTTGCACATATATCATTTGCAGATAGGTTTAATGTGTTCGTTTACATCTTACTATTGGTTGCCAGTGTGTTGCATTCGTCACTGTTCCTCCTGCTTGTAGGGTACTATTGATGTGTGTTGCACATTAATTACTTGATCTTTGTTTGTACACCAACAGTGCTCGAAATTTCATCCGTTACAAGTTCCCTACTTGTTTATTCTTGTTTGTTTGAGTGACTTAATTTATTATTTAGCATTTGTATTTTTAAATTAATTGTGCATTTTAATATTTAGGGCCCAGTTCCTTATTGTTCATTTTGCAAGTTATGTTTCCTATGTTCTTGTTAAAATCAGGTCCCCTGTCAGTCGGAATTTTGACAACATCCTAGCACCTCCCCCGTTTAGAGAAAATTTGGGAAGCTTGGCTTTTCCACCACGCTAAGAAAAGTGTATATAGTAGGTGTCGAGCGACACCACAACCGTAATCTTCAATTCCGCCACGCCAAGAAAGACATGTATGGGTCTTCAATGGTACTTGTTTTAAAATGCACAGTTTTTTTCCGCAGGCACTGAAGCTCGTACACGGGTACTTAAAATTATTTCTGCTCCTATGTTCTTGTTCTAATGACCTTTCTCTATTAGATTTAAACGGGAATTTGACTTTGAACCGGACACAATGTAGAAAAAGGATTCATGTTGCCGACCCCACGTAGTGGGACAAAGGCTTGTTGTTGTTGTTGTATGCTACGAAAAACGTGTACAAGGCTTACCCGCTTTGTTGCAAGTGTCGCACCACATTTCCTATTACCACACTAAGAAAAGCATGTATAGTGGTTTCCCAGCGCGGCACAAGTGTCAAGAACAGGATTTCGAGTTTGAGATATTATACCTTGGCGAGGGGACGTCGGCGGTGTTGTCGGTGTCGAGGGCGATGACGATGCATGAGTATCGAGACATACAAAATTTTCTCATTTTTATCATTTCCTTTATTATTATTTTCTTAATAACAATAATGATATTAATCATCAATTATAATTAGTGATGATTAATTACAATTAATGATAAATAATAATTAATTATAATTAATGATAACTAATTATAATTGACAGTAATTAATTATAATTAATAATAACTCATTATAATTAATAGTAATTAATTATAATTAATGATAATGAATTATAATTAATGGAATAGGGAATAACAAAATATCTTTACCTACTGTTTTGGTCAAGCTGAGGTCGGTACAGGGACGTGCTTGCAACTTCTACTTGTGAGGTGGTCAGATTGAGGTGTTTGGAGCGGCTTTTGGTTGTTGTAGTCAGAGGAGGAAAATGTTGTCGTGGGGCGATTCGTTTATGAAATTCTGGTTCCGTCGGTTGGATGTAGGTAGCGTGAGGATCCTAGTGGATCTGGCGGAAGCAAGCAGATAGGAATTGAATGGCTTGAGCTCAGGGAGAGAGGACCGAACAGCTGGAAGATTGCAGGAGATCGAAAGTTGGGTGGCTTATGGCCGTGCTCGGTCGACTGAATGGGAAGATTGGCACGAGCTATGCTTGCAGAGGGATGGAGGGCTCGCATAGGATACGGGATCGGGAGGTAGAAGTCCGAATGGGAGATGTAGAGGGATCGGAATATAGGAGCTGCGGCTAGATAAGAGGATTAGACCGAGAGATCAATAAGCCGAATGACACGGGTAGGGGTCTCGGTCGGGTGATTCGAACAGAGAAGTAGATGGATTGCGGTGGAGTAGCTCGATAAAGAGGAATGAGAGTTGAGATCGTGATGGACCAAACGAGAGTAGTGAGGATTTCGCCGCAAGGGAAGGTTGAGATCGGGAGCTTGAGTGCGAGTGGAAGAACAGGAAAAGAATAAAAGGTTTCATTTCGTTCTTCCTTTTAATGACGAGAGCATAGACGACAAAAGTAGGATGGAGATCACGGGAGGAGGACGAACAAAAATTGTGTGAAACTCGCCATCAACGTGCGAGGAGCGACGTCAGACGTTTGAACGATACTCAGGTGAGCTCTGATTTGATTTTCTGATGATTTTTTTTATTTTTTATAATAATAATAATAATAATAATATTATTATTATTAAAATGATAGAAATCAAAACGGAGAGTTTTGCTCATCACACCAAACACAATGCAAATTAGATTTACTTGCTGCATCACAAACGTCACATCTAAGTTTTTCCCCACCACGTTAAGAAAAGTGTGTACGTGTTCTGTTTGTCACTCTAAACTCTTTGCCAATGGGCTTTTGAGTGTTTACTAGCTGCGATGTTAATGCCTCTAATGAGTTGTCTGCCACGCTAAAAAAATCATATGCGGGATTCCATATGTTGCGCCTTAGGGTTTTGAAGATTTTTTTAGTTGTTGCATTTTATATCTGTGCACACAAAGGCATTGATGAAGCCAACAATGACGGAGCAAACTTGTAATGGAAATAAGACAAATTTTCTTTTCTTTTCTTTTTTTAAGGTGAAAAGAGAAATGACTTTCTTTTAGAGAGTGAAAGGGAGTGAGAAGATTACTTTCTCTCTATTTAGAGAGAGAAGGATTTTTTTCCTATTTTTGGAAAGTGAAAGAGGAAATTGAATTTTTTTGGTGAATAGGTTGAAAAAAAGAGGGAGATTGAGGTGGAAAGAAGAAGAGAGAAAGAGATTGAGGGGGGGGGGGGATGGAGAGAGAGAGAGAGAGAGATGAAGAGCAACAGAGATTGAGGGGAGAGGGAGAGAAATAGGTAGAGGAAGAGAGAGGAGGCACTGGCAGTGGCGTGTGGAGGCTGGTCAACTGGCGGGTTGAGGAATGGTGGGTTGGACAACAATTGTGCGCGAGGGGTTATGCCAGAGGAGGAACGAGGGATTGGCCAATGGCTTTGCGTTGGATGCTGAACAAGTAGGGACTTATGACTTTGGAGAAATGAGGGAGGGATGCAGCTTTTGTGTGAAGAGAATGAGAGTCAATATGATTTTTGTTTAATTTTTAACTTTTTATTAATTAATAAAAAAGGTAAAACTATCATTTTAGTGTAGCTAAAGGACATAGTATATCGCACCCTAAGATTTCAATTTTTTTAATTATTTTAACTAAATTTATTTTTTTTATTTTTAATTAAAATTTAAATTTTAATATAAATAGATATTTGTTTTAAATGTGCATCAATTAGCTCAGTGGATTCTCATCACCCGCACACATCAAACTTAGTCCTCATTTCCAGTGCAAGAGTTAATCTGTCATTTCTCTCGTGTGAGAATCTGGGTAATATGGTTGTTCTTTCTTTGTAATTTCGACGTTCTAGATATGATGGCGTGATTCATTTCATGAATGGAGGATATCTAGGGGATTTTGCACAACATCATACTTATAGTTTCTAGAATCGGGTTATGGGTCGGGTTTTAGTCCAACTTGAAATTGACCTGACTTTAATTGGCTCAACCCGAACCCAATCCGATTCTAGAAACAAGTCAGAAATCCAAACCTTGACCTGACCCATCCCAAAGTCGGGTCAACCCTACCAGACACACTAACCTGGGTGCTGAGGGGGCGCGGGGGCGAGCACGAGGTGGGGTCATGGTGCCAGTGCGGGGAGGGGTCGCTGTGCGAGCACGGGTTGGGTCGCGGGGCGGGGTTTCGGTGCGAGCGCGGGTCGGTGTCGCGATGTGAGCGCGGAGCGGGGTCAAGGTGCAAGCATGGGGCAAGTGCGGGGCGAGATTGCTGTGCGAGCACTGGACAAGGTCAAGGTGCCGGTGCGACCACGGGGAGGGGGGGTCGCAGACTCGCAGTGTGAGCATGGGCTGGGTCGCGCTGCTGTGCAGGAGATGACCGGGTCAATTCTGGGTTGAGTTCTGGTTTTCGAGTTGACCCGAACTCGACCCGGATTTACAATCGGGTCAGAATTTGACACTCGAACCCGACCCGTTTCCCAAATGGGTTGACCTCAACCTGAAATTTTTGGGTCGGGTTTTCGGGTCGTGTCGAATATTGACACCCCTAATGTCGAGGCATGTTGAACTTGTTTATTGCGGCTTTGTTGCTCTCATCGGGCCCGCTTAAATTGATTATGAAGCATATATTAGGGATCAACTTTGATCAAGCTAATTGCATTTGAAGTTATGATAATAAAATATTAGTTAAAGATGAAAATATTAAAGGAAAAATGAATATACATCTTTGAGAAATTATTAAATAAGATTTTTAAAGAAATAATTCTTTTGAAAAATATAATGAACATTATAATAAAGTATATTATAAATTGATCAAAATAAAATAAAATAAGATGAAGTGGAGTTGACTCAAAAGAAAATGCATAAAAGTAATTCTTTAGGTCCAAATAAGATACTTGAAATTTGGATAATTATGGGAGGTATTGCGAACGTTGTTTAGTATATCTTTAAAAGAAATTTAATACTAAGAGAATGTCAAATAATTGGAGAAGAAGTGCATATCATCAATATTTAAGAAGAATATATGAATCATACTATAATGAAACATATGATTAGAAAATGTACTATGGAAGAGGTTTTTATTTTAATGCAATTAATTATAAAGTATATAGAGCCACAAAAGAGTGTTCATATGATTTTTATTTATTTTGGAAAGACATAATAGCAAGTATCACTAGAATTGATTTCGTGTACATAATATATTGACGTTATTAAAGATATGTATAATTGAGTACTAACTAGTATAAGTAGTTATGAAGTGTCTCATGTGATTTTAATTACAATAGATTTGCATAAGGATCAACATTTAGCTTGTCTTTTTGTATTATTTATGATACTGCTTACAAAGGATATTCAAAGTGAAGTACCTTATTGTATGAGTTTTATAAACATTTTTACAGATTATATAATTCATATTCTTGAGATATCCATTAAAATAAATAAAAAAATTAGAATAATAAAAAAATGTTTAGAAAATAGAAAACATAGAATTAGTAGAACAAATATTGAGTATATAATATACAATTTTTGTGGGTGTGATATTAATAGATATCAATTAATATTATTAAAAGATAAGGTAATATATTGAGGTGTACTAGTTCTAATTTTTTTTACTTTTGTATGAAAGAAAAGAGATCTAGATGAGAATATAATAATTAGAGTTAATATTGGATGATTAAAATAGAGAACCACCTTAGGAGTATTATGCGATGAGAAGATAAAAGTTAAATTTTATAGAACCACAATTAGGTGATATGAGGGTGGGCAATAAAGAAGTCATTGATATTTAAGTTAATCGTGCCACAAATGAATATATCATGATGAATGTGAAAAAGATAATTTGAGGAATGATCATATTAAGAGAATTGTTAGGGTGACATATATTAAAGATAAGAATTGATATAGACTAATGTGGTTTGAATATGTACAATAGAGGGTAAAAATGTATATATTAAATGTGTATATAAATTCAGTGCTGGATAATTAGGATCGAGAAAGGGTAGAGTCAATTTTAATATATATGTAAGTTTCAAAATGAATTGTTAAGAATATGTCTAACACCTAATGAATAAAAGATGAGGATTTATGAACTAAGCTTCAAATCATTGGGATAAGATTAATGATGACAATGATGACTGTCACTTGAATTACCTATGGGAGAAGCTGCTATTAGGGAAACAACACTTCGGATGACACTTTCTTTGGAAGTAGTTTTTCTTTTTTTTCCATTATGTTACTATGATGTATAATACAATTGTTGAACATTGTGTTCATGTGTTTTCTCTCAATTGATCGCTAAAGATTTTGTTTAAGCAGTTTTCTTCTAGCATTATGTTGAAGCATCTCACCCATATTTTCATTGAAAAAAATACAGTGCCAACTTTTTTTGTAGGATAATAGAACGTCTCCTTTGCTTGTACCTAAAGAGTAGATAGGTAGATTAGTTTTAAATGCCTAAACCTGTGCTAATTCCAGGTGTTTGAAGATCAGAGTGAGGCGAGCAGATATTGTGAGCTGCTACAAGGAGTCCAGAAGTGTGAGGGTATCGCTGAGCTTGAAGTTTCATCGGTATGGAATTGAACTGATTGAATGGTGCATTTCACTGATAAACTTGTTACTAATGGTTCATGACAATGCGTCCTCAGGTCTTTGATATTTGCCAGAAAATGAGGGCTCTGGCCGTTTTGTTTCGTCGAGGAAGGACGCCGCCGCTTCCAAAAAGCCTTGAGCAAAATTTAAGGGCTCGGAAGCGGTCCCTTGAAGACCAGGACATCATCTGAAGCAGGTAGCTGTGTTTACATTCAAGAGGAAAGAGATTCATGTAAAATAATTTCACCTATTTAAGTTTAAATAAAGTTTATGAATAAGTTATTATTAACTCATTTCAGAACAGAATGAGACAGTTAAAATGTATTATATTTAAACAGTAAGAATTGATTTTATGGAATTTCATTTCCAATGAATCAGCAGGCCTTTTTGTGAAGTCCTTTTTAATTATTGGAATTGTTTTGGCTATCTATTCTGTTAAAAAAAATATTTAGATTTTTATTAGGATATCATTAAAAAAATAATAATAAAAAAAAAACTACATTTATTGATGTACCATTCAAATGTTTGTTATAGTTGGTGTGCAATTCTAATCATCTGACTCTTGTTAATATGGTATTGTCTACCATTCTTGAATTATATGTGTTAATCGTTGGTCAAAATTATTAGTGCAGCCAAAATTAATCGCAAAAATGATATTATGTACTTTTATGTTAAACATTTCAGTTAAGGTAGATTTTGCGATGGAGTTAATTATTAATGGATTTGTTTCTATTTGATTGTGATGTGCTATGAATAATATT
Source organism: Dendrobium chrysotoxum (assembly GCA_019925795.1). Classification (NCBI taxonomy): domain Eukaryota; kingdom Viridiplantae; phylum Streptophyta; class Magnoliopsida; order Asparagales; family Orchidaceae; genus Dendrobium; species Dendrobium chrysotoxum. The sequence goes on from CM034312.1 coordinate 104,019, forward strand.
TATTTTATAAGGGTTCATTCACATTAATATTATTTTGTGGAACTTCGCATAGGAAAATTAGTCAATTACATCCATCATAAGTGATTTAACTTCGATCAAAGTAAACTGAGAGACTTGTTTTAATTCACATTTTTTCCTAAATAATGATAAATGCATTCTTTAAATCAATCATGTTAAAATTAAAAAATAATATTAAATGCATTCTTTAACTTTTTTGGTTAAAATAAAGTAATTTGATTAGTCTGTTATGCTAATAATAGTTAAATGAATAAAATGATATATCAATAATTATAAATAATTGAACGTTATAATTCTTTTATTCATTTAATAAAATAAAGAATTAAATGATAAAAATAAAAAATAAGAATACCAATGTTGGTACACTAATAAAAACCCTAAAAAGCATTAGTATTAGAGGCTTTTTTGGGACTCGAGCATAATCAAATTAGTTGACCAAGGCTGAGAAATATGCAAGTATTTTGCATGATACTTATCGTATAAATATATCAATACTATGCTTGCTTTTATTAATATATCTATATATTGATTGCGAACTATCATAGTTCATGATTTTCTATCCAAAACTCAAATCCTATCAGCTGGCACTTTATTTCCATGAAGGAGCCAACCAATAAGCATTTTGCTGGAACAAAATTACATGAAGAAATAGTTTCTTATTACATATTAACTCATGACATCTTGCATAAGTCAAATGTTATTATAGAGTAAAACCACTGACTACTCCCCCAACAAGAAAGAATAATTAATTATGAGGTTGCACAATGCATAGAATGAACAAAATCACATTCAGAGTGAAATTTCCAGTGAGTCTTATTTTCAATATATGATTCCGTAATCTCAACATGGAAATAAGCAATTAGTGATAAAAAATGCTCCTTAATCACATAGAATAAGGTAAATTAATCAGCTGATTTATTAACAATTTTAATGGGAAGCACAGACTGTAATAGTCAATTACAAATAATTAAAAGAAAAGGAAAAAAAAAACAACAATGAGAGGACGTCACATGTCCCTTAACTACCTGGAATGGATCAGAAGAGATTTTGCTACTAGCCTAATGCCTGCATTCTGCTGATAATCGTATGCGTCCAAACAGAAAAAAGCATCAATATTTGTCCCCGGAGCTAATAATAAATCAAGCTCAGCAGCATCAAATTTACTGAAAGCAAGTTTGTTCATGTTCTTCGACGCATCTAGTCGGTATATCTCGGTGGAGTACATGGCAGCAGACTCACAATTTGTTATGATCGGTATGCTACACAGCAAAGCAAACAACAAGACGGTCAGAATCTTCAGTCACGAAAGGTAGAAGGCAAACAAAATCACAATTTTAACGAAAGGTAATCTAGTTTCACTAGATCAAACATCAGGAAAAAAGGAACTTATTCTATTCAAATAACAAGTCACCTTTGTCATGACTCTACAGGAACCGCAATCATGCTAACGGTAGCATGTTTATGCTAAGCATCTATCATGATAAGGGGTGATAAGCCTTCATAATACTAACTAGACAGTCACATTCTCATTTATCTAAGCAGCACTTAAAAAGACTAAATCACAAGAAATGGGAACTCACTGCAACCGGATAGTAGAAGAATTAGTGAAGGCATTTTTTTTCATCAGAGGCCACCATTCCGAGGTGCTACCATAACTCCTTAACGAGCTTTGAACAAGAGAATCGCAGATCGCTAGAACATGGCATAGACTTGGAGGAGCATTGACTAAAATACTCAACTTTGGCCTCCCAGCATGGTCGGTAAATTTTTTGTTGATCCCAAAATGAATAACTAAACCCCCGCAACGAAGCCACAAGGGCACATTTAGGTGAAGAATTTGAATCCTTTTGACAGTTGGAGTAGGAGTCGAATGTGATACCGTAATGCAGTTCACCAAAACCTCATCAGGCTCTAGAAATCCGGCATAAGAACCTGAATTCTTGATGGTGCCAATATAGGAGGTTGTATAAGCTGAGTTTGCTGCTGAGCACGGTGCAGAATTTCCTCCTACAGAGTCATCCGAATTTAGGTGGGAAGACTCTATTCTCATTTTTTCAACCTGTGCCATCAAATAAATTGCATCCTCATTTTCAAGTGGAGTACCATATTTGCCCAGATCATGGCGCACCTCTTTGACATTTCTAACCCAACAAGAAGAACCTTCCAGGCTGTTGAGAGGGACAGGTAGAGAGCACAATTTTAGGTTTGTTCCCGCAGGAATGCCATTCTGAATATTGCAGTTTTCCGAAACAATGCTTTCAGATGCCAAATTTGTTATAGAAGGCACATTTGCGACACTTGATTCCTGTAAGAACTATAAATTTAGTATATGATAATGTAAACAAAGGAATTCATCATGTCATGCAATCCAACCCCGAAATACTAATCTTAAAATTACCAAGTGAGGGTCGGGGTAGCATTTAACTTAACGCAATGCAAACACAGCACTAAAACTAACGAATCATATTTATATATTGGAGTAATTTCAAACTCATTTTATTTCTAAAATTTATCGGGACAATGTGTTCCATGCCTATTGCATAAATCTTCTCATTGCCTTATCTAACAGCTATGCTTAATCAACAACCCCCCAACCTCAAAAACAAAATAAAAAGAAGACTAAACCATAATATTATCATAAATAGAAGGTTGGAATAATGGAAAATATATTTAGAAGATAAGAGGCTTAAGATTAGAAGAATAAAGAGTCGGATTAGGTTATACAATTTTTTGTGGGTTTGATATAACTAATTACATAATTATATTAGAGGACGGGTGAGTAACATCTATATTAGATAGCAGAATAGAGACTTAGATGTACAATGAACGGTAACAGATGCACTAATAAGACAAGTAAAAAAAAACTAGCATCAGAGGATAAGTTTTGAAGTCTCATGCAACATTTTAGCACGAATGAGCAGAGAATAAGGATTCATAAATCTAACACAAAGTTGAGATAAGATTGATGATGATGTTGATGATGATGACAAATAGGCCAACCATGATTCTCTCTGAGTCCTTAGTCCCTTCCATTTTCTTGCCAGTAAAAGGCCAACAATGGAAGTCCTTGGTGCCTTCCATTTCCTGACCAATAGAAGGAAGACCGCATGCTTAGTTGTTGGCATCAACATCATCCAGATCCCATAGCTAATCAATTATGCAACTGTTGACTCAAGAAAAATAGCTCTTAGGCATGAATCCCGCTTTTCAGACTTAGGATTCTATTCTCCTTAAGGCAAAGTAATTTATAGTTAACTAGATTTCCCCGAGGATTGCATCAGGATTTATTCAGATCTAGGTCCTTACTTCCTATAAGTGCAACCCCTCATGATTAATTACCCCTCCCCTACTTTGTAGGAGAGAACTCTCGATTAAAGATGAATCACTTTAGCGTAGCTTTGAAATTTTAAGTTTTAGTCTCGTTTATGGGGGATGGAGGTAGACCCAATCAAGATCCTATGGTTCCGTCATCCTGGGAATACCGTAAACCTCGATCTAACAAAGCTAACAAACCATTGGTTGTAGCATCCAAGGAATCTGATTAGCAACCATATGTTGCCTTCTCTCAGGGATTCCTAGTATACTGAGGTGGTTGGAGGTTGGTTTTGATTTTTTATTTAAGTTTGAGGCTTATGGATCCTTTGAGGAGTTGCCTAGAGGTTTAGTTTATGATGGGGCTTACGACTTCTTTTAAAAGTTGCCCGATAGTTTTGTTTAGGTTGGGATTATGGCTCCGTTTAGAAGTTGTCCGTATATTTGATTTGTTTCGGGGCTTATGGCTCTGCTTAAGAGTTGCCCTGTAGATTGATTTTTGGATAGGTTTTATGGCTTCCCTTGGAAGTTGTCTGTATATTTAAATTTAGGGTAGGTCTTGTGGATTTTATTGAAAGTTGTCTGTTAATTTGTAGAAGATAGGACTTACAGCTTCCCTTGGAAGTTACCTGTAGTTTTAAGTTTAGGGCTTTTTACACTTCTCTTAGAAGTTCTCTAAAGAGCGGGGCTTATTGCTTCCATTGGAAGTTGCCTGTAATTTTGGGTTTGGGATAGGTCTTACTGCTTCCCATGGAAGTTGCCTGTAGTTTTAGTTTTGGACAGATCTTACTACTTACCTTGGAAGTAACCTGTAGTTTGGAATAAATCTTACGGCTTCACTTGGAAGTTGTCTGCTACTTTAATTAGGTTCATCACTTATTTTATAAATTTCCCAAATAGCTTGTTAAAGTAGGTCTTATGTCTTTCATTGAAAATTGCTTGTAGTTTAGTTTTGGATAGGTCTTACTGCTTCTCTTGGAAGTAGCCTGTAATTTATAAAAGATATGACTTATTGTTTCCTTTGGAAATAGCCTGTATGTAGGTCTTACAGCTTCCCTTAGAAGTTTCCTATAGTTTTAATTTGAAGTAAGACTTATTGCTTTCATTAAAAATTGTCTGGCAATTGTTAATTAGGGATAGGTGACTTTACTTAAAGTTTTTCTTAACACATTAATTGAAGCAGGACTTATGACTTCTATTAAAAGTTGTCTGTAGTTTATAAGAGATAAGACTTACTGTTTCCCTTTATAAGTAACCTGTTAATTTAAGTTTTTTTGAATTAGGGCAGGTTACTTTGAAAATTTTCCCAAGCAATAGGACTTATTGCTTCCATTTGAAAGTTGCTTGTAATTTTGTTTTGGGGTGAATTGACAGCTGGGGTAAATTGACAGCAGATATTTAGTTTACATTTCCTATTGACCCAGTACTAGTGTTTTGCTTCAATACTAATGTTTCTTGTTTCAACAATTTTGTTTTTAGCACCGTAATTTTGTTACACTACTTTCTTTTGCTTTCCTAAGCACTGGTATTTTTTTTGTAGTACTAAACTGTCATTTGTTTATTTACTTGCAGGTATTTGGAGCCCGCACAGAAAAGACATTGCTAGAGTTGGAGCTTTGCTCAGAGCTTGCAGTTCAGTTGAGTTTTGTTTGTACAGTCTGAGTCTATGTTTTTGTTTGGAGTTTTGAGTTTGATTTTAGGTCTGGATCAGTTGAACTATTGTACAGAAGCTAATTTTTAGTGCAAACCTTAATTTTATGTTTTCTCTGCACTTTTTTATTGCATTTTATTTTAATTAATTAAAAGAATTTTTATTCATTAATTAACTAATTAATTAAAAGAAACTCTATTATGATTAATTAATTAATTAATTAATTAAAAAGAGATTTTAAATTAATCAATCAATTAATTAACTAATTGAGAGAAAATTAAAAATAATTTTTTCATTCTTGCTCAATTAAATTAATAGACAAGTAGATCTTTGGATTAATTTCTATTATTTTAATTAATAAAAATTTTATTTATTTATTTTTTTCTCAATTTGCTCTCCAACAGAAATTTCTTTTTCTTTTTTTTTTAGAAAATTCGATAGTCTCCCGACATCCCCTCCTTACGAAGAGAGGTCGGGACGGCACTTGTCATTGATTCTTCTCGCCCAGATCAAAGATACGATGGCGCGAAGTCTTCAAATTAAAAATCATTCCGCCCAGATCAAAGATCAACAGCGCGATGCCTTCGTGTTTAAATCCTACTCTAATCAAAGATACAACGGCGCAAGTCTTAACATTGGCGGTACTTGTTGCTTTGTATTTTATTTTATTTTTATTTTTATTTTTATTAAATTATTTTTTAAATTTCGGAAACCACCCTACATCCCCTCCACGTGAGGGGAGGTTGGAAGACACTTGCCTTTGATTCTTCCCGCCCAGATCAAAGATTAATAGCGTGAGGCTTTTGAGCATAAAAATCATCCTGCTAGGACCAAAGATAAAGCTGCACAAGGTCTTCAAATTAAAAATCTTCCTGCCCAGATCAAAGATCAATGGTGCGGGGTCTTGAAATCAATAGATATTTGTCCATTTATTGTCAATAACAATAACAAAAGAATTTTTCTATTTATACATCAATTTATGTTTAATTAATTGAACCAATGCAGTCGATTGGCGTGATTGTGTATGCATAGAGCAGTTTGATTTTCACATTTCCCTGCTTCGAAGTAAATCAAACGAGATTAGGCCTTGTTTTATGCGTAAACAATTGAGGCAGATCAAATAGCCAAACGGAATACTCACATAAGCGAAGTATTCACATAGCAGGTGGAAAATTGGGTTGATCGTGTAGAAGGCTTGCTCGACAGACTGGTGGCGTAGGCTATTGGGTAAGGGAAGAAGCACGAGCTTGGTGTGTTCGGTAGGATCGGGCATGGGGGAGTTCGACGGGATCGGGTCTGGGATTCGGGAAAGGAGGTAGCCGTGCGGGAACAGGTTCCAGTGTGGAAGGGCTGATCGGCACGGGCGGGTTGGGATCGGATGGAGATAGTGGTGCTATGGGTGTTGGGTTTGCATGACGAGCAAACAAGATCACACTGGAACTGCAAGATTCGTACGATCAGATTGAATGCAGAGGGCGTGGGAAGCTTTGAGAACAAAAACTGAAATGAGCATAAGTTTTTGCGTGCGTAAGAGTTCGAATGGAATATGATGGAGCTGTTCTACGTGTCCTTTTAACTGAGAGTAGTGAGCGAGAACGGTTGGAAGCAAGCAGTTGCATCGTTTCATGAGTTGGAGTCGGGGCGTAGGATGCAAAGGCAGGTACGTTTGAACTTTAGTCTCTAATCCCTCTGAATCCCCTCACCCAGCTAAATAGCATTCCGATCCAACCTTCTGATCAACACCATACGTCGATCTGCCTCCTGCAGTAGCTCGACTCCCCACTAGCTACCGCAACTCCAAGCCGGCTTCAACTCTGACCAGCTTGATCAACCTGAATCGCTGCTGGCCTGATCTGCCGCCTCCCCCAGCCCGTAGTCAATCTCTGCCTAAGCCGATCATCTCAATCCCGTGGCCCCAAGCCCATTCGCACGTCCGGCCCAGATCCGACGAAACTACACCTGTTGTCGATCATTCACGCCGTCTGAACGTGAACAAGAGTCCGCGAGCCAGAGAGCCAGAGAATCGAGGAAAAACTTATCACTATTTAATTGTGTTAATTAATTATAATTTAATTTAATTATATAAATTATAATTATATTAGTTATAAGTTAAGTTATAATTATACTAATTATAATTTAATTATGTGAATTATAATTATATTAGTTAAGATATAGGTTATAATTATATTAATTATAATTTAATTATGTAAATTATAATTATGTGAATCATAATTTAAGAAATAATTATATTAATTATAAATATGTAAATTATGATTATAATTGTGTTAATTATAATTTTCAATTACATTAATTATAGTTATTTCTAAATTATTAATATTATTAAGTATAATAATACTAATAACAAAAAAAGAAAAGAGGAAAAGAAAATGCTCTCTTGCCTCTATCTGCGTGCAAGCATCGTCGACACCGTCGACAACAGACACCGCCGACGACCCCTGCGCAAAGGTATAAAGTTCCAAATCATGTTCTCGATGCTCACAGTGCACCGAGGGACCCCCTATACGCGCTCTTGTAGCACGGTAGGAGGGAGTCTGGTGCGACGCCTACGACGAGACGGGTAGGACCTATAAACGCTCTTATAGCGTGGTGGGGACAACCTTAATTATCTGTATGCGCCTCAGTACCTGCGAGGAAAAAAACTGTGCATTTTTCAAACAGGTACTTCGAAGACCCATACACACTCTTTTAGCATGATGGGATTGAAGACTACGGCCGCGGTGTCGCACAACACCTACCATACACACTCTTGTAGCGTGATGAGAAGGCCCAACTCCCCACACTTCCCCCAAATGGAGGAGACATTGGGATGCTCCGAAATTTCAAGTGGAAGAGGACCTGTACTTGAACATAAACACAAAACTTGAATAACTGTGCAGGGAACTTGTATGAACGAATAGGGGACCAAACTTGAACTGAGTTACAGGGAACTGGAGGGAACTGGACCCTAAACATTAAAATGCACAATTAAAATTAAAATGCAAATGTCAAATGATAAATTAAATACATTCAAACAAGTACAAGCGAACGAGCAGGAAACTCGTGATGAATAAGACCACAATGCATATAGATAATGAATGATAATAAATCTACAGCAATTACAAACAAATATCAATCATCAATACATGAATACATGGCACACAATGAATGATGCTGATTGATGCATAATAAATGTAATGGACTCCTATAATAGTCCCCATGCAATTAAGTGTACTGTACTTGCAAGCAACAACAGCTGGCCGCAGAATGCATAGGTATCTCCTACATACATCAACGAAAGCCTTAATACAAGCAACAGTCAACTTGCAGATTAAAACAATGATACATGCAAGTATTAACAGGAGGCCTATCATGTACATAGAAAATTATATGAAGATAATAGCAAACAAAAGGCACTGAATGCAACAATGCCTTGAAGTCAACATTAATAAGTCGCATGCAACTAATGCTACTGCCAACAAGTACACAAACACCACCTGTGAATAGTGAGGGTGGATATGATGCAAGTACTTATAGAATGCAATAAACACTAGTGTCCATGCAGTCAACAGCAATAGTACCCTACAAGCGCATTTAACCATGCAAGTTGTAACGAGCAATCATGCAACGAATTGCCAACCAAGAGACAGTCGAAGATCTTGAAGCAAATGCAAAGTAATCATTGCCGCCGGATTACGAAGAGCATGTGGTGGCCGATCCATAGGCAATTGTAGGAGACAATGACACGATGATTTACGCACAATCATACATGAAGAATACAGTCTGACTAGAAATGAAGGAAAGAAAGGTCATAGTGAAAATAACCCACCTACAAGCAACAGTCATTAGCTGATAAGCGAATGCACCAATTTGCTGATGAATGACGAAAGCATATGTGGTAAATTTATCAATCAGTATGCGTAGAAGTCAGTGATAAATGCAACTCATCAAGTAGCCTGCTGTTGACCACCGGATGTAGAACAAAAAAAGAGAAGATCTTGCAAGGCGTACCTCGTACCCATCGGACCCACGAATCCTGCCGGTATCTCGCTGAAACAGCGCCGTCCGAGTCCCTATCGCGGAAATCCTGCTCAAATGCCGCCGAACTACTGTTCATTCGGCGCTGTTCCGGGATTCATGTTCGCAGAGCCTCCAGCGTTGCTCTTCGACATCTTTAAAAGGTCGCTGATCCCCCTCCCTCTCGGGACATTCCACGATCTCTCCTCTCCGATTTCCCCAAGCCGCAACTACTCCTCCTTACCTGATAGCTTTGACTCTCCCGCCTCTTGCGACAGAACCTCCCGTCTTCCCCCAGCCGAAAGCCGAACTCCACACGATCATTCGCCTGCGACATACCTCCAGCCGGCAAAACCCCACGCTCGACTCCTCCGACCCGCTGTCGAACTCCACACACGGCAAAACCCCACGCGAGATCCTCTTCCCCTTTGCCGAGCTCTTCCCTAACCAACGTCCGACCCCCTTTGCTTCGTCGGCTCAGAGAGAGAGAGAGAGAGAGAGATAGAGGTCTTCTTCCCCATAACCCTACCTCCTTTTATTCCTTCGTGGTCGCCCGACTTCGCTCCTTCCACGACGTTCCCTTCCCGTAGGATCGGAGGTTGCGACATTTTGACGGAAGCAATAGCGGGAGCTCGCTGTGTGTGAAGGTAATTTTCTCCCTTTCACCGACTACTTCGGCCAAATCCCGTGAACCTACCGAACTTAAAGAGGGAAATGGAGGATTCATTCCGCCGTGAGATTTACGGGTGGCTCAAATCCCGTTTGACAGGATCTAGCATAAATCCTGCCCAAATCCTATTGCCGAATATCCCTTAGGGCAAGACAGAGGAGAATTTAAGAATTAATTACAGTTAATTTTAATTAATCATAATTAATTGTTTTAATCAATTATAATTTATGATAATTAATTTTAATTAGCTTTAATTAAAGTTAATTTTAATTAAATATAATTAATTTTAATTAACCGTAATTATTTAATTAATTATAATTAATTTTATTAATTTTAATTAAGGTTAATTCTAATTAATTATGTTTAATTATCATTATTGATTTTAATTAGAATTAATTAATATTAATCATTTATAATTAATTAAGATTATTTATAATTAATTATAATCAATTAAAGATAATTATGATTGGCTATAATTAGTTATAATTAACAAAGAAAAATGCAAAGAGAGGAATGCTCCTCCCTCCCTTGCCTCGATCCACGAGCTTGCACCGCCGTCGACATGCGAAGGTATACTCCCTAAACTCAGATTCCTGTTCTCGTCGTTAGCGGCGAGCTAGCAAACCCCCTACGCGCTCACGTAGCGTAGTAGGGAGGGAAGCTAGCGCGACGCCTATGACGAAGCGGGCAATCGCCTTAAACCCCGCCCTCGATGCTCGCGACGGACCGGCAAACCCCCTACGCGCTCACGTAGCGTAGTAGGGTGGGAAACCGGTGCGACACTTGCGACGAGGTGGGTAATCCCCGGACCGCTCATGTAGCGTGAGGGGGAACAAAAAATTAAGTACCCACATGTGGGGAAATTTCTGTGTTTCTTTGCAACAGGTGCTCAAGACCCCTAAACGCTCATGTAGCGGGCGGGGATTGAAGAAATTTTGCTGCCGCGGTGTCTACGGACATCTACCTGAAGCGCCCACGTGGCGTGGAGGGGAAGGCAGCCTCTTGGTTTTTCCCCTAAACGGGGGAGACGCCGGGAGGCTGCCGAAATTTCATTTGAATATTTTGAGGACTTGAACAAAATGAGGCTTGGACTTGTGAACTGGAACTGAACACTGAACGAACTAAACTCAAATACATTAGCAAAAGTCCTAAATCAGACTTAATTAAGAGAAATTTGATTTGAATAACAAGCATAAGGCTCCAAATGAACAAAGAATTTGATTCAAACGTGACTTGCAAGCTTTGAATCCGGACTTGAATGGCAATACAAGGAGAACCTTGACATGAATTTGGACTTGACATTAAACATTCAAACTCAAATGGATGAATTACAAGGACGACAGGGGACTCAAATGAAGGGAAGAGGCTCTTCTTAGGCCTGAACTATATATGGATTCGAACTTGTGAACCTTTGAGCAGAATTTGAACTCGACCAAACCATATGCAAGGGAACTCAAGTTTAAATGAACTAAATGTAAGAGAATTCAAGCTTAAACAAACTGTGAAGAACTGCACTTGAATTCGGGTTGGACTCGAGTTAGAGCATGAGCTTGAACTCAAAAGGGCATGAAATCCAAATTGAACTTGGACCTAATTGAATGGTATAAAGTATAATTCGAAACAAAGTTTAATAAAGTGGTAGCATGCATATGAGGAGCGAATGAAGAACACATTGACATCTTCATTGTTAACAAATTCAAAATTTTCAATGAATATTAGAGAATTGTCACTCCAATCAGAATGTACGAGTTGTCAAGCAAACTCATCATAAGATTTGGATCATCCTCATATAACAGCTGAATACTTGCAGAATTCAACATAGCTTATTCATTTCTAGCAATCAAACGTACCCGAGCTTGCAAGCAACGAAATTGACAGTGGTAGTCATGAATGTGCAACATTGCCTTGTGAATAATAAAGCTGAAATTGATACAATCAATACAACAGTCATGTAGGAGGATGTAGCAGTCTTTTCTACCTAAGAGCACCAACGAAGGGATAGAAATGGTATAAGATGATATAGCTTATAACCATAGAAGATCCATCACACATAATACACACAATAGATCTATGAACGAAAATATACATGCCACATTCAAGCAATAATGGTAAGAAAGTTGTAAGTATGGTGCACATGCAATGTTATAACAGCAGTAAGCAGCAATGGGCGATGAATACTACATCATCCCTGCAATCAACCACTGTTCAGTGTCAGAGGACCTGTTATGAGCTCAACATGTCTGTAAATGAGTACATGAAGAATGATAGTAAGGACAGCGTGTACTTAGCACACTCGGGGTACATACCAGTTATCGTGGCAAAGGGCATTATAACACCTCCGTGAGTAATGAGTTTCTAACATCCGTCAAACATATCGGCCCTCTATAAGTAAGGACAGATGATACGTAGTGGAGTACAAATATCTAAGGGGTTGTAGAATACTCGTTATACATACTACATGCTATTTGCAAGCAGAAGCGAATGAGGTACAACAAGTACAAAGTATCTACAAGTCGTTATAGAAGAGCTGTCGAGCACCCAATGTATCATCTACAGGGTGAACATAGAAGAAAATTGTAGTAGATACAAGCTCTTATGAGATGTTGTAAAAGATCTGCAATACATACAGTCTCTCTATGAATATGGATGTATGTTCAATATGCCACCTATGGGTAGATACATAAAGACTTCAGTAAATGCAGTATCCTGAAGTCAATTTCAGTCCGTGAACGAATACATCCACCTTCCTACCTACAGCAATGGCGAATGCACTGCAAAGGCCAAAAAGACCAGTAGGATACAAAATAAACACATCGAACGCAAATGCCTATTGGCCCTTACAGAAGACCTGTCGCATACCCAAAATGGTGTCCACAAGCAAAATGCCAAAGGACCACGATAAATATAAGTTCCTATGAACTATCATGTCCACAGAGTGTTATCCTCAAGCAAGTATAGAAGAGCATCAACAAGTGAAAAGCTCCTACGATCCGAAGCAGGAGATTCGTTGGTGTACTACGATCTACCTACGTAAATCATGCAAGTAGTGCACGACAGTCTGCCTGTACAAAGCAGCAAACAGCTCAGTTCACAAGCTGCTGCATAACGCCACCGGATCTGCAACATCCATGCAAGCAGACAGAAGGCGTACAAATTCCCAAATGAAATCCCAGCGCAACGCCACCGGATCCGCAACTTTCATACAAGCGGACAGAAGGCGTGTACAAATATTCCAAGAATACCCCCGCACATGTGCACTTTAATTTGTATACACATAGGTACACTAAAAGGGGTAAATACAATTATAATCCGCACGGGCCCTGGCGAGCGTATTATTGGTACACACGTGACGTCTAGGGATGCTACGCGGGTCAATAAGTGAATTCCAGTTCGAGCCCGATCCTCCTATACAGGCAGATAGGAGTCGACACGGCTCGAACCATTAAATAAATATGCGGTCGCGAGATCGACTGGGATATTTATTTTATATATTCATATTAGGCCTTCAAGGCCTATAATCAAGGGAATTCACTTACAAAGGTCCAAAGCCTACGAAACCCGATCCTCTATCAACCAGTAGATAGAGTCGACAGGGTCCAATCAATAAAATATAAATGAGCTCATATACCCCGATGATGGCCGCGTTGATTGCAGATTTCAACCGGAGGGGTTAACTTCAAATATTTTAAAATGCCCTCAAACCTCAAATATTTTTAAGTGACCCTAAGGTCACCCCGATGATGGCCGTGTTGAATGCTAATCTTAACTGGAGGGGTCCACAAATATTTTAAATGCCATCCAAATACCCATCAAAACCCAAAAATCTCATCAAATCCAAAATCCAAAAATATTTAAAATTGGAATCCAACCATCAATCACTTAATGTAAATCCATCCACCCTCCGCAACAGTTTGCCGAGGTGGACAAATTGAAATTTACTTCAGCTCACATAGAGTTAATGCCTGGTCGAAAATATCACTAGGATCCATTCTCAAACAATCTCCTGCCAGCAAGGACGTGGTACGAGTCCTCTAACCGGCAGTTTCGCCGCCAAATGGCACTGCAGGATAAACGGTTATGACTCGGGGCCCTCTGAACCAGGTGGTCGCCGCCAAATGGCACCATTATATTATGGTTATGGCCAGAGCCCGTATGCTCCCCAATGGCATCAAATCCTTGAGATATGAATCAATAGGATATAATCGATAGGGCACAAAGCCCTCTGTTAGCTAAGGTGGATTCAAATTTGTCCCCTTAGACAAACACTCCCCCCAGGTCTACAAGGTCCCCTTGGACGAAGCAACCCATGGCTGCCGACAAGGATCCTTCTGTCAGGTTGGGTCGACTATCTCCTCTGACTAAGTAGACCAGGGACCATGATGGCCCGGGATGACGGAACCATGGGATCTTGATCGGGTCCATCATCCATTCCCCCACCATCCGCTTTAAGTGCAAGATGGTGAAAATTTCTATTTTAAATATCAAATCTCCAAATTCTCAAATCCCTCAATTTTCCAATACCCTAAACATCAATGCTGCTACTATATGCCAGATCCACGTATCTCTACGTATCTGATTGACGACTAGCCTTAATCGAAAGTTCTCTCTCATTATTGGGAGGGGTAATTAACTATAGGGGCTTGCGCCTATAGGAAACCAGAACTCAGATCATAAAGTCCTCGCAAAATGAGGGCGAAATCTCTGGGTAGTGTCTAATCTACAATACTCATCTGCCTTCCAAAATTTACCTCGGAACTTAGTTCGTTAAAACTCCCCCCAAAGAAAGCAAAACGCGAGCGGAGGCCGGGGCCGAATTTTCGGAGCCCACACCTGCAGCAGCACATAAATGCTAGGAGATTCATACAATCAACAGCGATGCAACATCAGATGAATGCACTGATTTGAATGCGAGCAAAGACGGTGATCTATTTGTGGATAACAACAGTGGGTACACCGCGAGTGCAACGAATCCCCTGTGGACACAAATACATACAATGCTTGCAAATGGTAGCAGGTGACCCATTATGCTACTGCAGTCTACCTACGGACGGCAGTAGAAGATATGCAGTCAGGGCACTTGCCCACAGACAACAGCAGAAAGGTTTGTAATACAGATAGTACTACCTACACACACCTACAACAGCGATGATTGAGATGCTGCGAGTATGTTGGATATAAAGGCAACTTGATGTAAAGGAAATCCATCGATATGTAGTCAAAGGAAGATTCCAATCGCGATGCGAAGTTGAATGATTTTATGAATGATTCTATAAAGTCAAAGAAGGATCAGTTAAAGGTGTTTCATCTTATCATCTCTACGGAGATATCGAAGACTTCCGGCAATTGCAAGTGTTTGCAAGTTGCTACAAGAAACTCATTGATATGCTAACAGCAGAAGGCCCTAGCTGCGACCCTGTGACACAAGACTGAATGATTTTATTAATGATTATGTAGAATCAAAGAATGAGCACTTGAAGAAGAAAAGATGTCTCATTCTATTATCTCTTCAAAAATGCTGCGGCTCCCAAAAATATGCCGCACCATTCAAGTGAAGACCTGGAGATCAAGCTCCTCAATTCAGCGTCCTACCCTCGTGATGAGTCAGAGATAAAGCAGTTTAACGATGCACTAGCCGAGTCTTTGGTCTCATCAAATGAGGATACCTCATCTATCACAAAACGACTTCATGTCGTTAGAATATCCTTACCCAGTCTAAGCAAGGATCTGTGGATTTATGGATCCGATCTCCCGAAGAATTAAAAAATGGAGTCTACTTCAGAACAACGAAGTGCCTCATGGTAGTCGGGTGATAACGTTACGATTCACTTGTAAGTAAAAGAAGAAAATTGATAATGAAAACCATGGGATGCTTAAGCACGACACCACGCCACCAGGTCTGCAACCTTCGTACAAGCAGACAGAAGGCGTCAATAAAGTCCACAATAAAATCCCGTGCATTTGGTAATGATAGTCACTTATACGGCCAGCTACATCTAAAATTGCAAAACACCCATTCGCACTGCATGCAAATATTTTAAAAAAGCCTATCATACATGCATTGCGTTTGCATGATAATATATCACATATACGTGTATCATAACTTGCAGAATACGTTATACGGACATGTCACCCGATATTGTAAGTATATCTCAAAATAACCCTCGATATGCATTTACAATGAGAAAAGAGTTTCACTCTAGTGTGTCATTTGACATAGTAATTACATTCAAAAATACCTCTGCGTGTATTTACAATGAGTAAAGGGTTTTACTCCAGTGTGTCATTTGACACTGTAATTATATTCAAAAATACCTCTGCGTCCATTTACAATGAGTAGAGGATTTCACTCCAGTGTATTATTTGACACTGTAATTACATTAAAAAAAACCTCCGTATGCATTTACAATGAGCAGAGGGTTTCACTCCAGAGTGTCATTCGACACTACAATTGTATTTCAAAAGTCATATCATGCACACACATGAATGTATCGTGCTAAATACATCTAATAATATATACCTGCGTGGGCCTCGACGAGCGTGTTGTAGGTACACACGTGACGTCTAAGAATGCCGCGTGGGTTAAGAAATGAATTTAGATTTGAACCCAATCCTCTGTCAGCAAATAAGACAGAGTCGACAATGTTCAACAAATAAAACAAAATTGCCCATAATCCCCAATGATGGTCATGTTGAATGTTTATCTCAACTGGAGGGGATCATATATTTTCAAATGCCCTCAAACTTTCACAAAATATAAATATTTTCAAATGACTCCATATACCTCGATGATGACCATGTTGAACGTAGATCTCAACCGGAGTAGTTAACTCTAAATATTCAAAAATGCCTCCAAATGCCCATAAAAATCCAAAATTCCAAATAATCATTCAAGACTAAGATATTTAAAATTGAAATAAATCATCAAATACTTAAAGCAAACATTCATCCACCATTCATAATAGTTTGTCGGAGTTGACAAATATGAAAACTACTCCAGCTCATAAAGAGCTAATGTCTAGTCAAGAATATCACTAGGATTCATTCTTAATCTGTCTCTTGCCAGTAAGGATGTGGCACGTATCCTCTAACCGAAGGTTTCACCGCCAAATGGCACCACACCATGGTCTCGCCGCTAAATGGCATCGTAAGTACACGGTTATGACCGGGGCCCTCTGAACCGGGTGATTTGTCACCAAATTGCACCACTAAATTATGGTCATGGACAGAGCCCGTATGCTCCCCAATGACATTAAATCTTTGAGACATGAATCAATAAGATATGCTCGATAGGGCACAAAGCCCTCTGTTAGCTAAGATGGATTCAAATTTATCCCCTTAAATAAATACTCGCCTCAAGTCTATAAGGTATCCTTGGACGATGCAACATATGGCTGCCGACAAGGATCCTTCTGTCAAGTTGGGTCAACTACCTCCTCTGACTAAGTAGACCAGGGACCACGATGGCCCGGGACGACGGAACCATGGGATCTTGATCGGGCTCATCACAGTTCCCCCACCATCCGCTTTAAGTACAAGATGGTGAATTTCAAATTTTAAATATCGAATTTTTGAATACCAACCAATGCTGCTACTATATGTCGAATATCACGTATCTACGGATATAATGTATTCATTTGACGACTAGCATTAATCGAAAGTTCTCTCATTATCGAGAGGGGTAATAAACTATAGGGGTTGCGCCTATAGGAAACCAGAACTCAGATCATGAAGTCCTCGCAAAATGAGGGTGAAATCTCTGGGTAGTGTCTTATTTCAAACCCAATCTACCTTCTGAAAATTTACCCCGGAACTTAAACTGTTATAACTCTTCCGAACGAAAGCGCAAAGAGGCCAGGGCACGAATTTTCAGAGCCCACACCATGCTTGGCCAATAGTATACCATGCGTTTGATTTTCATTTTCATTTTTTGACTAGATTGGTGTGCACCGTACAATCCTTCAAGAACTTCAGTTATGATTTTTTGGGATTCATCAGGACCCAAACATTATAGCCATATTTGGTCAAATGATCTACGGTATAATGTATCATTTATGAAAGCATATCTAAGTGCCCTTTTTGATATTTGTGAAGCAATAGATTTTCTCTAGTAATCTACATTCCTTAAAGTATCTAACGAATGGTTCCCTCCAATCGTTTTCATCATATATAGCTAGACTCTCATGTATTTCTTTTCCGTCATTGTCTTGTATGAAGGCTAGAGTCAATGCATGTCTATTTTGGATAGTTATGATGATTGGAACCTCTTGAAGATTTGTCAGTTCTTTAGAGCGTATCAGCTTTGTTGTTTTCACCACGTGTAACTCTAGTAAGAGTTACTTCGAAAATTTGTTGTAGGAGTTACAGAGCATACTTGTGATATGAGATTAACTCCGGTTTGTTGATTTTAAAAACACCTGTGATTTATTTGATTATGAGTTTGGAATCTCCACATATGTGGAATTTTTGAATTTTCATACTAATTGCAAAATCAAGATCCGCTATTCAAGATTCATATTTAGCTTCATTGTTAGTGCAAGGTTTTGTTAAGCTGTAAGAGTATCAGAGTGTCTCTTTGCGAGGTGATGAATATTAAACCGATACCAACTTGAAGTATTGGGAGATTAGGTGGCTTAGCCGATTTTATGGATGAAGCTCCATCAAAATAAAGCTCCCATTCATGCAAATGCATTTTTTCTTCCACTGCAAGTATTTGCTTATCTGGCAACTCATTATTAAGTGAAGAGTCTGCAGGTAAAAGATGGGATGCTAGGAAGTCATCTAAGGCCTGTCCTTTCACCATTTTTGTGGCATATAAGTTATATCGAATTGCATTAACAATACTGCCCACCTGGCTAGACGACTAGTGAAAGTGGGTCTAGTCATTAGAAATTTCAATCGATCCACTTTAGATATTAAAGTTATTTTATGAACGAGCATATAATATCGTAGTTTTTGTGTGGCTAAGATTAATGCTAAGCATTGCTTTTCGATTGGTGAATACTTTTGATTCCACCCCTATTAATCATCGACTGATATAATAAAGGGCAATTTTATTTATCATCTTCATTATTCTGTGCTAACAATGCCCCGAGTAACTCCTCAAGAGCTACTGTATATAAGATTAATTGTTTTCTTGGGATAGGGGCAACAAGGAACGGTTGGGAGCGAGCAGTTGCATCATTTCGTGAAGTGGGGCCGGGGAGTAGGATGCAAAGGCGGGTGCGTTGCTTCATGAAGTTGTTCGAATTTTCTTTTTTTTAGTCAATAGCAACTCATTGTATTGTTGCACTAATATGCTGTCACAGTAGCCTATGCCCACTCCTTCACCCAGCCATTGAAATGCAGCTATGTTTTGTCACTTTCTGTCACATAAAGTCACTACTATGTGATTGTCTTTTACCAACCACTCGCCTTAAACATGTTACTTGTTGATCACCATGCCACCATATGACTTCTCATCCCTTACGCCTCACCTTCCTTCTATGGGCTATAAAGACTACAATGCAACTTGTGGGTGTTTATTGAAATTCCATCTTTCTAAATTAATATTAAATAACTAAAACTAAGGCCAACCTTGCCACAAAATGTAATGAAGCCTAATTAGTTAGAAATGACCTATTTTAACATCTAGGTGTGATTGGTTTAAATAATTTAGAAAATTTAGCTTTGGTGGTTAAATAAAAAAGTATCTCGAAAGTATTATGTGATAAGATGATAGCAAGGATACTTGAAAGGTGAACTTTATAAAACAACAATTATGCTAACAATATTTGACATTTTTGGGCAATAAAAAAGTTGTCAATATGTAATTTGAGTGAAAAAAAATGAGAATGTCAAAGCAGATGCATGACAAAACTATAAATGAAAAATTAAGAAATAATTATATTAGAGGAACAATAGATGACGTCTATTAAGGTAATTGAAAATAGATGTATAGATGGTTTGGATATCTACAATGAAAGCTAGAAAATACACTGATTAGATGAGTAAATAAAAATAGTATTAGTAGATTAGAAAGGATAAGGGTAGCCATAAGGTAATTAGATAGAAGTTATTAAAATTGAGAAAAATATGTTTACCATATCAAGTAGCACTAAGCCAGAATGAATGGAAATAGGGATGTATAAAGCCGGCCCACATAGTTGGGATAAGGCTAATGATGATGATGATGATGTTAATGATGAAATTTGTAGCTGCAGTGACATGGAATTATGTATTAATTAACTAAACAAAATGTTAAACTAGATTATTTCAAGATGATTGGTCCTTTTTTACTTATTTTCCTGTGGTGGGGTGGGCATATGGCAGTGCTTCACTTTAGTATCAGCTTGCTATGCAATAATAAATCAAGTAAATGACCACTCTTAACATAGATAGAAGTAGTTAGCTATGAACTGCATTGTTACCAACATAATCCCCAGAGTGAAGCAGCATATGTAACGCAGCATATGCTATTGAATAATACAACAGAAGTGGCTCACTATCAAAAAAGGGTGGACTTCAGCCATCAAGAAGGAATGACTAAGAAAGGGAGAAAAGGGTAGAGAAAATGTAAGCATTGTAACATCATTCCCATATAAGTGGCAGGAGCAAATCGTAGGGTAGTAATAATAATGCGTACAGAAAGATGATAAAGAAGTGAATGATGCTCACGAATCTCAACTACCTACCAAGAACAATACTGCAGAACAGTATTTCAGAACCTCCAAATTCAATCGAACATCATCCAAGCTCCTGCATAAAGCTAGCATGTAGTCAATAGTTGCAATAAAATATCAGTACAGGTTTTCCATAAAAAGTATAACATTCGAGAACTGATAGAAATTAATAGCAAATAAGGATTCAGGTATTGTTTCCCAATAATTGCAACAAGGCTGAGGATAACACTGAACAATAACCTATTTCATGTAGATGACATCATAATCACCATTAGCCATATCCCCAACTATTTTCAGGTTGGCTAGTACAGGTATATATGCTACTTCAGAGGAAAACTTAATGTACCTACGATTTCACTTCAAGATAATTCGTCTTCAAAATAAAGAGGTTGATAATTAAATAAATCTTCAATCTGGCAAACTAACCAATACTTGAGCAACTAAGGATACAGAGATGCCTATTCATCCTTTCATACCAAGTAGATACGCCTTGCTTTGCATAATTCCATAGAATACGACCTGATATGAGATGCTTTGAGGAATAAATTCAACATCTAAGATATATTCATTAATCCCAATGTACACCAAATGCTACAAGAAGCCAATAACAATTCAGGATTGAGCCATGAAGAAACATAATTAAGACTCTTTGAGATTTTTTTTTTCTACTGTGTTGTATTGTACTATATGAAGGTGTATTGAGCTATAAAATAAAATAGATAGTTCAACAACAACAACAACATCAAGCCTTTATCCCACTACGTGGGGTCGGCTACATGAATCCTTTTTCTCCATTGTGTCCTGTTAAAAGTCAAATTCTCGTTTAAATCTAATTAAGAAAGATCATTTCTAATATTTTCTAACCAAGTCTTTTTAGGTCTACCTCTACCTTTCTTAACATAAGTCAAATCTAAGACCTCTACTTTCCTAACCGGGTCATCGGGAGGCTGTTGTTTTATGTAACCAAACCATCTAAGACGACTCTCTCTAATCTTATCTTCCATTGGAGCTAATCCAGCCTTTTCACGAATATGCTCATTTCGTATCCTATCTCTAAGGGTAAAGCCACTCATCCACCTGAGCATCCTCATCTCTGCAACACTTAACTTAGAATTATGCTTCTCTTTTAATGGCCAACATTCGGCACCATAAAGCATTGCAGGTTTCACCACCATCTTATAGAATTTTTCCTTAAGTTTGAGAGGTATTTTCTATCACACAATAAGCCCGATGCATTCCTCCACTTCAACCATCCAACTTGGATTCTGCTGATAATATTCCCATCTATTTCACCATCACTCTGAACAATAGATCCAAGATATCTAAAACGTGTACTCTTATTAATGACTTGATCGCCCAAAGTCACAATCCCCTCACTAGGTCTATTATTACTAAAATTACACTCCATATATTCCGTTTTAGATCTACTCAAGAAAAAACCTTTAGACTCTAAGGTTGACCTCCACAATTCTAGTTTACCTTCAACTCCCTCTCTAGTCTTATCAACAAGAAGAATATCATCAGCAAAAAGCATACACCAAGGTACATCCTCTTGCAAATGTCTAGTGAGAACATCCATGACTAAAGCAAAAAGATATGGGCTTAAGGCTGATCCTTGATGTAATCCAACTGAAATAGGGAAATACTTGGTCAAACCACCTTGTGTTTGAACACAAGTAATAGCTCATGCATACATATCCTTAATGATTTTAATATAAGCGTTATTAACTCCTTTCTTTTCAAGAACTCTCCATAGCACTTCTCTTGGAACTTTATCATATGCTTTTTCTAAATCAATAAATATCATATGTAAATCCTCCTTATTCTCTCTATATTTCTCCATCAAACCTCTTAATAAATGTATGGCTTCCATAGTAGACCTACCCGGCATGAATCCAAATTGATTTTGAGAATCATTAGTATCACGCCGCAATCTATGCTCCATAACTCGTTCCCATAGTTTTAAAGTATGACACATTAACTTAATTCCTCTATAATTCGCACAATCTTGTGCATCACCTTTATTCTTAAAAATAGGGATTAACACACTCATTCACCACTCATCTGACATCTTTTTAGTCTTCAAAACAGTATTAAAAAGTTTAGTAAGCCAAGAAATTCCTTCATCTCCTAAGCATTTTCACAACTCTATTGGAATATCATCAGGTCCAACAGCTTTTCCACCCTTCATTTTCTTTAAAGCCTCTTTAACTTCAATTTTACTAATACGCCGATAAAAACAGAAATCTTTATTGTCCAAAGTGTTATAAGAATTTTGTGCATCTTTGGTTGCAAACTAATATGGCACCAATGTGCATTGATAAAATGATCAAAATGAAAGTAACAGAAATTTCATATAATATAACATACTAGCCTCATCTTAATCAATTTACAATCAAATCAACTAACTAATTAATAAATTAAAAGATATAAATGCTAAAATTTATAAAAGCAATTTTTTTAAAAAGCAATCTAAAATGCTGTACGACGAAAGCTGTTTTTTGGCTTTTATAAAACTTATTTTTTTTCCCACAAGATACACCAAATATCTAAAAACTAAAACCACATTATTAACACACCTCTTATTTTTAAAAATGTTCGTGCAATTTAAACAAATGTATACAGATACATACTATGTTAAAACTCGATGAGATAGAGCCTAACCCTTTAAAGCCTAATACAAATAGAGCTCCATTTCAAAATAAGCTCCCTCAAATATTTTAAAGTTTTTTTATTCTTTTAATAAGAGGAGAAATTTTTTTCTATTTTAAAGCTGCAACCATGACAATGGGCAAGTTACATCCAATCAATCTAATATCTGCTCTAATCTTATATACGTATTATGCCTTCTTTTAAATATTGCTTGTTCTCCTTAATTATAAAAAGCTTGATTTGAAAAAACTTTCTTACAACTACCAAAAACATATAAACCAATTTTTTATTTGATTTTAACTATTTAATAAATAAATAAGAGAATGACAATCATCTATAGTAAGAGAAGAACATCATTAAAAAAAGGTAAATTTGAGCTCATATGCCTCATAATAGACATAATTGGGCAAATATGCCTTATGCTTGTCTTCTTATAAAAATATTCTCGAAAATTCTACTATTGTGTTATAGCTATCGAGGTTATAATATGTTGTATCTACTTTAAAGGAAACAATGTTTGAACCTTGTTTGAAATACTCGAACCTTCTCTAAATCTTTTTCAAACTAGTATCATCAAACAATGTTCAAATTAAATCATATTTGAACAAAATTAAAGTGGGTTTAAATCAAGTTTGAACTATGATTTTGAACAAGGTTCAAACTAAGATCCCAGTTTGAACCAATATCGTAGTTGACAGAATTTAAATAAATATCCCTTGATTAAAAGAGGGAGTAATTTAGTCCAAAATAAACTTTCGGGCATATTTTTCTAAGAAAATAAATTACATGTATAGTAGGCCAATTAAGGCTATTATAAGGCATATAAAGTCAATTTTCCCTTTCAAAATAAGGCTCACACCATGTTTTTGCATGGAAAGAGAAAATATTAAGTTAATGTGCCATACTTTAAAACTATGGGAGAGAGTTATGGAGTATAGGTTGCGGCGTGTGGTACTAACGTTTCTCAAAATCAATTTGGATTAATGCCTGGTAGGTCTACTATGGAAGCTATACATTTAATGAGAGGTTTGATGGAGAAGTATAGAGAGAATAAAGAGTATCTACATATGATATTTATTGATTTATAGAAAGCATATGATAAAGTTCCAAGAGAAGTGCTATGGAGAGTTTTAGAAAAGAAAGGGGTTAATGATGCTTATATTCAAGTCATTAAGGATATGTATGCAGGAGCTGTTACTTGTGTCCAAACACATGGTGGTTTGACCAAGTATTTTCCTATTTCAGTTGGATTACATCAAGGATCAGCCTTAAGCCCTTATCTTTTTGTTTTAGTCATGGATGTTCTCACTAGACATTTGCAAGAGGTTGTACCCTAGTGTATGCTTTTTGCTGATGATATTCTTCTTGTTGATAAGACTAGAGAGGGAGTTGAAAGTAAACTTGAATTATGGAGGTCAACCTTAGAGTCTAAAGGCTTTCGTTTGAGTAGATCTAAAACTGAATATATGGAATGTAATTTTAGTAATAATAGTTCTAGTGGGGGATTGTGACTTTGGGTGATCAAGTAATTATGAAGAGTACATGTTTTAGATATCTTGGTTCTATTGTTCAGAGTGATGGTGAAATAGATGGGGATATTATTAGTAGAATTCAAGTTGGATGGTTGAAGTGGAGGAATGCATCGGGCATGTTGTGTGATAGAAATGTCCCCCTCAAACTTAAGGGAAAATTCTATAAGATGGTGGTTAGACCTGCAATGCTTTATGGTGCATAATGTTGGCCATTAAAAGAGAAGCATAATATTAAGTTAAGTGTTGTAGAGATGAGGATGCTTAGGTGGATGAGTGGCTTTACTCTTAGAGACAGGATAAGAAATGAGCATATACGTGAAAAGGTTGGAGTAGCTCCAGTGGAAGATAAGATTAGAGAGAGTCGCCTTAAATGGTTTGGTCACATAAAATGGCAGTCTTCCGATGACCCGGTTAGGAAAGTAGATGTATTAGATTTGACTTATGTTAAGAAGAGTAGAGGTAGACCTAAAAAGACTTGGTTAGAAAATATTAGAAATGACCTTTCTTTATTAGATTTAAATGAGAATTTAACTTTTAACATGACACAATGGAGAAAAAAGATTCATGTAGCCGACCCCACATAGTGGGAAAAAGGCTTGATGTTGTTGTTGTTGTTGTTGGAAAGAGAAAATATTGTTTATTTAAAAGTTAATCCATCTAATTTATCAAATATCTCTAATCTAATCTAATATATACATGTGTATTCTTTTTATTAATCCATTCTCTCCTTAATTAATATAAAAAAATCAAATTTAAAAGAAAATTATCTCCTAATTATTAAACATACCATTTAAAATTCTAGTTTCAACTATCTAATTTGTTGTTTTATAATTTCAAATAGAATATTAATATTTTAATACTTATTTAAGCCCCAAAAAATATTAATTAAATTATTATAAATATTAAACTATTTAATTTTTTACATTTGTCATAATCATAAAATAATTTATCAAATTTATCCTTCTAATTAGATGATGCATTATCACCATTTAATTGTTACATGAAAAGAATAACACATAATGAATAAGGGAATAGAAAAGTATCCTCATCTTTTTAATTATAATATAACATCTTAGATCTAAATCTGTTGCAATGATACTTTTAATTCTCCCATGCATTGCATGCAATTTCTTTCCTGTAATGCTTTAATACAGCAATATGAGCTCCTACCCCCCTGGTATGTTTTATGAGCCATGTTTTCAACTTTTCTTCCTTAAAATCTGATTATTAGGGTTTAGGATAGTTCTACTATTTCATTCATGAAAGGATCATTGAAAGTTGGTAGAATCATTAATTCTTACCTGAACTTTAGCTTACAATAATATGATGATAATAGTTATTTGAAAGACCGGTTTATTCCAAAATTTAAATCATTCAAATCGAAGGGAAGTTTTTTGAAGGTTATAAAAAATCCCTAACTCTTCTAAATATTCAAAAGCAGGAAATTTGACACTAATCATTTTTCTGTTCAAGCAACCTGAAACATTTGGTAATCCTATTTTGCAAAACGAGGTCTTGGTAAATTCTTTTACACAAGATTTTCAACTAAAATCATATTCTTATCTATACATGTTCTACCAAGGTCGAATAGTACCACACCTCTTATTAACTTTGTGTTCACCAAGAAAATCTAAGACCAACAAGAAGCAATTTGAAAAATCTAGCTAATAATCTTGTTGTGATATGTTATGTTTCTTGGTGATCCAAAAGGCCTTAGCACCATTCAAGTAGGTGTAAGCTCCCAAGAGAAATATAAGAAATAGAGAAAAAGGAGAAAACCAGAAATTAGTCATTTCATAATAAGTCTTTCAACTAGATAGGTATTTATAGTACTTAAGTAGACTAATATGTCACTAAAGAACCGGTCTACCTAAAACAAGTAAAAGAAAGACTAGACTAGTGTTTTATTATGTTGCCAAAACTATATTGTTGTCATTTGCAAGTTTGTGGAATGTGTTTGTTCATTCTTCTTTACTAGGCTTTCATAATTGTTGGTTATTCCTCCATATTTGTAGCCCATGCTTCGCATCTAGATTGTACAATTTTCGGATCTAATATAATATGCTAATGTCTAACATTCCCATTGCCATGAAAAACAACCTTGTCCTCAAGGTTGAGAGAAGAAAAAGATGAAGAAAGGGCTGCAAAATTTTCCTATGTGGCATTATCCGAAAATTTAATTTCTATTGCAACAAAACTTGACCGCGAAGTTGTAAAAAGGCTTAAGGAGAAATTCATAGTGACTGTCATGAATAGTTTTATGAACATTTTTAGAATATATCCTAACTTGCTGAGAGGCAGAACGCAAATGAAGTTTGAATAAAAAAGCTCTATATAATTCATCTCAAAATAGATGTATTATTGAAATAGGAAATTTATCTTTAATGGTGAGTATATTAAGGGCTATAGAATTAATGCAAAAATGACAAACACTATCGTATTTTTGAACAAGCTATATCAAAATAGAAAAAGAAAGAGCTAGGATTATGATAAAGAATACCTGAGTGAAGTATTTCAAAAACTAATTATTTCATAACAACTTTTTGAAAATGTGGAGAATAATAAGGATGGATGTTAACTGGTTGAGATAAGGATCGAAAATAAATAAAAATCAAGGTTGTCAAAATTAGATCGGACATAGAATCAGAACGAGAGATTAAGGGTTCAATGGTTCGACCAGGGTTGAACTAAATGATATAATAAATATGAAAATTATTTAAATAAAATTTAAATGACAAAATAATCATATGATAATATAATTTTTTTATTAAAAAATAAATTAAATTCACAAATTAATAATATCATATGTAATTTTAAATTTAAACATTTCAAATTTAATAAAAATTTAGCTTACATATAATTTTATATATTTAATTTAAATTATTATTATTTTATATTATATGTTTAGATATAATTTACACCTATAAATTATATATTAAAGTCATATTATAAATTTATATTTATAAATTATTAAGGTTAGATAATTTATTATTATTAATTAGTTAATTAATTAATTTTTATAGTACATAAATAATAAATGAAGTATATAATTTAGTTAATATTATTAATTAAAAATAAATGTTAGTTACATCATAAAAAAATTATTTAAAAAATATGTTTTAAAATACATAGTGTATGTTGTAAACTTAAGAAGAACTAAACAACTCATTAAATAAATAGATCAAGAATAAAACAAAGTCAATATCAATAGACCAATACTAAAACAAAGTCAACATCAAACAAAACTAAATCAATTCGCTAAATAAATCAATTCGACAAATTGGTACAATATTAATTTTACCATCGATAAAATTCAAATAACTACTGATCCCTGACTTATCCTTCATTTCATCCAAACAAACTTGAGTTCAATCAATCTATCACACTCATGCACGTCATTCAATCATATATCATTCAACATTCTATGCAATGTAATCACTCAAAATTAAAAGCACGGGATTGAGATTTCTACCAGTGGACCCTCTAGGTACATCTCTATCATCCTGCTGAATCAGATTGTAAACTCTAGGATGTACTAGTACTAGTGCTAGTGCTAGTGCTAGCGTAACAGAATGTGTGGGTTCTCTTTGACTTTCAATAACACCACTTTCATTTGTCCTATTCATGGATCCTTTACTAGATCCAAAAGTCCTCTATTTGTAGTCCTGCCTAGACTGCTCTGCTCTAAATCTCGATCCCGTTCCATGTTGTTATGGACATTCAGCCATCTGGTGTCCTCATTGTCCACATCTGAAGCATTGTCCAATCATTAGAAAATGCTATCTAATGTCTCATGTCACATAGGGCACACTCCGGCACATTTTCCACACTTGTTTCAGACCCTTTCCTATTGTTTGAAGATTTACTTCTCCTTTCACTATAATCTCTTATGGTCATATTGTCTCATGATCTCTTCCTCATATCTTGTCTGAACAATGATATAGCTAAATCATTCTCTACTAATCTTATTCTCTCAGCTAGCTCTGAAAAATCCTGAATTCTTAATGGTATCAGTGGGTGTCTCAATTCATCATTCAATCCTCTCAAAAATTTGGAGTATTTTTCTTCCGTTGTGCTAAGCAATTGAGGCGCATACCTGGCTAACGCAATAAATTTTGCTTCATATTGCATCACTATTTTTTCTTCCTGCTTGAATCTCATAAAAGCCTCTTGAATTTGCTATCGAACTGATGGAGGTACAAACTAGTTTCTAAAAATAGCAACAAATTTTGCCTATGAAATCAATGAGTTCAACCTGCCTTAAAACTTCTCTATCTATTATCTAATCCATCATCTCTTTGCTTCTCCTTCAAACAAGAAGACTATTATTAGTAGCACTTTCCTGTTCTCAGGGTGCTCCATACTATCAAATATTTTCTCTATCATCAGCAATCATTCTTCTATTATTTGGGGCTCTACAGCTCCCTTAAATAATGGCTGCTTCAATTAATGAAATATCTATAGGTGCCTATCTTCATCATTGTCCCTAATTTCCTGATTACATGCTTTGTGTGTAACTTACTATCTAAGCTACAATACTAGCAAGCTGTAGTAAACTATCAGAAGACGCTGGAACTATTGCTGTACTTTATTCGTTATGTACATTCTGATCAATTTGGTCCATTTCCATTTGCCCATCGATATAATTTTATTTCCTAATCCAACAAACATCAAACTCAATACATATACATATGCAATGGCTCAATTAAATGCAAAGAATAAAATCTATACTACCCAATTCTACCACATTCAAAATCAATCCTATAGCCCTGGCTTACAATTCAATTCTTCCAACAATCATTGCTTTGATACCAAATTTGTAATGCCCCAAGATCTAAATTTGAAGAATTGCATCTTTTATTTATAATTAATCTACTAGAGCCACTAATTTCATTTTATATCAATTAAAATAGTGAAAGCATCTGTATATCATATCATCTATCAATATACATCACTATTCAAAATCCATATACAACAACCCAATCATAACATCCATCTATTAAAACTTCTCTAGTTACAAAAGAATAACATAAAATACAAGATAATAAACTAAACCTACAGATCTGACTCTAATCGATCTCACTCAACTAGTCCATTCCTGAACCCGAAATCAATCAAATCTATATAATGAGCACATAACTCAGCAAGCAACCAAAACCTACCACTATATTCAATGTAAGGTCTCAAGAATCAATATGCATGCTCATCCCAATCAATATAAAATCAGTGATCATCGATATAAAATAAGTAATCAATATCAATCCATCAATAGAAACCAATATGATCAATAAAACAAAAGTATCTCAAGAACCATAGGAATATGATAAATATAAGGAAATCAATAAAAGTTTATAAAGCAATGTCATGTGGCGTATAGTGAAACATACGTCGATTATCTATCAATTATATTTATGTCAATAGATCCATCCTATGTTTTCTATCAATGATATGCCATATGTATTTGTCTACCATTATGTCATATCAGTATGTTATATTAATGTCTATCAATATCTATAAGTATACCTATTATATGCTATGTCATGTTGTATCAGTCTCAATATTAATCCTATCAGTCCTATATCAATTCTGGCTTAGATTGATTGAATTACACCGACGAACAGAGAGTAACGACTCATCATTGACTTGAAAGTCACCTGTTAAAGTAAATGATTAATTGAATGATTGATGGAGTGATAAGATTGATGGATGATAGATGAAAGGATGAAAACACCACATTAAAGTTGAATATCCTGCCTTGCTAATCATAATTGCATCTATAATTGTGTTTACACGATAATATATGAATTGTAAGATTTGCTTCAAATGGTAACAATCAGCTTAAGAGGCTCACCCTCCTATACTGGGTATTATTATTTTAAGACCCAACTTATATTAATTTTAATGTTAATAGTCAGCTTTCCTTTCTTACATACAAATGCTACATTTATCATATATCAGTTGTATCATTTCATATATTCAGAACAATCTTATGCATGAAATGCTATGAAATGTCCAACTTATATAATATTCATTTGCTTCAAAAAATCATAATTGTCAATTTAGCCGGTAAAATTCAATAATATTATAAGCATAAAAATCATGTCTATCATAAACAAAAAATTACATGATGACAGTTTGGTAGATCAAAAGAAAATGTAATTTTATTAATTTTGAGAAGATTAAAATCGTAGAACTCAAAATCATTAAAAACAAAAGTAGGATTTATATTACCTACTATTTTTAAAAGAAATATCAAAACAAAATCGACGGATGAAAATGCTCCGAGCCCCTTCCTCTCCCTCCTCTCTCCTATCCTTTCCTTACCCGGCATGCTAAGAAATAAGGGAGGGGGAGAAATAATGTGGTGATGAAGTGGAGATTTACATAATAAAAATTATTTTTCAGTCTCCAGCACTGCAATGCTCTGAATCCAGTATAGTAGCACTACATGCCACTCCCAGAGTCACTGTAGAACATAGAGCTCAATGCAGCGACGAAGTTTTCCCAGTGCTTCTCGACATCACTGCGTTTGCAAGCATAGTGCCGCAACACTCCAGGCCAGATTTTCCAGATTTTCCAGATTTTCATTTTAAAATTTTTTACACAAATTTTAGGTCATTACAGGTAGCTTATTGCAGTTAGTTTAGACAGCTGGATGAAGGAAATATGGATAGCAGTACCGTGTGGATGAAGGAAAGGACCGCAAGGAAGAAGATTCTTGTGGAGGCCTAATGTTAGTGCAACAAGAGTACTATTTGTTATGCTTCTTAGTGATCCAAGAAATTTTGACACCTTTCTAATAGGTGTAAACTCCCAAGAGAAATAAAAGAAATAGAGAGAGAGAGAATATCTGAAATTATTCATTCCATAATAAGTCTTTACAACTAGAGAGGTACTTATAATACTTAGTTAGACTAACAAGTCACTAAAGAACCAGTCTACCTAAAACAAGTAAAAGAAATATTAGACTAGTTCTTTTTTATATATGTGGACCCATTTGTTTTCCATTTGAGAGTTTGTGGGATGTGTTTGTTCTTTCTTCTTTAATAGGCTTTTATAGTTGTTGATTGCTCTGCCATGTTTGTAGCCTATGCTTTGTATCTGGATTGTATACTTTTCAAATCTAATACAATATGCTAATGTCCAACATGATATTAGTAATTTGAAAAATCTCCCAACTGCAATCTTGTTGTTGACATTGCCAAATCTTCCACTTGCAAATCACCAATAAGCCACTAGATAAAAGACCAACATTCCTATGAGCTCACGGATTCTCACATTGTTGCCATTGACTACTAGGAAATCATAGTTGGCCTCCTTAGTTCTCTCATTGAAGTGTATGCTTCTCCAATTCGTGAACCAACAACAATCTTGTCATAGACAATCTCAAGTTAAATCCTCAAGTGACTTCCTTCTTGTTTCCATCACAAACTGTAATTAAGGAAAGCTCACAATCGTGAGAGATTGACATGTGTCCAGATAATGGCTTAAACTCAACTTCAGCCCTATTTATCCCAAACCACTCATTTTGCATCTGCCTCATGGCTCGTTCGCTGAATAATCCAAGTTTGGTTCTTATTAGCCAAAGAAGATGAATATTCACTATATGCAGGTATGTCCTCCGCATTCACATTTATGCCAAACTCATGACAACATGCTTTCTCACATAAGCTAACATTAAACGGGTCATACCAACACCAAGCTCATCCCATACCCATACCACGGCCAGTCCCTCTTTATTGAATCCCTGACATGATCCTCGAGCATGATTGATCACCTGTTTTACATGAGAAAAAATACCATCCTTCCTCTATATGCAGAGCTCCCCTGTAAGAGGATAAGAGATTTTCAAGAGAATTCTTACTTAGGGAACCACAAAAAAAAAAACATTTAGAGATTGATCACCAGCCTCCTCCTATGTTTAAAATTATATAATACGAGGCTTGTCTCAGCACAATCTTGATGAAAGACACCTCAAAGCGCATGCCTCAAGCATTTCTTACGAGGCGTGCGCCTCGGTTTGGGTGAGGCGTACACCTCAGCCAATACAATTTTGTTTACTAAACATTTCAATTAAATAGCTCATAGGCAAACAAGCGCGTTCACACACCCCCAGAGTGCTCTACTACCGCGAACTCTAGCCAGCCACCACTACTTTACGACTTGTGTAATATGAGACTTGAACTTGATGTTAGATATTATGCAATTCTTATATTTTATGTTATTTTTATTGCTGCTATGATATTGGCATTTCAATTCTCTTTCATGAAATTTATCACTAGTCACTTTACATCTTGTGCAGTTTTTAGTTTCATATAAATACCAATTTGTGAGTTATTGAGCATATGCTACGACATGATACTAATGTTTGTCAAAATCAATCTGGATTCATGCAAGCAAAATTTAAAATTGTGCAATTAGGTATTGAGGCGTTTTTCTTTCGTGAGGCGAGGCGTAAGCCCCAAAATCCAAAAATTGCGTAAAGTGAAAATAAAGGTTAAAGTGATTTTTTATATAATACCCAAATAATATATTAAATAATGACATATTAACTTTCTATTGAACTATTAGGTAACAAATTGGCATGCATATGAAACAAAAAATTGCATTAAGCGTAAAGTGGCAACTGATAAATTGCGTGAAATAGAATTGAAATCCAAATATTATAAGAGCAAAACAATATGAAATATAGGAATTACGTAAAAGTATCCTATAACATCAAGTTCAACTCTAAATCTATTCTTTCTCAGTTCCTGACTCATCCACATTTAATTCTTAAAAAAACTGACATAATTGGCAAAAACTCAAAAATCATCTTCACTGTCATCACTGAGGGGATCTTTATTTGAGTCGTCGTCATAACAAATTGGTTTCTCCCCTGCCTTATCCTATGGAATTCAATGCCTCTTAATATGTTTCTTCTTCATTTATTTTAATCATCTTTTTCTTTCATAAATATTTGTCATCAACATAAATATGAGAATAATACTCCAAAATTTTTAAGAAGGTGTTGGTAGTGTGCGGCTTTCAAGTGATTCCTGAGGGTGGCTACAACAAAGGTGGTGGGCTGAAGGTCAAGGTGGTTGAGAGGGCAGCTTTGGGGTGCATGAAGGCATATTTGTTTAGGGCTTTAGTTTATGATTTAGGTAAGTTTTAATAAAAATATATATAAATCGGATGAGGCATACGCCTAACGCCAGTAAGGCGAGCCGTTTTTCACTGGAATTGAGCTGAGGCGAGCCTCATATTGTGCAATTTTAATCAATGCATGCAGGTAGGTCTACTATAAAAGCTATACATTTATTAAGAGGTTTAATAGAGAATTATAGAGAGAATAAGGAGAATCTACATATGATATTTATTGATTTAGAAAGTATATGATAAAATTCCAAGAGAAGTGCTCTGGAAAGCTCTGAAAAGAGTTAATAATGTTTATATTCAAGTCATTAAGGATATGTATGCATGAGTTGTTACTTATGTTCAAACACAAGGTGGTTTGACCAATTATTTTTCTATTTCAGTTGGATTAAATCAAGCATCAGCAAGCTCATATCTTTTGCTTTAGTCATTGTTGACCTCATTTTTGTATGAGGTCATTAGGACCCAGTCCAAATTTCAGATTAATCTAGACTCCAGGATCAACCTGATCTTGGATCAAATCCAGACCCTAGGAATTATCTAGATCCTAGGATTCTTTTAAATTCTTCTAGTCCTTAGGATCTACTGTAGACCCTAGGATTCCTTAAAATTAATCTAGACCCTAGGATCTATTCTAGACCCTAAGTCTCCTCTAGATCTATCTAGGTCTTAGGATCCTCTTAGACCTTAGATCTATTCTAGACCCTTAGATCTATTTAGATCTTAGGATCCTTTCAGACTTCAAAAATTAGGACTTTTAGACTTTAGAATTTTCCTAGGTCTTAGACTCCAGGATCCCCCTAGACTCTAGACTTTAGAACTTCTATATTTTATAATCTTTCTAGGTCGGATTCTAGAAGATTCTAGACTATAGGGTTTCTTAGATTATAGAACCCTTCCAGAATCTAGACTTTAGGATCTATCTAGATCCCATGATCCTTCTAGAGTTTAAACCCTAGGATTCTTTCAGGACCAGATCCTAGGATGCCTTCAAACTTCTAGACTCTAGGATTTCTATAGATTTCAAATCCTAGGATCTACCCATGATCTAGATCTACCCAGACTCTAGATCAATTAATGATCAAATCAAATCCAGACTTTAAATCAATTTTGAACCCTAGTCAATCCAGATCTTAATTCAATTCAAATTTCAATCAATATCCAGATCAAAAAACCCAGAAATTCAATCCAAACCCAAGGCTA
The DNA here is from genome assembly GCA_019925795.1 of Dendrobium chrysotoxum. Classification (NCBI taxonomy): domain Eukaryota; kingdom Viridiplantae; phylum Streptophyta; class Magnoliopsida; order Asparagales; family Orchidaceae; genus Dendrobium; species Dendrobium chrysotoxum. The sequence goes on from CM034312.1 coordinate 138,867, forward strand.
AAGACTCAGGTCCTAAAAGCCTTTTCTAGTGAACCTTTGAATACTTCAAAACCCAGTCAAATGACTTCTGATTCAGAGTCTATCAATTTCACATTGATATGACGTGTCTCTAGAGGTAACCCTCCAAATTTGAGCTCATTCTGAGGTCTCTAACCTTAGAAACTGAATTGAAATCTAAAAGCTGTAAATCCTTCAAATATTTACAGTCTATGCCACTGGACCTGCCACCCAGTGAATCCTGACCTTGGAGCCTTCTCCAAACCTTCAAATCACTTCCAGACCCTTGATTATGACCTCTTGAGCAATAAACTGCATTTTGTTGGACTCATTTTGACCTCCAGTTGACTAGAATCCAAAATGACCAAAATACCCCTATGGGGTGTGAATGGTCACTTTGGACTAAATGAGCTCCAAATCAAATGCAAACACTTCCAACAAGTTTCAAATGTCAAACCCAACCTATTGGACCTAAAACCAGCCCTTGGGTCAACCTAGGTTGACCAAGAAGGCCCTTTAGGGTTCAAATAGGTCATTTTGATCAAATGACCTCTTCAGACCTTGAGACCACCTTCATTGGTCTCCAAATGTCATTTTAAATCTGTTGATCCCATTCCCAAACCTTGGACCCACCTGGTTGACCAAGTCAACTAGGGTTGACCTAAAGGCCCATTAAGGGCCCAAACAGGTCACCTTGACTAAACAACCTCTCTAGACCTTAAAACTACCACTAGTGGACTCAGAATATCATTCTGAACTGGTTGGACCCAATCACTGACGCTGGGTCAACTTGGTTGACCAAGTCAACCCAGTTGACCCATTAGGCCCATTAAGGGCCTAAATAGGTCATTTGATCCAAATAACCATTCTAGACCCTGAAACCACCCCCATCAGACCCCAAATATCATATCAAATCATTCCAACCCAAATCCTGGTCCTGGGTCAACCAAGATTGACCAATTCAACCCTTAAACTTCCATATTTTAAATTAAGCTCCAGATCAACTTCAAACCCATTCAAATCTCTCTAATCATTCTTCTTAATGATGTGGACTTGATGGGACCTTTGACCAAGTCACTAGTTGACTTGGTCAATCAAACCTAAGCTTGGTCAAATTTAACCCTATTCAACCAAGACAAAATTTGTGATTCAATCAAACCATTCAAATTCTCTAACTTCTTTCAAATGATGTTTCAAATTTATCCAAACCTATTTAGGCTCAAACTACTTTGATTTGACTTGACTAGCCCTTGACCCATGGTCAAATCTCTTCAAACTCTCTTAAATGCATTCAAGCTTTAATATTTAAATCTCAAACCTTCTCTAATCTACCTAACCAGCTCATCAAACCCACTTAGGTGCCACCTCACCTGCTGTTGACCAGTTGACTGGTCAACATGGTCAACAAATGCCTCCAAAAGGGTTAAATACCCAAATGACATGGCATCTTCATGCCAACTCAGCTCAAACTGCTTATACAGGCTCTAGAACCTTCCTAGGGTTATTATCAACCCTTCGATGAGGATCCAATGGCTCTCATCACCCACACATGGCCACAAGGTGACAAAATTCCCTTTACACATGGGATTGTACCCTTGTCCTTGATTCCTTCTGCTCCCACCTACTCCATGGACACTTGGCAGCATCCTAGAGCCTGGCCAAAACAATCCTAGCCGTCCAAACTACCTGGAGAGTTTTGAATAGGGGAAAACCCTTAGAAAGGCTCTCATTCTTAACCTAGCATTCTCTCTCTATCCCAGCTTTTTCAAGTCCGACCCCCTACTGTCTTGAGCTCCCCAGGGATCCCTCTAGACTTCCCAACCAAAACCAGCCGGAGAAACACCACCCACGGCGAGTTTCCCGGCGAACCTAGCTCAAATCCAATCCAAGCTCGAGGCCCTCGATCCAGGCGTTTTCAAACCGAGGAGTCTTCTACAAAAACTTGCATGGACAGACTACAAGTTCAGAGATAACCTACACGGTCCAAACCATCCTTTATTAAGGTAGAAATTTCAAACCCTAGTCTAGGTTGCACTAGATAAAATAGCTTTTCATTAAGTGGTTTTTAACCCAAACAAACATATCCACATAGTTTATGTTCACTATCCTAGCCTAGGTTTAAAATTTTATTGCGATTGATCTATCGGATCGAACAAACGAGCCAAAAATCAAGTCTAGGGCTCGGTTTACGTTATCTGTTAACTGGAGGAGATCAGGACCGTTGATCTTACGATCAACGATCGTGATCTAGTCATTTCGCGGCTCAGATCAACCGCAATTTTGATCCGATGCCTAATCTTTCCTCCAGCCAAATCTAGGCCGTCCACCCAAACCGCGAGATCTAATCTCCGCCGTCTGATCTCTCTCAGCGGAGATCGAATGATGGGATTTGATCTCTGTCGTTGGATCGAGCTTGCGGAGTTCCGACGGCTGTCAATCCACGTCCTACGTGTTAAGTCAAGGGTCTAGAAACTTTGATTCAAACCCAATTAAACTTAGTGACATCATTAAGGACAATAATTAAGGACTCATTTAGAGAACTTAGAAAAATTACAATAATTAGGATTGACCTCCTATTGACTTGAAACTCAAACCATTTGAACATAGTGACACTCTCAGCCCTAGGAAAATTTCCCACTGAATTTTGAAGTCATTAAGCCCCTTAATTAATTTAATCAAAATTGAACCTTAATTAAGCCTTAAAACATTCCAGAAATTGTAATAAATCAAATTTAAACCAAAAAATTATGCATAATACCTTAAACTGACCAAAATTGAACCATTAATCAATGAAAAATAAAAGCCCCTTGACTGAACTTCAAAATTAAGTTTAATTTAAGTTTAATTGAAATTCAATATTTAATTAAATTAATTAATTAAAAATAATTAAAAATTTCAAAACTCTCTCAAACACTTAGGAATCTCTTCTTACGTCATTCCTGACCTTTGGAGTTGATTCCAAGGAGTTTGGAGGTCATTTCGATTCAAATCATAAAAAGGCATTTAATTAAAAATTTTTGAAAATTCAATAAATACTCAAAACTTTGAAAATTCATAACTAATTCAAATAAACTCCAAATTGAGCAAACTCAAAGGCATATGACTCATCTTAAGGTCTAATATTTATCAAAAATGTTAAGTTTCCAGAAATCAATCAAATTTGAAAAAGTCAACTTTTGGTCAAACCTAGTTCAAAATCAAGTCAAAATTTCAAACCTTCATAATAAAATCTAGAAAAATCCAATTTCAGCGTACTTACTGTCTAACTGATCGTATTAAGGTCTAGTATTTTAATAAAATACTAACTTTCCAGAAAACACTTTAAATCAAAAAGTCAACTTTTGACCCTTGAATTAAATCATTAAAATAATCCAAAAAATTCCAAAATTTAATAAATCTTCAAAAATTCCAAAAAATATCAACTTAACTTTAAAACCAGCAACCAATCAAATTCAATTAAAAATTAATCAATCTTCAAACCTTAATCAAACTCAAAATACTTAATTATACCGGGTACCACTGGGTAACCCAGGCCTACGAGGCTATTAAATTAGCCCCAAGGAAGGTGAAATAAATTTTACGGCCTCGGTGTGCAACAAAGGTGGTATCCAACAAATAATCAAAATCAAGTTTAAAATTAAATTTAAACCATTAAGATTTAAACTTCAATTAAATTCTCCCTTAAGCTTTTTCAACTAACTAGAATTTTTAACAACTTCAATCAAATGATCCTACTTAGGACATCTCAAAGCCACACAGCCTACCTCACACACTTTAGATGGTTTGCTAGGACAACCAACTCTAGTCTTAGGCTAGGCCGGTGTTTACTTTTCTGTTGTATGCTGAATTTTCGAGCTTTCACTACATGCTGTTTGCTAGTAGTAGAATTGCTGTGTTTGTTTATTTAAATTTCTGTACTCTATAATATGATTGATTGTGCGTTAGATCTACCCCTAGGTTAGGGACGATTTATACTAATTCAATCTTATGCAGGTGGCCATGCTCATACAGAGCATTAATTAAAGGGGGCAATCAAATAATTAAGCTTTAAATTAACGATGTTTTCTGCAGGCGCTCCAGAATGCTTAAGTCCCCCTTTAATATTTAAAGAGCATGGTCAAGTGTGGCTGTGATTGAGCTTTCTTTACATTTTAAATATTAACAGCTTGAGATTGATTATAACTACCTGGGATGTCAAATATAAACTGCAGATTATTAGGATAACCTTGCAGGATCGAGTCTAAATTTTTCAATTTTGATCAATGTAATTTGATATAAATTTGAGTTGTAAATTGTACTAAGTGCTTTGAGATTGAGATATTAAACATCCAATTTAGAATCCAAAGAGAAAGGAACATCCCTTAGGGGAGAGTTCCTCTCCATTCGAAGATCCAAATTAGATGACTTTCAAAGTATCCAAAGAGAAAAGATAACACCCCTATTCATGGGGAGTTTCTGTTCATTTGGATATCCGGACCCGACGATCCAAAGAAGTTCCAAGACGAAGAAGAAGTGAGGAACGAGAAGAATCTCAATTCTCAAAGTCACTTGAGTCTTAGAAGTAGAATCCGGGTTATAGTCAGTGGTACCCGGCCACTTTACTTTTCCTGCAAACCCTGGATTGTACAATTAAGTGGCACTTACCACATGGACTTTCAGTTTGAGCATTTATTTAATTAATTTAATTATTTGATTGATTCGATTGATGTCGATTGCGATTAGTATTGCCTGCTCTTTGTAGTTTTTTTGGCGATTATTGCATGTCGATTTTGATTTAGCCTGGAACCCGATCGGAGGCTCATGAGGGATCATTAAAACTTTTTCTACTTAAACAAATTTAAAACTTTTAAGCCAACATAGAAACTCTAACGATTTAAGAAGTAAGCCCGGGACCGCCGGGGGTTTTTCATATGCATATTCGTTGCATCTTCTCTTCCTTTGTTAGGCACCTCCCCGCCTGCGGGTTCTGGCAGACCACCTGGCCTATGAGGGTGCAGTTCTGTCCAAGGGGATCTGTGCAATCTTCTAGGGAAAAATCTATTTGATAAGCCTGATTTTAAAACTTCTTTATTCTGATTTAAGCATTTAATCAAGTCAATTTGTATGCATTGCATTAGATACAAATTAAAAATTGACTCAAATTTTTAATTGCATTTCTAGCTTAAAAATTATACCCAACATATGTCAAGGGGCCAATTAGGAATCTGCTCTAGATGTCGGCCCCGTTTTCCTCAAACTAATTTTAAATAACGTCCCTAACCACTCTTTCATTTAAAAGACCGGACACATGGTTTTGAAGCGCTTAGGTGATTTAGCTGGCTCCCCAATTCAGGCCTGGGTAAGTCCAGACCTTGCATTGCATTAGCTAGGATTCGAATCACTGATTTTCAGTACCCATTTTAGACTTAGGTTCTGAGGCAGATTTTTAATCTTAAAACCTCAACCTCCGGGAATCTAATTCCCACTTTCTAATAAAATCGATCACTTAAACATTAAATCTCTTTCAATCTAATTCAAGCCCAACACTTAGGATAGTTTGAGGTATTTCTGAAGTGATTCAGAATCTCAAAATACCTCCTATCATTCTTCCTTTGACTCCAGAAATAAGTGTCCAATCTTGAACCAATTCCATTTGAAAATTCTAGTCCCTACATCCTTTGAAATCGAACTTTGAATTCTTAAATGAAATTCGTATCGCTATTTTAATCGAGAATATCCGTAGGAAATTTCTGATTTCCTACGATGTAATTAACTACGAGGGCTTGCGCTCGTAGGAGATTTAGAAACCCAGCCAGATTTTTAAAATCAAGATTTTCAAAACCTTAATTAATTACCTTTGGGAAATCCAAATAAAAAATGGTGATCGTTATTTTTATATTCAAACTATCGATAATGATTGATATCTTCTTTCTTCGGATAGATATGTCAATTACAATTGTACTCTTGATTATGAAATTAATAATCCATCTATTCAGATTAGCATATTTAAACATTGGATTAAATATCATTTTAATCCTTCGGGATTATACGTTGTTTTTCCTTGAGTTTGATTACAATAATCAGGTTAATCTCAAGTTTTGAAATCTGAACCTATTAAGGAACGATATGTTCACCTTTCGAGGTGATATATCATTCATAATAAGTGTTCAATTTCAAATATTAAAATTCCAAAAATTAATCATTTTTCAAAGAAAATTAAATCATTTTCAAACTACTTTTTCAATCACATCAGTCATGAATGTTCTTATTAGACATTTGTAAGAGGATGTACCTTAGTGTATGTTTTTTTGCAGATGATATTCTTCTTATTGATAAAACTAAAAAGGGAGTTGAAGGAAAACTTGAATTATGGAGGTCAACCTTAGAGTGTAAAGATTTTCATCTGAGTATATCTAAAATTGAATACATATACTATAATTTTAGTAGTAATAGAGCTAGTTAGGGGAATGTGACTTTGGGCAATCAAGTCATTAAAAAGAGTACACAATTTAGATATCTCAGGTCTATTATTCAAAGTGATGGTGAAATAGATGGGGATATTATTAGTAGAATTCAAGTTAGATGGTTGAAATGGAGGAATGCAACGGGCCTATTGTGTGATCAAAAAGTACCCCTCAAACTTAAGGGAAAATTCTATAAGATGGTATTAAGATCTGCAATGCTTTATTGCGCAAAATGTTGGCCATTAAAAGAGAAGCAAAAAGTTAAGTGTTGTAGAGATGAGGATGCTTAGGTGGATGAGTGCCTTCACTCTTAGAGACAGAATGTAAAATGAGTATATACGTGAAAAGGTTGGAGTAGTTGCAATAGTAGATAAGATTAGAGAGAGTCACCTTAAATAGTTTGGACACATAAAATGTTGGCCTTCTGATGGCCCGATTAAGAGAATAGATGTATTAGATTTGGCCTATCTTAAGAAAGGTTGAGATAGATCTAAAAAGACTTGGTTAGAAAGTATTACAAAGACATTTTTTATTAAATTTATGAGAATTTGACTCTTAACAGGACACAATAGAGAAAAATGATTCATTTAGCCGACACCACGTAGTGGGATAAAGGCTTGATGTTGTTGTTGTTGTTTTGTTGTATAAATACCAATTTGTAACTAAATAGTTTAATAGAATGTTAATTTATCATCATTTAATATGTTATTTGGTTATTTTACAAAAAAAAATATTTTTAACATTCATTTTCATCTTACGTAATTTTTTAATTTTGAGCCTTATACCTCAAAAAGCCTTCAGGCTTATGCCTCATCTCACGAACAGAAAAATGCCTCAATATCCAATTGCCCAATTTTATATCTTAGCCTCCTCAAGACTCTTTTTTTGAAAAAAGGTATGCAATTTAGTGAATCATAAGGGTTTGCATCGAGGAATAGCATTTAATTATATTTTATGTATTAGACATTCAAAGTAACCTATCTCGGTGTAAGGATATAACAAAGGATATTCAAAGTCAGATATCTCGGCATTTGCTTTTGGTATAAAATATAGTTTAAATTAGTGAAATCTTGACTGAAATAAGTAAAAAATTAGAACAATGAAGAAAGTATTTAGAAGACAAAGAATTTAAAATAGTATAATGAAGATTGAATATATGACACAATTTTAGTAATGTAATATTAGCATTTTAAAATCAATATCAATATAAGATGAAAAGTTGGTGTGATAAGGTTAATTATAATGTTATCTACAGTAATTGTTGATGTTCTGAAAATCATTTTGGAAGATAGCGTAAGCTCAAAACAAAAAGGTGAGGCGTATGCTTTATTAGAATCGTTACAGACCTTTGAATTTTCCTTCTGCTTACATCTTATGAAAGATGTTCTTGGTATCACTAATGAACTATCACAAGCTTTGCAGAAAGGAGAACAAGATATTGTAAATGCTATGTCTTTGGTGCATATATGTAAAATAAGACTGCAGGATATAAGAGATAACAAATGGACTGACTTCATCAGTAATGTAACCTCATTCTGTGAGCAACAGAAAATCAATGTTCCACATATGGATGACGAATGGGTTGCTCGTGGTCAGCCACGCCGTAGAGCTCAAGATATAACAAATTTTAATCATTTTCGGGTTGAATTTTTTTACACAGTGCTTTATATGCAGCTTCAGGAGTTGAACAATCGTTTTATAGAAGTAAATACCGAGCTGCTTTTGTGCATAGCATGTTTGAATCCTAAAAATGAATTTTATGCATGCAACAAAGACAAGTTGATTCGAATGACAGTTTTATCCAACTGATTTTAGTCTTCTTGACCAGGCGGTTCTTGAAAATCAATTGAATACTTATATCATGGATATGCAATCTGATGATCAGTTCATCTCATTAAAAGATATAAGAAGTCTTGCTGAGAAAACGATCCAAAGTAGGAAGGATATTATATATCCTGTTGTTTTTAGACTACTAGAACTGGCATTGGTATTACCCGTTGCTACAGCAGGCATTGAAAGAGCATTTTTTGCCATGAATATTATAAAAAATTGGCTGCGAAATAGGATTCGAGATCAATAGATGAATGATTTATTAATTGCTTATGTTGAAAAAGAAATTTTAGATTCTATTGATAATGAAGTAATCATTCAACTCTTTCATAATATGAAGAGTAAACGTTATAAATTGTAAGTTATTTACTATCTTTTTTTAATATTATACAATTTTGGATAATTATTGATTAAAAATTTTTAAAACTGCCTATGCCAGTCCCAAACCCGGATAAAAAAAGTTAAGGGAAATTTTTAATAAAATAATTTAGGCCCCTGCTCGATAAATTTTCTGGCTCCGCCACTGATTAATAAGTTATAGCTTGAAATAATATAATTAGAAGCTAACTATATTAAAAAATAACATAACTATTGATTTAATTATTAATTACAATACTAATTAGCTAATTATTTATTTAGGTGTTATTCTAATTAATATTTGATTACTAACTACTCTGATAATTAAATAATTAATTATTTAATTATTATTTAAAATAACTAATAATTTAATTAATTATTTAAGCATTATTTTAATGAAATTGTAATTACTTATTATAGAAATAATTATTTATTTATTTATTTAAGTATTATATTACTAAATAATTCTTTAATTATGATTTATATAGTTAATTCTCTAATTAATTATTTATATTTCAAATTATATTAAATATATTAATTAGATTAATTTCTAATTAAAAAATAAGAATTTATTTATTTTAATTTTTATTTTTTTCTTCTTTTTTTTATAATACTTAGCTCTTAACATTTAAGAATTAATTTAATTTCTTCCCAATCTTAAGAGGCATATAGGGTTTGCTCTTTCCTCTACTATATTTCATCGTTGTTGTTCGCCTTCATTGCTTCACATGAGGTAGAGTTTTGCACAAGTCACTTATTTGGCTCCCTTCTTCGTTGTTATTCAACTTAGCTGCAACGAGTCACTTATTCGGCTCCTTCGACGACGTTCCCTTCTTGTCAGATTGGAAGTCACGACATTTCAATGACGTTCTTCCTTTGGATCGTAAGTAATACGGGAGCTCGCTCGCTGTGAAGGTAACCATCTTTCTCCCTTTCGCATACTTTTTCGGCCAAATCCCATAAATCCACCAAAACTCCGCGATTTAGTAAATCCGGCATTTACAACAAAAAGAGAGAACAAGAGGATTTATTCCGCCATGAGATTTACCAGCTGCTCAAATCCTGCATAAATCCTGATGCCAAACAGCCCCTAAAGATAAATTTGATAAAACTGCAATTAGGTCAATGACGTTATATGGATTTGAAACTTGGGTAGGAAAAAAGTCATTATCATCTAAGTTAAATGTGACAGAAATGAGAAGGTTAAAATTTTAAGAAATGATTATATTATATAAATGTTTGAAGTAGCATCTATTGAAGATAAATGAAAATAGGCTCAGATGATTTAAACTGACGCACTAAATGATAAAAAAATGTACTCGTTAGACAAGCAGATAAAATTAATGTCAGTTGACTATGAAGGAGAGGGTGTATACCTAAGTTTACATGGATAGTTGTGTAAAATAATCTACAAATATAAGATCTATTATCTCAAACATCACTCGATAGGAATGAATTGAAAAAAAAAAAAGATTCATGCCCAAACAATTGGATAAGGCTAATAATGAACACGATGATAATGATTCTGAACAAAGTTGGCTCCCTTCCCTTCTCCAATGGTGCAACCACTAATGAAAAAATAGTTACGATGCATTTGCACTTGTAATACTAGAATAAGTGTGGCATGCACACATATCTAGCAGCCATAGCCACTTCGTTCTGCAAGAGGACCTTCAACCACAGGGATTGCGATGGTTGATGGCCGATTCAGGCCATATATATGCGATGTGCTGGATAGAGATGAGACCATAACATGGAGATAATCAACATTGCATGTCCCTAGACATCTATGATATCCATGTTTAACATCAATTAATGCTCAGGATCAACCACATTATGGATTCATTTTGCAAAGCCAAACTTATTTGGGAAACAAATGAGGCTCGCTATAACAGTAACAACATTCTCCATCATTAGAGTCATCGTATTTATTCCAATTGTCTGCATGCTTCGGGATGATAACTTGACTGGACATTCCGACAGATTAAATAATTTGGCATCAGCTTTTTATATCCTTCTAGCAGTCAAATTTATCAAACGTAGTAATCAGTCACTTCAAAACGTGGCATCTTTCCTTGCATCCTTTATTTAAAGTGCTGTTGTTCAGAACTAGATAAGGTTAACCTCTAGGGATCAACAAAGACAGTTTTAATTGAATCCAAACTACTGGAGTCTGGACCAATTATCTGATCCAGTGAAGAGCCAACCGGGCATTACCATGAGGGATTACAAACAAATTACCTATTCATCAGTTTCATAGACAAGATATCGACTTGAAACTGATAATCCTTACTGGGCGTTGTTGATTTGCCTTACTGTTAGGCCGGCCCAGGAGGGGCCGGCTGAATCCCTTAAACCGGTCCCTAGTGGACCGGTTTACTGCTACAAGCACCGACCCAGGGAGCTGGGCGGAACCAAGGAAGGGAGAGAGAGAGAGAGAGTCAGCTGGTCCTATGGGGCCCACATCTTAATTAAATATTGCTTTGGAAGGAAATATTTGAATTAGGGGCTGTTTAGAAAATTTGTAACTGTCCTTTTGGCTTTAATTAGTTTCTCTTTGGAGGGTTAGGGTTTCATCTTGAATTTGAATCTGAATTTGGGATCTCCTGGGTGTGCTTGGGCTCTAGTCTCTTGGCTAGAGATTTGGAGAGTTGTTTCTTCCTCTCAAATTGAAGAAACTTGTATCGTGTGCCAATTTTTTCTCTTTCATTAGTGAAATCCACTGTTTTCTCTCAGTTTCTCTGCAGTTTTTCTCAATTTTTTGCGTATTATTGTTGTTTTGCGTCTGAAAACAGCAATTCACTGCTTGTAGGTGATTGTGTTCTATCAAATTGGTTTCAAAGCACGTCGATCTAAGGGTTATCAATGGCCGGAAGGAAAGTTGAAGTGTTGGAGGGAGAAATAGGTCAACTAAAGTCAGATTTCAAGGAGAAAACCACTGATTTTCAAATGCAGTTTGCATCCATACATGAAAAGATGGATGGAAGGTTCGCCGCCTTGGAAGACATGATGAAGAAGATGCTTGAAGACAAACAAAATCCGACGACATCGGAAGTAAAGGAGACCACCAGCGGCCATGGTAGTGGAGGAAATCCGAACCCGTTTAGGAGGAGGGAGAATCCAGAAGTGGAGATCCTTGAGGGAAATGACAGAATGCCTCCTCTAAAACCACTTTTAGGAAGGAGATGAGTATTGGCTACGAAAGGAGGGGTGCTGATTTTGTGGGGAGAATGGATGATTTATACCGCCGAGGTGCTGATTTTGAAAGGAGAAGAGTGGAAAGTGATGAAGGTTTTGGGTATGATCGTCGGATGGAAGATCGTGACAATTGGAGAGCACCTCGTCTTCGGGGAATGGGAGGTTATGGAGGATTCAGGGAAAATGGTGGTGACCCGAAGGTGAGAAAGCTGAAGATGCCCATCTTTGAGGGCGAGGATGGTCATGGCTAGATCTACAAAATGGAGCGTTACTTTGCTGTCAACAGGTTGACAGAGGAAGAGAAGCTGACGGTGGTAGGACTGTGTTTAGAAGAGAAGGCACTGGCATGGTACCAATGGCGAGACATGAGGCAGCCCATTCGAAGCTGGAGGGAGTTCAAAGATTGTTTACTAGAAAGTTTTAAAACCAGTAAGGAAGGAGATTTCTATGAGCAATTATTTGCCCTGACACAGGAAGGGACCGTGGCGGATTACCATGACAGGTTCGAGTATCTGGCAAGTAGAGTAGACCGGCTCTCAGAGATAATGCTAGAGGAAAACTTTATGAAGGGGCTTAAACCGGAGATCCGGGCAGCAGTTAGGGTGATGAGGCCTCGAGACTTGGGAGAGACCATGGAGCAAGCACAGTTGGTGGAGGACCAGAAGCATCTGGAGAGGGGGCCTGAGAGTAGCAACTGGGGGATCACACAGGATGACCACCACCTTCTTAACTCCTAAGGGACTTGCACCAGGGAGTTTGAGGGAAGTTGCCAAGGAGAGAACTGGAGGAGGGGAAAATGGAGGAAATTTCAAAAAGCTTACAGAGAAGGATATACAAGAGAATAGGGAAAAAGGGCTGTGTTTTAGATGTGATGAGAAGTACATGCCAAGGCATAGGTGTAAGGACTGAACTCTTCAGGTTCTCACCGTCTGTGATAACGAGGAAGCTGAAGAGGAAGGTGAGAATGGGTTAGTGGTGGAAGAAGAGGAGAAGTTGCATCTGAATGTGGTAGAAGTCTACCTAAACTCAGTGGTGGGATTCACCCCGAATCACACCATAAAAGTGAAGGGAGAGATAGGCAACAAAGAGGTGGTGGTACTAATAGACAATGGGGCAACCCACAATTTCATCTCCACTCAGATTGTTGATCTGCTAGGGGTGAAATTAGTTGATACAAGTGGTTATGGGGTGATGATGGGCACGAGCAAGGTGGAGATGGGTAGAGGAGTTTGTAGGGGATTAGTGTTGACCATTCAGGGGATACATGTGAGGGAGGATTTTCTTCCTTTGGAGTTGGGGAGCACCGATGTCATCCTAGGGATGAAGTGGCTACAGACCTTGGGAGATACCAAGGTGAATTGGGGAGCACTGAGGATGGAGCTGGTGGTAGGGGGAAGAGGATGGTGATTCAGGGTGATGTCGGGCTATCCAAGACTGGAGTGTCCCTCAAGTCTATGATCAGGACCATAGAGGAGGCGGGAGCAGAATTTTTAGTGGGGTTGCATTGCTTGGGGGGTCAGACTGGAGGAGGAGGGAGACATTCTATCTTCAGTACAGCCACTCATACAACAGTTTTGTGAGGTTTTTCAACCTCCCTAGGGCCTACCTCCACAGAGGGAGCTGGAGTATGCCATTACTTTGAAGGAAGGGGTGTCGCCGATCAGTGTTCGTCTGTACCATTATCCCCATATTTAGAAGGATGAAATTGAGAAGTTGATCTGTGAGATACTGGAGGCTGGGATCATCCAACCAAGTGTTAATCCTTTCTCTAGTCCAGTTCTACTGGTCAAGAAGAAGGATGGGAGCTGAAGGTTTTGTGTGGACTACAAAGCCTTGAACAAAGGGACAGTATCAGACAAGTTCCTTATCCTGGTGATTGATGAGCTCCTGGATGAACTGTATGGAGCAATGGTGTTTTCCAAGCTAGATTTGAAATCAGGGTATCATCAAATCAGGATGGGAAGGAAGATATTTCGAAGACAGCTTTCAAGACACATGAGGGGCATTACGAATTTTTGGTAATGCCGTTTGGGCTTACTAACGCCCCTGCTACTTTCCAGTCTTTGATGAATAGGGTGTTCCGATCATACCTTAGAAAGTCTGTCATGGTGTTTTTTGATGACATGCTGGTGTACAACAAGACTGAGGAGGAGCATCTGGAGCATTTGAAGATGGTTTTAGGAGTTCTACAGGAGCATCAGCTGAGGGCCTACCTAAAGAAGTGCAGCTTTGCACAGGCTAGAGTGAAGTATTTGGGACATGTAGTATCCCAAGAAGGAGTGGCGGTTGATCAAATAAAAATTGAGGCAATGCAGAAATGGCCTCTACCTAGGAACCTAAGGGAGTTGAGGGGTTTCCTAGACTACCGGAGATTTGTGAGGGGGTACAGTACCATAGCTTGGCCCTTGATCGAGCAACTGAAGAAGGACAGCTTCTTGTGGGGAGAGGCAGCGACCCAGGCTTTTGAGAGATTGAAGAAAGCCATGACTACAATCTCAATTTTAGCTCTCCCAGATTTCAGCCAGATCTTTGTAGTGGACACTAATGCGTCCGGATATAAGTTGGGGGCAGTACTCATGCAGAATCACAGGCCAAGAGCATACTTCAGTCAAGTCTTGTCCAGGGCTGGGCTGAAGTCAATGTATGAGAGGGAACTGATGGCTATTGTTTTGGCCATTCAGAAATAGCGCCCTTACCTGTTGGGTAGGCATTTCATTGTCCAGATGGATCAGAGGAGCTTGAAGTTCTTGTTAGAGCAAAGGATGGTGACCGAGAAACATCAGAGATGGTTGTCCAAACTATTAGGCTATAATTTTGAGATCCAGTACAGGCCTGGTTTGGAACATAAAACAGCTGATGCCTTATCCAGATGTGTTGGAGAGCTTCAGGAGTTGGCAGTTTCACTACCACTGATGGTAGACTGGGGGACCATCAAGGAAGAAAGTATACATACTGAGGAGTTGAGGAAGATTAGGGAGGACTTGATGAAAGATAATAAAGCCATCCAGGGTACTATCTTGAGGGGGAGAGGTTGTTGCATCAAGGGAGGTTTGTGATGCCATGAACTTCCATACATACTCCCCACTTGCTTTAGGAGTTCCATGGCAGTGCAGTTGGAGACCATTCTGGGGTACAAAAGACATATAGGAGGTTGGCGGCTGAGCTTTACTGAAAAGGGATGCATAAAGATGTTGAGAAGATGGTGGCAAAGTGTGAAGTGTGCCAAAGAACAAGTACATGGCCATAACTCCAGGAGGACTACTACAACCCTTGGCACTTCCAAACAGAGTTTGGGAAGAGGTGTCCTTGAATTTCATCGATGGTCTACCACGATCAGAGGGGTACACAGTCATTATGGTGGTGGTTAACAGACTTAGTAAGCATTAGGGCTGCTAGTGAACCAAACGTTCGACGAGCTACTCGATGCTCGGTTCGATTAAAGCTCGTTTGTGATCGTTTAACTAACTAAGCAAACAAACTTGAACAACATTTTAAATGCTCGATCCTTAAATAAACAAGCTTGAACACTAATGTGTTTGGTTCATTTATGTTCACGAACAAAATCATTTGAAGTTCGTGAACAAGCTCGATAAAAAGCTCGATTCGTGAGGCTGACTGTGACAATCAGTAGTTCATTAAGGGAGAAAATCCAATAGTTCATTTTGATTGCTTAGAATGGTGGAAGGCTAATTTCATATTATTGTTTGTTCAATAGATTGTTTGATAAATATGTTCACGAACATAGCTCGTTAAGCCTTGTTTAATTAAAGCTCGATAAGTACTAAACGAACCAAACATGAACCGAACATGAACACCCTTAAATTAAATGAACCAAATATGAACACAAACAATAAAGCTCGAATCAAACACGAACTAAACTTGAACAGGCTAATGATAAACGAACTCAAACATGAACCCTCACATACTCAGCTCGGCTCGGCTCGGTTCGTTTGCAGCCCTAGTAAGCATGCACATTTCATCCTCTTATGACATCCCTACACCGTAGTGTCAGCGGCGGAAGCATTCATCAGGGAGGTGGTTAGACTGCATGGGATTCCTGAGTTGATTATGCCAGATCGAGACAAAGTTTTTCTCAACCAGTTTTGGAGGGAGCTGTTCAGGTTGCAAGGTACTGTTCTTAAGAGAAGCACCGCCTACCATCCGCAGACAGACGGGCAAACAGAGGTGGTAAACCGAAGTTTGGAGACTTATTTGAGGTGTTTTACTTCTGAAACACCGCGGATGTGGGCAAAATGGTTGGCATGGGCTGAGTATTGGTACAATATTTCGTACCATTCTACTTCTCAGATGACTCATTTTAAAGTGCTTTATGGAAGAGACCCCCCACACTTAGTGCATTTTGAGAAATGAAGTACACCAGTTTCTTCAGTTGAGCAGTACTGAGATGAAAGGGATAAGGTGTTGGAAGAATTGAAGAAACATATGTTGAGAGCACAATAAATCATAAAAAAGCAAGCAGATACACACCGGAGGGATATACAGTATGAAGTGGGGGAGAAAGTGTTCTTGAAACTAAGGCCCTACAAGCAGAGGTCAGTTGCTAACAGGAGAAACGAGAAATTGGCCTCGAGGTACTTGGCCCCTACGAGATTGTGGACAAGATCAGAGCAGTGGCATATAGTTTGAAGTTACCCCCATCTGCCACAATACACCCAGTCTTCCATGTATCACAGTTTCAAAAAGCTCTAGGGGAGCATGTAGGTAGTGTGGAGTTGCCAGCTACACTGACAGAGGAGTTGAAAGTGATACTAGAGCCACTGGAGCTAAGAGGGGCCAGAGCAGATAAAAAGAGAAACAAAGAAGTGCTTATTAGATAGAGGGACCTTCCCGAATTCGATGCTACTTGGGAGCCTTATGAGAGGGTAAAAGATCAGTTTCCTTCATTTCACCTAGAGGACAAGGTAAGTCTTTGGGAGGAGAGTAATGTTAGGCCTGCCCAGGAGGGGCCAGCTGAATCCCTTAAACTGTTCCTTAGTGGACCAGTTTACTGCTACAAGCGCCGACCCAAGGAGCTAGGCGGAACCAGGGAAGGGAGAGAGAAAGAGCCAGCTGGTCCTATGGGGCCCACATCTTAATTAAATATTGCTTTGGAAGGAAATATTTGAATTAGGGGCTGTTTAGGGAATTTGTAACTGTCCTTTTGGCTTTAATTAGTTTCTCTTTGGAGGGTTAGGGTTTCATCTTGAATTTGAATCTAAATTTGGGATCTCCTGGGTGTGCTTGGGCTCTAGTCTCTTGGCTAGAGATTTGGAGAGTTGTTTCTTCCTCTCAAATTGAAGAAACTTGTATCGTGTGCCAATTTTTTCTCTTTCATTAGTGAAATCCACTGTTTTCTCTCAGTTTCTCTGCAGTTTTTCTCAATTTTTTGCGTATTATTGTTGTTTTGCGTCTGAAAACAGCAATTCACTGCTTGTAGGTGATTGTGTTCTATCAAATTGGTTTCAAAGCACGTCGATCTAAGGGTTATCAATGGCCGGAAGGAAAGTTGAAGTGTTGGAGGGAGAAATAGGTCAACTAAAGTCAGATTTCAAGGAGAAAACCACTGATTTTCAAATGCAGTTTGCATCCATACATGAAAAGATGGATGGAAGGTTCGCCGCCTTGGAAGACATGATGAAGAAGATGCTTGAAGACAAACAAAATCCGACGACATCGGAAGTAAAGGAGACCACCAGCGGCCATGGTAGTGGAGGAAATCCGAACCCGTTTAGGAGGAGGGAGAATCCAGAAGTGGAGATCCTTGAGGGAAATGACAGAATGCCTCCTCTAAAACCACTTTTAGGAAGGAGATGAGTATTGGCTACGAAAGGAGGGGTGCTGATTTTGTGGGGAGAATGGATGATTTATACCGCCGAGGTGCTGATTTTGAAAGGAGAAGAGTGGAAAGTGATGAAGGTTTTGGGTATGATCGTCGGATGGAAGATCGTGACAATTGGAGAGCACCTCGTCTTCGGGGAATGGGAGGTTATGGAGGATTCAGGGAAAATGGTGGTGACCCGAAGGTGAGAAAGCTGAAGATGCCCATCTTTGAGGGCGAGGATGGTCATGGCTAGATCTACAAAATGGAGCGTTACTTTGCTGTCAACAGGTTGACAGAGGAAGAGAAGCTGACGGTGGTAGGACTGTGTTTAGAAGAGAAGGCACTGGCATGGTACCAATGGCGAGACATGAGGCAGCCCATTCGAAGCTGGAGGGAGTTCAAAGATTGTTTACTAGAAAGTTTTAAAACCAGTAAGGAAGGAGATTTCTATGAGCAATTATTTGCCCTGACACAGGAAGGGACCGTGGCGGATTACCATGACAGGTTCGAGTATCTGGCAAGTAGAGTAGACCGGCTCTCAGAGATAATGCTAGAGGAAAACTTTATGAAGGGGCTTAAACCGGAGATCCGGGCAGCAGTTAGGGTGATGAGGCCTCGAGACTTGGGAGAGACCATGGAGCAAGCACAGTTGGTGGAGGACCAGAAGCATCTGGAGAGGGGGCCTGAGAGTAGCAACTGGGGGATCACACAGGATGACCACCACCTTCTTAACTCCTAAGGGACTTGCACCAGGGAGTTTGAGGGAAGTTGCCAAGGAGAGAACTGGAGGAGGGGAAAATGGAGGAAATTTCAAAAAGCTTACAGAGAAGGATATACAAGAGAATAGGGAAAAAGGGCTGTGTTTTAGATGTGATGAGAAGTACATGCCAAGGCATAGGTGTAAGGACTGAACTCTTCAGGTTCTCACCGTCTGTGATAACGAGGAAGCTGAAGAGGAAGGTGAGAATGGGTTAGTGGTGGAAGAAGAGGAGAAGTTGCATCTGAATGTGGTAGAAGTCTACCTAAACTCAGTGGTGGGATTCACCCCGAATCACACCATAAAAGTGAAGGGAGAGATAGGCAACAAAGAGGTGGTGGTACTAATAGACAATGGGGCAACCCACAATTTCATCTCCACTCAGATTGTTGATCTGCTAGGGGTGAAATTAGTTGATACAAGTGGTTATGGGGTGATGATGGGCACGAGCAAGGTGGAGATGGGTAGAGGAGTTTGTAGGGGATTAGTGTTGACCATTCAGGGGATACATGTGAGGGAGGATTTTCTTCCTTTGGAGTTGGGGAGCACCGATGTCATCCTAGGGATGAAGTGGCTACAGACCTTGGGAGATACCAAGGTGAATTGGGGAGCACTGAGGATGGAGCTGGTGGTAGGGGGAAGAGGATGGTGATTCAGGGTGATGTCGGGCTATCCAAGACTGGAGTGTCCCTCAAGTCTATGATCAGGACCATAGAGGAGGCGGGAGCAGAATTTTTAGTGGGGTTGCATTGCTTGGGGGGTCAGACTGGAGGAGGAGGGAGACATTCTATCTTCAGTACAGCCACTCATACAACAGTTTTGTGAGGTTTTTCAACCTCCCTAGGGCCTACCTCCACAGAGGGAGCTGGAGTATGCCATTACTTTGAAGGAAGGGGTGTCGCCGATCAGTGTTCGTCTGTACCATTATCCCCATATTTAGAAGGATGAAATTGAGAAGTTGATCTGTGAGATACTGGAGGCTGGGATCATCCAACCAAGTGTTAATCCTTTCTCTAGTCCAGTTCTACTGGTCAAGAAGAAGGATGGGAGCTGAAGGTTTTGTGTGGACTACAAAGCCTTGAACAAAGGGACAGTATCAGACAAGTTCCTTATCCTGGTGATTGATGAGCTCCTGGATGAACTGTATGGAGCAATGGTGTTTTCCAAGCTAGATTTGAAATCAGGGTATCATCAAATCAGGATGGGAAGGAAGATATTTCGAAGACAGCTTTCAAGACACATGAGGGGCATTACGAATTTTTGGTAATGCCGTTTGGGCTTACTAACGCCCCTGCTACTTTCCAGTCTTTGATGAATAGGGTGTTCCGATCATACCTTAGAAAGTCTGTCATGGTGTTTTTTGATGACATGCTGGTGTACAACAAGACTGAGGAGGAGCATCTGGAGCATTTGAAGATGGTTTTAGGAGTTCTACAGGAGCATCAGCTGAGGGCCTACCTAAAGAAGTGCAGCTTTGCACAGGCTAGAGTGAAGTATTTGGGACATGTAGTATCCCAAGAAGGAGTGGCGGTTGATCAAATAAAAATTGAGGCAATGCAGAAATGGCCTCTACCTAGGAACCTAAGGGAGTTGAGGGGTTTCCTAGACTACCGGAGATTTGTGAGGGGGTACAGTACCATAGCTTGGCCCTTGATCGAGCAACTGAAGAAGGACAGCTTCTTGTGGGGAGAGGCAGCGACCCAGGCTTTTGAGAGATTGAAGAAAGCCATGACTACAATCTCAATTTTAGCTCTCCCAGATTTCAGCCAGATCTTTGTAGTGGACACTAATGCGTCCGGATATAAGTTGGGGGCAGTACTCATGCAGAATCACAGGCCAAGAGCATACTTCAGTCAAGTCTTGTCCAGGGCTGGGCTGAAGTCAATGTATGAGAGGGAACTGATGGCTATTGTTTTGGCCATTCAGAAATAGCGCCCTTACCTGTTGGGTAGGCATTTCATTGTCCAGATGGATCAGAGGAGCTTGAAGTTCTTGTTAGAGCAAAGGATGGTGACCGAGAAACATCAGAGATGGTTGTCCAAACTATTAGGCTATAATTTTGAGATCCAGTACAGGCCTGGTTTGGAACATAAAACAGCTGATGCCTTATCCAGATGTGTTGGAGAGCTTCAGGAGTTGGCAGTTTCACTACCACTGATGGTAGACTGGGGGACCATCAAGGAAGAAAGTATACATACTGAGGAGTTGAGGAAGATTAGGGAGGACTTGATGAAAGATAATAAAGCCATCCAGGGTACTATCTTGAGGGGGAGAGGTTGTTGCATCAAGGGAGGTTTGTGATGCCATGAACTTCCATACATACTCCCCACTTGCTTTAGGAGTTCCATGGCAGTGCAGTTGGAGACCATTCTGGGGTACAAAAGACATATAGGAGGTTGGCGGCTGAGCTTTACTGAAAAGGGATGCATAAAGATGTTGAGAAGATGGTGGCAAAGTGTGAAGTGTGCCAAAGAACAAGTACATGGCCATAACTCCAGGAGGACTACTACAACCCTTGGCACTTCCAAACAGAGTTTGGGAAGAGGTGTCCTTGAATTTCATCGATGGTCTACCACGATCAGAGGGGTACACAGTCATTATGGTGGTGGTTAACAGACTTAGTAAGCATTAGGGCTGCTAGTGAACCAAACGTTCGACGAGCTACTCGATGCTCGGTTCGATTAAAGCTCGTTTGTGATCGTTTAACTAACTAAGCAAACAAACTTGAACAACATTTTAAATGCTCGATCCTTAAATAAACAAGCTTGAACACTAATGTGTTTGGTTCATTTATGTTCACGAACAAAATCATTTGAAGTTCGTGAACAAGCTCGATAAAAAGCTCGATTCGTGAGGCTGACTGTGACAATCAGTAGTTCATTAAGGGAGAAAATCCAATAGTTCATTTTGATTGCTTAGAATGGTGGAAGGCTAATTTCATATTATTGTTTGTTCAATAGATTGTTTGATAAATATGTTCACGAACATAGCTCGTTAAGCCTTGTTTAATTAAAGCTCGATAAGTACTAAACGAACCAAACATGAACCGAACATGAACACCCTTAAATTAAATGAACCAAATATGAACACAAACAATAAAGCTCGAATCAAACACGAACTAAACTTGAACAGGCTAATGATAAACGAACTCAAACATGAACCCTCACATACTCAGCTCGGCTCGGCTCGGTTCGTTTGCAGCCCTAGTAAGCATGCACATTTCATCCTCTTATGACATCCCTACACCGTAGTGTCAGCGGCGGAAGCATTCATCAGGGAGGTGGTTAGACTGCATGGGATTCCTGAGTTGATTATGCCAGATCGAGACAAAGTTTTTCTCAACCAGTTTTGGAGGGAGCTGTTCAGGTTGCAAGGTACTGTTCTTAAGAGAAGCACCGCCTACCATCCGCAGACAGACGGGCAAACAGAGGTGGTAAACCGAAGTTTGGAGACTTATTTGAGGTGTTTTACTTCTGAAACACCGCGGATGTGGGCAAAATGGTTGGCATGGGCTGAGTATTGGTACAATATTTCGTACCATTCTACTTCTCAGATGACTCATTTTAAAGTGCTTTATGGAAGAGACCCCCCACACTTAGTGCATTTTGAGAAATGAAGTACACCAGTTTCTTCAGTTGAGCAGTACTGAGATGAAAGGGATAAGGTGTTGGAAGAATTGAAGAAACATATGTTGAGAGCACAATAAATCATAAAAAAGCAAGCAGATACACACCGGAGGGATATACAGTATGAAGTGGGGGAGAAAGTGTTCTTGAAACTAAGGCCCTACAAGCAGAGGTCAGTTGCTAACAGGAGAAACGAGAAATTGGCCTCGAGGTACTTGGCCCCTACGAGATTGTGGACAAGATCAGAGCAGTGGCATATAGTTTGAAGTTACCCCCATCTGCCACAATACACCCAGTCTTCCATGTATCACAGTTTCAAAAAGCTCTAGGGGAGCATGTAGGTAGTGTGGAGTTGCCAGCTACACTGACAGAGGAGTTGAAAGTGATACTAGAGCCACTGGAGCTAAGAGGGGCCAGAGCAGATAAAAAGAGAAACAAAGAAGTGCTTATTAGATAGAGGGACCTTCCCGAATTCGATGCTACTTGGGAGCCTTATGAGAGGGTAAAAGATCAGTTTCCTTCATTTCACCTAGAGGACAAGGTAAGTCTTTGGGAGGAGAGTAATGTTAGGCCTGCCCAGGAGGGGCCAGCTGAATCCCTTAAACTGTTCCTTAGTGGACCAGTTTACTGCTACAAGCGCCGACCCAAGGAGCTAGGCGGAACCAGGGAAGGGAGAGAGAAAGAGCCAGCTGGTCCTATGGGGCCCACATCTTAATTAAATATTGCTTTGGAAGGAAATATTTGAATTAGGGGCTGTTTAGGGAATTTGTAACTGTCCTTTTGGCTTTAATTAGTTTCTCTTTGGAGGGTTAGGGTTTCATCTTGAATTTGAATCTAAATTTGGGATCTCCTGGGTGTGCTTGGGCTCTAGTCTCTTGGCTAGAGATTTAGAGAGTTGTTTCTTCCTCTCAAATTAAAGAAACTTGTATCGTGTGCCAATTTTTCCTCTTTCATTAGTGAAATCCACTGTTTTCTCTCAGCTTCTCTGCAGTTTTTCTCAATTTTTCTGCGTATTATTGTTGTTTTGCATCTGAAAACAGCAATTTACTGCTTGGAGGTGATTGTGTTCTATCACTTACACATGCATTTTAAACATCACAATAATAGAATAAATAAATATGGCCTGTCGGTAGAAATTTAAAAACCTGATAAATCTAAGAAAATTAAATAATCCCTCTTGAATTTTATAACTACAAATTAGGTTTCACTCACAAGTTTGTTTACCTTTCATTTTTAACATTTGTTTAACCTAATAAATGATAGCCACTTTAAAAGAATTTGTAACTGTATAATATAATCTAGTCGTGGTATTATGGAGTGTGTAATAAGAATGTAGTCTTCCAAGACATCTATTCTACTGGAACAAAATGGGCATTGCAACAAAAGCTGCACCACATTATTTCCAAATGTGCGTTGTCATGTTGACCACGCTGTGTAGCTGAGAATCAGAGGAAGTGATACTGGCATGAGTTGCAAAGAGAGAGGAAGGCATCACCTGTGCTTCTGTGGTCCAAGACAAAAATAATTAGCCAATGTAGCCATCTGAAAAAGAAGATGAGATAATTTTCATTAACCAAAAAATTTTGTCAACGACACGTTTAATGCATAAAAGTAAAACAGTAAACGTATGCATGTGGAGTTCAAAAAAATAATGAAAAACAGTAAGCAAAGGGAAATTATTAAGCAATGAAGAGTGAAAAGAGAGAATATTAATGCCAATGGTATCACCTTCATGTCTCCAGCCCTCCTTCCAAACCTTTGGGTAAGCAATGGCAAGGTATCGATGGTTCCAATGGGCTCTGGGGGAGGCCTACCTATCTCTGCAAAGGCTTCCCTGATCCGAGGGCAGTCAAACTTCAAGATGTTGTGACCCGCCCAAACCCTCCCTGCAAAAAGCAAAATAAGCACTGTAATTAATTCAAAATTCATTAAATTTCTGTTGGAGATAATTGATATGGGAATTTTTGTTTGAGATAAATATGATGCATTGTCTGATCTCAACTTAAAGGGAAATAATTCCTCCAAAAATATTTTAAAAAGAATTGGCATTACATACAACAACAAGCTTTTATCCCACAGCATAGGGTCAACATTATATAACATGCCACCTTGTAAATGGTGGTATTGTCTCAAATTCTGCCTCATGTTCGATAGAGGACAAAACATATATTTTGTATCAAACCTTATGTAATTTTTTTTTTAAATTGCATAAGGATCTCCAACGATCGGAAAAGCCAAGCAGACTCTCCAAGCGTGGCAATGGATTATCCAGTGCATATAGCAATAATATTTGTTGAACATGGTGGGTTTAATAAGGCGTTCACCAATAGTGACGAGGGGAGAGCAGGGGATGGGGATGTGAGTCATGCTAAATCTTTTGACGTAGTGGATCGGTGGAAGAAATAGATCTGCTAGAAGGATTACAAAACTAAGAACCAATGCAAGCTCACAAGCTTCAAAATAGCATAATATTCATTAATGCCTCATCCTACTATAATAGTAATATATATAAATTAGCTATAGAAACTTCTAGAAAGCATGTAATAAATTGATAAGCTATTCCTAAGGTATGCTATAACTAGGATGTTCCTACATCATACTCCCCTTGCGTCAGAAGAGCTCACTCCGTCGAGGAGCATCATCGGGGGAGAGGTAGGTGTAGAAATCATAAGCAATCCACCTAGGTCGAAGATTTTGCCTCTTCGATACATGCCCACAAGCTTATTCAGATGAGTATATGTTCCTGATATTTCAACCATGCGATGAAGGACAATCATTATAGCTTCATTGCATAGAGCAGCTAAATCAGCACCAACAAATTCATATGTTTCAAAAGCCAATGACTCGATCACGCTATTACTTAGTGAAATCCATATGTTTAAGAAGAGTATGCAATATATCTAACCGCTGAACTAGAGGCGGTACTCCTATTTCAATATCTTGATCTAATCTACCAGGTCATCTCAAGGCAGGATCAATACTGTCAGGTTGATTTGTAGCATCAATTACAAGAATTCCATCAAATCTTTTAATATCATCCATCAGTTTTAGCAGAGTTGTGACCAATTGACCATTTTAAGAGACAACTCGTCGCCTTCACTCATCCGTGATGGAACAATGGCATCAAGCCCATCAATAAAGACCACGACCAGATCAGCTCTCCTTGCTGAATCAAAAATATCATTTAAAGCTTGCTCACTTTCACCATAGTATTGACTAATAATTTCAGGCCCATTGAATGATTTTCCTCGAGCACCTGTGATGGCAATTGCTTTCACATCATCTCTTCTCATGACTTGCTCATAATTTTCCTTTTCTTCCCCGTACTGCAGAGAAATTATCAATTGAGGAAGGGAGAGAACCAGAGAGGCGGTTGTTCAAGAGGGTGAGCTGGTCCAGATTAGACGAGATCCGAGATTTGCTAGTGTCGGGGAATCCGCAGGCGAGGAGATTGTCCTGCAGCTCAACCTCAGCAAGATTGGGAAGGCCAAAGAGGCCTCTCAGGATGGATCCATTGAGGTATTTTTCACCCATTCAGATCCGGCTTAGAGATGAGCATCGGCCTAGGGAGATGTAGTCTACAAAACCACGAACGCCGGTGTAGTCACTGTTGTGGAGATTGTGGCTCAGATGGACTTCTAAACTCTCGAAGTTTGAATTGGAGTATAGCAGAGGACGCATCTTTCTGAGCTCTTGATGGTGGTTGAGATCCGACGACAAGCCAACCTCTTCTCCATTTTTTTCTCCACCGTTTCAACTGCACTTTCTTCCTTAGCCTCCTCCTCCACAATGGAAATAGATATCGTTCTAATCGTGCTAGTCGCGTGCACTGAGGGCGGGATCAAGCAGTGTGAGAGCGAAGCATGATCGAGCGTTTGGGATGATTCCTTTGTATGGGTCTTCGGTAAAGAAAAGTCGAAAGAGCGGGGAATATGGTCCTGCGTGAGCGAAGGTGCTGAGGTCACGCTGATTAGGAACGAACTAAAGTCACGCGGAGTGTTGGAGACCAGATTGGAAGCGGGCGGCAGCAACGAAGTGGTAACGTTGGATTGTTTATAGCGGGTTGTTTGGATCGGGAGCAGAATGTGGGACGAGGCGTGCGCAGTTGCGGGATGATTGCGGATTGAGTGATCGGGCAGGGAGATTGTGCCATTGGAGTGGAAGTGAGAGCGGGAGCAGGGCCGGTCGCGCAGAGAGGGGTGAATGCACCGACATAATTGCCGATGTTTTCATATTCTCTCTACAAAACAACCAAATTTAGACAAAATCATCTATTCGATCAATTGAGACATCCACTTGAGCTGCCCAAAGGGATTTGCGGCGTCGATCGTCGACCACCCATCTTCTTTAGTGTCAATCATCGTCGACAGCTCATCTTCTTCAGTAGTTCGTCATTCTTCACAAGATCCAGGCTCTGATACCAACTGAAGTAGTGAATCGCTAGAAGAAATGGATCTGCTAAAAGGATTACAAAACTAAAAACCAATACAAGCTCATAAGCTTCAAAATAGTATAATATTCATTAATGCCTCGTCCTACTACAATAGTAATATATATAACTTAGCCATAGAAAATTTTAGAAAGCATGTAACAAGTTGATAAGCTATTCCTAAGGTATGCTATAACGAGGATGTTCCTACATCATACTCCTCTTGCGTCAGAAGAGCTCACTCCGTCGAGGTGCGTCATCGGGAGGGAGGGAGGTATAGAAATCATAAGCAATCCACCTGGGTCAAAGATTTTGCGTCTTCAATACATACCCACAAGATTATTCAAAT
Organism: Dendrobium chrysotoxum; assembly: GCA_019925795.1. Lineage (NCBI taxonomy): Eukaryota > Viridiplantae > Streptophyta > Magnoliopsida > Asparagales > Orchidaceae > Dendrobium > Dendrobium chrysotoxum. Next base: position 165,674 of record CM034312.1, read on the forward strand.
GAGTATATGTTCCTGATATTTCAACCCTACGATGAAGGATAGTCATTATAACTTCATTGCATAGAGCAGCTAAATCAGCACCAACAAAATCATATGTTTCAAAAGCCAATGACTCAATCACACTGTTACTTGGTGAATGATCCATATGTTTAAGAAGAGTATGCAATATATCTAACCGCCGAACTAGAGATGGTACTCCTATTTCAATTTCTTGATCTAATCTACCAGGTCGTCTCAGGGTAGGATCAATATTGGCAGGTTGATTTGTAGCATCAATTGCAAGAATTCCATCATATCTTTTAATATCATCCATCAGTTTTAGCAGAGTTGTGATCATTTTAAGAGGCAACTCATCGCCTTCACCCATTCGTGATGGAACAATGGCATCAAGCCCATCAATAAAGACCACCACCAGATCAGCTCTCCTTGTTGAATCAAAAATACCATTTAATGCTTGCTCACTTTCATCATATTATTGACTAATAATTTCAGGCCCATTAACCGATTTTCCTCGAGCACCTATAATGACAATTGCTTTCACATCATCTCTTCCATTACTTGCTCATAATTTTCCTTTTCTTTCCCGTACAGCACCATTCCTAAACTTGTTGTTTTCAAGCACTCATACACAAGGTACATCACCCCTTTTCTTGAGCAATATCCATGGAGCTTCACTGTGTTCCGATGCAGTAGCTCGGTCAATGCTCTGAACTCATTCTCAAAACTCTTCCAATTGATGTTTGGGATGTTGCCGACGTAGAGGTTTTGGTTGAACAGAAGCTTCTGGACAGCAGATAAATAACTGATTGAGGAAGGGAGAGAACAAGAGAGGCGGTTGTTCAAGAGGGCGAGCTGGCCCAAATTGGACGAGATTCAGGATTTGCTAGTGTCGGGGAATTTGCCGGCAAGGAGATTGTCCTGCAGCTCAACCTCAGCGAGATTGGGAAGGCCAAAGAGGCCTCTCAGGATGGATCCATAAAGGTAGTTTTCACCCATTTGGATCTGACTTAGATGTAAGAGCCGATTTACCCTGGCCGGTTCAATTGAACCAGCCGGCCAGCCCTATTAACTAATCCCGCGAACAGACTAGCGAAACAACGGGCAAGACGCGACCTGGGTGGGCCGAACGTAAGCGCGGACGAGTCTGGAAGAGTCGTTTTGCGATTCTAAGCGAAGGATCGCATACGTGGGAGTAAATTAACTACTCCTCATGAGAGAAAGTCCACTCCATTCATTCCTGGAGAAGGAAACATGAGAGAGAGTTCTGTCGAGAGGAATGGCTGAGAGGAAAAAGGAAGAAGGTCGTTGATATTTTTTCTATTTTCTGTGTAAATCCTTCCGTATTATCTCTTCTAAATAGTGAGGGATGTTTAATTAAAGACAAAGGAAGAGATTGAAAGCAGAAATGAAGAAATTTGAAGAGAAAGAGGAAAGAATTCAAGAATTTTTTTCTTTTGAAGTTTCTTTTATTCTCTAATAGTGGAACAAAGAGTAAGTGAACTAGTAATTAAGTTTGATTTAGATACAAATTTATATTCTCATTTTCTAATTGAAGAAATTATTATTGTAGGAAGAATTCAATTATATTCCCATGTACTAATTGAATTGGAAAAGGAATAAATGTTCAATTGTTATGAAAGATATATGACATAAAATATATAAATGAATGGATGGAATGAAATGAAAAATATGTATATTAAATGTTATATGATATACATATATCAAATGTTATATACATTATATTTTATACATGTTTAATTGTTATACATATAGAAAGGTTACCTACTGAGTTTATCATGTAAACTCAATCTATTAAATAAAACTTTTAGGTAAGTCTCCAGAAAAATAGAAATGGCTAAAAGAGAAGAAGAATGTCTGTAGAAGACAGCACACAAATGCATGTAGACAATCTATAGTTTATGTCAATGTTAATTATATGGAAGATTTAATTAGTAGTTTGATGAAAAAATTTTATTGGTGGCTCTTCAATGTTTGTGGATTGTTAGAAATTATTGTTATGAGTAAGAGTAGTATTTGTCTTAACCGTCCGACTGTTTATTACCGCCTCGTTAGTTCAAGTATCCGAGCTGGGTCGTGACATTAGAGACGAGCATCGGCCTAGGTAGATGTAATATGTAAACCACTAACGCCGTTGTAGTCGCTGCTGTGGAGATTATGGCTCAGATGGACTTCTGGGCTCTCGGAGTTCGAACTGGAGTATAGCGGAGGACACATCTTTCTAAGCTCTTGGTGGTGGATGAGATCCGACGATAAGCCAACCTCTTCTCCATTTTTTCCCCACCGTTTCAGTTGCACTTTCTTCCTTAGCCTCCTTCTCTACAATGGAAATAGAAACCGTTCTAATCGTGCTAGTCTCATGCACTGAGGGCGGGAGCAGGCCATGTGAGTGCGAAGCGTGATCGAGCGTTTGGGACAATTCCTTTGTCTGGGTCTTCGGTACCAAAAAGTCAAAAGAGCGGGGAATATGGTCCTGCGTGAGCGAAGGTGCCGAGGTCACGCTGAATGGGAGCGGACTGAAGTCAAGCGGAGTGTTGGAGACTAGATTGGGAGCGGGCGACAGCGGCGAAGTGGCAACGATGGATTGTTTGGAGCGGAATGTGGGACGGGGCGTGTGTGGTTGCGGGATGATTGCGGATTAAGTGGTCGGGCAGGGGATCACGCCATTGAAGTGGATGTGAGAGTGGGAGCAAGGCCGATCGCGCAAAGAGGGGTGAATGCACCGGTATGGTTGCAGATGTTCTTTGTATTCTCTCTACGGAACAACCAAATTTAGACAATAAATCATCTATTCGATCAATTGAGGCATTCACTTGAGCTGCCCAAAGGGCTCCACAGCTTCGATCATCGTTGATCGTCCATCTTCTTCGTCGACAACCCATCTTCTTTAGTAGTCCGTCATTCTTCACAAGCTCCAAGTTTTGATACCAACTGATATAGTGGATCGGCAAAAAAAATAGATTTGTTGAAAGAATTACAAAACTAAGAACCAAACATGCTCACAAGCTTCAAAATAGCATAATATTCATTAATGCCTCATCTTACTATAATAGTAATAAATATAAGTTGGCTATAGAAACTTCTAGAAGTCATGTAACAAATTGATAAGTTGTTCTTAAGGTATGCTATAACTAGGATGTTCCTACATTATCTTTAAATTTTTTGGGGGACATGTAGATCAATTAAGTCAAACTCACACGCCCATCACATATGACCTAAGGCCTCTTAGGACAGAGGTGAGCTGCGTATGCTAAATCTTTTACAAAATCCAAATTTTGTGAATACCATGTAGGAAGGAGAAAACTTTGTTAGCTACATCGACGAAGTAGGGGGCGTTGGAGACCGAATCACGAGTGATGCCGTTGCAGCGGATAGACAATGACGAGATAGCGTTGAGGTCGGATGGTCGGACGAGTGTGGAGAAATTGTCCACCTCAATCAGCCGACGAGGGCACACCAAGATGGCTCCAAACTCCAGCAGGTAGTACCTCCCTCCGCCGCCGCCGCCGCCGCGTCCGGAGCCGGATGGCACAGTTGTCTCGACATCGAAGAACGCAATCATCGTCTCGTCATCTTGCTGATTTGGCCTTGCTGGCTCCATCTCTTTCTCTCGCTCTCTAATTTCCTATTGTTTCTATCTATAGTATTTCGGATTCCCAACGGCCAACGCCTCGCGAATTTGTTGCCGCCGTCGACACTTTGCTTGCGATGTGAGGAACCCAACCTTACTCCGAGAAGGATTCATTTTTATGCTTTATCCCGTCACGGAGTCGACTTAGCTGGCATGCGTTGGCCGATTCGCGCAAGCTTGCCCAGGTTGGCGGTTAGAATTTTAAGAGGATTGAGTCGAAAATCAATACTTTTTTATTAGGAGTTTGAATGATGCTTTAAGAGGCATATGATGTTTCGGATAAGGCATGAAATAGTCAAAGTTTGATCGTTTTAATCTTTTTTTTTTCTTTTTTTTTCTTTTTTTTTTTCTTTTTTTTTTTTTTTGACATTTGATTGTTTTAATCTAAATAGCCCGGCAAGAGCAATCAAAGCCTTAGTGCTCTTTGGCTATTTAAGATTGAACTACTGGAGTCAATCTTTATCGAATATGGGCAACTACATTTTCTTGGTTTCACTCAGGCTCCTTTACAAAGCTTATTTTGATTTGTTGATTAGGAGCTTTAAGTATCAACCAAAAAATTTTAAGTTCAAGTTTTACGTATGTGATGTGGTGTGAGTTTATCAATAATTGACCTAAATGTCCAAAAAAAAAAAAAATCTACGCTCCTGCCATAACCATTCATCTAAAATGGATAGACTGCTTATGACAAACTTCAACTTGTCCTATCCTATTTGTCTATAGACACTTTTGACTTCTAATATAATTGCCTCATGTTCTCAATTTTGTTGAATTCAAATATCTAATATTCTTGACAAGAGCACAACAAGAAAAAAGTTTAGAAAATTAATAAATCACAAAAATATAAATGATTTAGAGAAATGCTCTAGAAAATTTGTTGTAATCTGAGAGTTTGAATTTGTGTTTTGATGATAATAAATATTGTTGGATTGTATTTAGTTTCTCCTATATTTTTATTATTGCATGTGATTTTTTTTGTGTACTAACGTTTCAGGTTCAAGATATATCAAGCACCGTCAAAAGATCAGAACTCAAGATTGGATAGCATATATTCGATTTTTTTCTTAAAGTTTGTAATCATTATTTTTCTTAAGTTATTATTTGTATAAGGTGTATGTTAGCTTAACAACAGTGCACACACACACATGAGAGTGTAAATGAAAATATTTTATTTTTTTAAAAATCGTATTATATGATGTTGATCGTACTGTACGATCTATAAAAATAGAAATTAATTTAAATATTTTATTTAGCTGAAAAAAATTATTTTAAAATATAATTAATCGTACAGTACGAATACCACATCATACTAGACAATCAATTATAATCAGAAACCCCTTCGTTAATTAAATTATGCAATGATTTGAATTTAAAATTTTGTTCTATTCGTATTATACGAATTTGATCGTACTGTACAATGTTTAAAATATTGCCCAATTAAAATCATGTCATGAATCAATTGAATATGCATTTATTAAGTTTTTAATCGTACTGTACGAACTTGATTATACTGAATGATCGACATAGACGATATTTGGTCATCTTTAATTTGTTCTGGACGAACTGTGATTCGGTTGAACTAATCGTATTGTACTAATGCTCCTTCGTATAGTACGTGCAATAGCCCAAACTCTTAACTATCGAGATATTGTTCACTTTGGCCTAAGGGCCATACGATTTTCTATTATTAATGTAACTTCTCAGGAGGTCAGTCATCCTAAGATTTCTCAGGGATAAGCATGCTTAACTATGAAGTTTCTTAATGAAATTCTAACAATTACACCAAAAGGCACATCGATGTTTAAGAGTTTAATTTCTTTTTGCTTAAGGGGTTTCACAATCTCCCTCACTTAAGTTACTGACATCCTTGTCAGTATCTTTATCCCAAAATCATCTACCATGCATATAGGATTCTAGAGGTTGCCCTGTAAGTTTAAGTGGTGGCTCCCACTACATAGCATTTTGTCCCATATAGGATTCAAGAGGTGGCTCCTATGGCGTAACACTTTGTCTTGTATGACACTTAGTTCTCATCTTTCAGTTGGAGTATTACTCTGATATCATTTATAACAGCTCAAACTCTTAACTATCAAGATATTGTCCGCTTTGGCCTAAGGGCCTCACGGTTTTATCATATTACTGTAACTTTTCAGGAGGTTGCCCATCCCAAGATTTCTTCAGGATAAGTACGCTTAAATGCTGAGTTTCTTAATAAAATTCTAACAATTATACCAAAAAGGCGCCTCGATGTTTAAAAGTTTAGCTTCTTTTTACTTAAGGGGTTTCACAGTGCAATCAACGAAGAATTGAACTAATCGTATTGTACTAACTGATAATCGTATATTACTAACAGGAAAGAAGTGAATTGATAGTATTATACTGACTGGTAATCATATAGTACTAGCATGTCAAAAATATACTAATCGTACTGTACAAATAGTGACAGTTGAATTCAATAATTAAGATTTTTGGAAGCCTATTATATAAATTTTCTCATTAGACTTTGTAAGTATCTTTGGCAGTCATTAGGTTAACTTCTGTAAAAAAGCATTGAAGAGAATGCCTAGAGCTTATGAGAGAAAGGGTGAAATTTGTGAGAGAGGGAGAAGATCCTTGTGGGATTTAAGGGAGTGTGAGATGGTGTTTTCACACGGTTGCTCCAACAAACTTGCACCTAAGTTCCTCTATGTGTCAAGATTTGTCTTGAGGGAAGCTTTGAGAAGAAGACCACTTTGATGAAAAAGGACCTAGCTACTCTGCCTCACCATTGGTGAAAGGGATTCGGCACTCCACCGCATCTAGTTAGTGAAAGGGATTCAGGCTTCTCCAACGCATTGCCCAACCCCTCACTCTCGCTGTCGTTCGATCTCTTCATGTAAGCGACACAGGAAGCCAAAGCCCCGAGGTGCGACGGTTCGAACTCGCAACTTCTCCTGGTTCCTGATCTCCTCCTATATTCACGTTCAAGCTCGTTTTCATCTGGAACGCTGACAATGGGAAGGGGAAGAAGAAGACGATGACATCATTGTTGACGTCGCGAGCTGGAATAAGAAGAAGCCATGGTCATGGAAGATGCGAAGTAGATTGAAGAAGAATTAATTAATTAATGTCTGCAGCTTTTTGTCTTTTCCAACTATAATAGCTACAACTTTTATATTTTCAACTATAATAGCTACAGCTTTTTTTTTTAATTTGGGGAACACAACTTTAATATTTTTATACACATTTTTTAAATGTGTTGCAGCTAACATTTATTATATTGCAGCTTTAATCATTATTATTTTTTAATACTACACAATAAAATAATAAATATTTAAAAATTTGAATAATGTTTCCTTTGCTATTATCTATAAGAATTATTGTTGATAAATTCTATCTGGATGACTTACATTTGCTAATTGATATTCTTTCCAAGCTTCTTGTTGTTATTTGGGCGAGTCATTTATGGAGTTTGTATCGATATGAATGTGGGAAAATAAAATCAATGATTTTGATGTTGTTCATGAATTTAATGATTCTTATTAGAAGAGATATATAATATTTCATTTATATTTCAATTTTCAAGCATCGATTGCATAGCAAAATGGATGATATATGTCTCAATGACTGTTTAGTGACATACATCGAGAAGTAAGTATTTGGCTCTGTTTCCAATGAAGTCATTATGCAATAATATCAAAAAATATAAAGTAGAATACAAAGCTTATAATTATTTTTTTAATTCATAAATTATAATGAAATGCAAGACTTTGCTTAGAATTTTAGCTTATATATATATTGTGTTTAATTTTTTATATAATGAGTCTGCCCACCCTAAAAAATAAGGCTAGATCCGCCCCTGCGTATAGCTAATGGGATTAAATGTGACATTCCTTTCATTGAATGGAGTTTAGAAGAATGAGACTTAGCACAACTTTATACCAAATGCTTAAATTATTTCTTTTATGCACTTAAATATGAGAATTATATTAAAGTCGCTACTTGTACAACTAGAAAAGATATTTGGGATAAACTGTGCATCACTTACAAAGGAATCAACGAAGTTAAATAATCATGTTTAGACCTTTTGCCACATAAATATGAACTCTTTCGCATGAAACCTAGTGAATTAATTTCTAACATGTATATTAGGATCACAAAAATAGTGACATCTCTGCATGCTCTAGGAAGAGAATTATCAAACTCAAAAAAAGTTAATAAAATTCTTCTTTGTTTACCTGATAGTTTTAATGCAAAATTCACTGTTATTTTTGAATAAAAAAGATCTAAAAGTTTATTCTACTGACAATATGTTGGGCTATCTCATTGCTTACGAGCAAAATATGAGCCAAAGATTACAGAATGTAGGTGACAAAAGAAAAGAGAAGACCGTGGCGCTGAAGGTTAATGACACGGATGACAATAGCTCTGGAGCTAATGAGAATAATGAAATAGCTTTAATAATGAGCCAATTCAAGAGCATCTTGAAGCGCAAGCATAAGCATCACCTCGGTAGGAGCATAGGTAAGAATAAAAGCAATAAGTTTTCTTTTAATGTTGTGTGTTTTGAGTGTAGAATTGAAAGCCTGGACATTTGAGGTCTGAATGCCCTAATCTTGAGAGCCACCCTGTGAAGGACAGGGAGAGGATAAGCCTGATACAAAAAGGGGAAAAAAAAGATGTAAAAAATCTCCTGAGTAGACTTAGCCTCTGACTCGTCAGAATAGGTGCTTGAGGAGGAGGTAACAAATATGTGCTTACTAGCAAATGACTCAATTGTGAACTCCGATCAAGATGAGGTATGCGAACTTACATATGACTAACTATTTTTCATTTCTGAACAAGTTTATGATTTATATAGGAAGCTGAAAAAGAAACAAACCGCTCTGAAAAAAGATTTTTTTTAATTTAAAAAATGAGCATGATATATTATTTAAAAAGCATTTTAACTTTAAAGTTGAGCACATTTCATTAGATAAGGAGCATATATCTCTATTAAATGAATTTGATGTATTGAATAAAAATCATTGAATTGTCAAATCATATAATTCCTTGAAAAGTGAGTATATTGAACTAGAAGAAGCATTCAAGAAATTAGAATCACTTGCAGTAGAATTAGAAAGGACTAAGCATGAAATGCTAGTAGAACTAGGAGTTGAGAAAAGTCCTAATAAATGCCCACTTAAAAAATTTAATGCACTTCCACAGAACACTCTCGGGCCTATTCATACATAGCCACAACCTAGGATATATCATATATCCTAGGAAGAGGCAATATCCTCCACATAGGTTAGTGAACTCATTTCCAAGGGTTAGGTGCTACTATTGTGGCATGCTAGGACACATAGCCTGAACTTGCATTTATTGACTTAATTTTTGAATGAGGTTAATGATTTAAATAAAAATCTAATCTCCAGGCATCAATCATTGAACCATACTTCAAACTCTAAATCAAACTCTATACTATGTATTGGAATAGTGCCTTGATCATTGACATACATAAATCATCACTTGATAATCACCCCTGACTGCTATGTAATCAGCTAATCTATCACCTAACAATCACCAAATGATTTTCAGTGATATGATCATTTTAGAACTAAAATTTCCTCAATCATTGATTTTCATTGATCAATTAAAAACCTAAATCAAAATCAAGCCATAAATCCATCAGTTGATGGTTCCTAGTGATAGTAAGTTGATCAATTGTTCAATCACTGACAATCATTATTTATTGTTAATGATCTAAACATTACAAACCCTAATCCTCCCAAATCATTATCTAAATTATTTAAATCGAATCCAGTGACTAAACCCACTGCAAATTCAAAACTCCAAATTCAATGTTAAAACTAAACCCAAAACCCCTTAGTCCATAACCAATTTTTGGAGAAATTTCCCTTACCTTGAAACTTACCAAATGACCTTGGATTCTTGATCTATCAATTGAATATTGATTAGGCATGTCCCTAAGGTCAACAACATTAGTTTGAAGGCATTTCAAGATCCCAAATCCATAAAACTTAAAGCACTTCCATACGCTACAAAACCTTCAAATGTTTATAACCTATGCCACTAAACATGGCATCTTCTGATATTGACCTTAGAGGATTCTCCAAACTCATTGACCATGATCATCATCACTAGAATGATGTATTAAACGAATGTTGAGCCTTGGTTGACCATTGTTGACCAAAAAATCCTAAAATCGTTTACTTTAAAAATTGGTTTTTTCTTAATTCTCAACATAACTCAATCAAACTATATTATGCAACCTTCTACAAAAATGTTTAGAATATCATTTTACATGCATTAAACCAAAGTCCAAGTCAACCTAAGTTGACCATATGGAATCATTAAACCCTAAAGCTACATTTCATACATTTGAACTTTACCATTGCATGGAACCTACTACAAAGTGTTCAATACATCATTTGGAATGGTTTGAACCCAATTTTAGCCCATGGGTTAACCTAGTTGATCAAGTCAACCTAGGGTGATCAAGTACATCCTTAAGGGCTTTAACATGCACCTGATGCATAAAAGCTTTTATAATCCTTGAAACCACTTCCAAAGTGTTCAATACATCATTTGGAATGTAATGAACCAAATCCCAACCCATGAGTCAACTTGGTTAACTAAGTCAATGAAGGTTGACCAAGCCTGCATACATTGAAATCCTTTGCATTTTTATTAACCAAGGCATGATTAAACCCATCTAAACCGATAGAGTTGTCCATATAATCCCTAGGGATCAATCCTAGGTGACTCATTCATTGAGTCCACTTGGGTTAGCCACTTGGCTTGACCCAAGTGGTCAAAATTACTATACATTTGACCCAATCTAAACCTAGACTCAACTGACCTAAGCAAGCACCTCCATTGCATTCCTTATAGCTCATTACATACTCTAGTCAGCCCAACCATTGGGCTGACTTGAGTCCACTCATTGAGCTAGCCTAAATGCCACCTAAAGTACCCAAACTAAACTAGCTTACATTACCAACTTGCCTAAGTCTAGGTGGCACTTGAATTGAGTTTTGGAACGTTCCAAGAGGCTTGCCACCTCAGCTGACAGCCTGGCTTGGTCGAATCTAGCCATTTTCTTGAAAATTGCCGGCAAGTGACCCATGGGTTAAGCCCATTCTTGCAACCCAGCTAAACCCAATCTCTCAAAGCTTCAAGGCTTTTTCCTTGAACCCAGTGGAGTTTTCTTGACCCGACCCAGTGGCAAAGAAGGCCTGAACAGAGCTAAAATCTTATCTAACTGTGTTTTAGAAAACTATAAATACCTCTTAATTTCTCTAAAGAAGGGTTGGATTTCTATTTTTGTTTAGCATCTAGAGTGAGAGCACCCTTTCCTTCATTTCCCAGCCATCTATATTAGGTTTTTCAAGAACTTTGAGCAAACTCCAACAAGGTTTCTACCGTGAAAGATTGACTTCCCATCCTTTCATCCTCGGGTCATGACTTCTTAAGAAGAAACGTTCTAAGGGTTCAATCGATCGTGCCTAAAGAAATGACAAGGAAATTGGAGTTTTATATCAGGTAATCCTCCAATCTTGAACTTTATCTTAGCTAGGTCTGGGCAAGTATGAAACAAACATTCAATCCATACAGATTAGACCATTAGATTGAATTCTCCTATTTAATTGATACTCTGTGTGAAATTTTATTCAAATCTATCCAGTCGATCTTCGGGATCTTGCCAGAATCTACCTACGGTCAGTAAAATGAATGGGTGGTTGAAGATGAAATCAAGACCATTCATTTCAAACAATGGTCCTGATCCCATTGTATTTGATTCTGTTTGATCATCCTGTAGTTTCAAGCCTTTGAATCAGTAACATTAAATATTGATCTGATGGATCTGATTGAAAATTCATGGATACTTTTGTTGACCTCATTTTTATATGAGGTCATCATGACCTTTTTAAACTCCTAATTACCTCTAGTGATTGACATCCACCAATTGTCAATCATCTAATACTTAAACAAATCTACCAATCACTCAATCATTCAGTTCAATCAATCAATCACATTCAATCCAACTTCATTCAATCATCTTCAGTGATCAATCATTAACCATTACATTTACCCTGTCAATCATTATCAATCAATGATATACAATCAATACTTTAATCAATCACACCTCTAATCAAAGTTCAATTATTCAATTCAGCTCTTCAACCATTCAACATCAATTAAGTTTCAATCAGTCACTTCAATCATTCAACTTTCAACCTTCAGATCTCCAATCAACCAATTTATGTCTATATGCAGTTGTAGTCTTGCACTATAGTCAGGCACCCCAGTGCACTACTTTGCATAGTTCACTGACTCCCAAACCTCATCCAACGTTCAAACCATTTCACTAGGAACCTCATAACCAAATCCTGTATCACTAGCTTTCTGAACTAGTGATTGACTTTTCTGACCCAGCTGAGCTAACTTAAACTGATCATCAACCCCAACCTACCTCCAATTGAACTCCATTTGAGCTTTAAACTTCATTAAAATCTCCTACTAAATCCTCCTAGTGATTTGGATGTGATTGATCATCCTGGCCCAGTCATTAGTTGACCCGATCAACCAGACCCATGTTTGGTCAAGTCAGGTTAAATAAGGACCACCCTATGCATATAATCAAATCAAGCTTGAAAAATATTCAAGATCACTCTATTGCATGCCTCAAACATAACTAAGTCTATCATAAATCATTTATTGAATAATTTTCCTTGGTTAATTATCAGGAACGATCAAACTCCATTATCCATAGGTCCCTTTGTTTATATTTCAAATTCATTCCCTAAACCCTTGAGAATTTACTCAAGCAATAATTTAACATTTTCCTAAGCTTATCCTAATCATCATAAATCTATTGACCAGTTAAATCAATCAACCAAATCTTCAAAAGAACATTTCATGGTCAACCCCTAATTCAACCATTTATATCATTACTCCAAGATCTTTCTAACTCATCTATCTTCTTACAAGGACTCCCCTAAGCTCCACCTCAGCATTCCTTAGAAATGTTGACTGGTTAAACGCTCAATAAGAGTTCAAATGAACTCTAATGGTCAACTTGGATTATCTAGCTTACCCAGCTAAACCCAGGCCCATCCAGTCACTTCAATGCATTCTATAATCATCCCTGGAATCGGCCAGACCCAACTCGACCCATGGTTCAGCCATAACTAACGGCAGTGGTCCCCTCCATGTAAACTCAACCCTTGGCACTTCCGGCTGGTACAGCCACTATCCCTGCACTCTAACTGCCAGGGGCATGTGTCCAACACCTAAAGAACATACATGATCAATGCTAGCCATTCCCTTCAGCTCCAGCATTTGAATTTGGCCAAGAGATGTAAAACTCTCATTCCAAGCTTACTCAGAATTCATTCACTCCCCAGAGCATTGGCGATTTTGTTTTGCTTCCTCAAGTCTTCCTCAACCCCTTTTGGTCATTTCCCTAGTGTTTGGAGCTCATCAACGGTGAGATCGACGGAGAGCCTGAAGCTTGGTCTATCCCAATCATTCTAAACCCTGTTCCAGGTATCTTCCAAACTTGGAGTCTTCTGAAAACTTATAGAGGATCTCTCAAAGGAGTAGAACCCTTATACATTCCCTGAGATTATCTGTGTTGAGGTATATCCTAAACCCTAAGCTATTACTTAGTTTTTTAAATAGTATCTAACGGATAGCATCAAAAGCTTGGAAAACACCTCCCCATTCTTTATAGAGTCCTATTTTATCTCTGTTCAGATTTTAGAGTCATTTGGTTCATTGTATAAAGAGAAAGAAAATAAAAATGAGTTTAGGGTTTATGGGTTGATGGAGGAAGGAGACGACCCCGTGGCCATTGGATTTGTTCTTTTTAGATCAACGGCCAACAATGGCACCATATCCGCAGTTTGGTTCGATCCATCAGAACTGCGGGTTGGTTAGATCTCCGTTTGACTATATCAAAGCTATTCGTGTAAAACCGCAGGAGTTGGCCTGGTCATTCGATCTTTTTTAACTAAAATCAATCGCGTGGTTTGATCGTGGTCGTTAGATTAAGCCGTGGTAAATCCGACAGTCATAATTCATTATCACACTGGTTAAGTGGCCGCGTCAACTGACAGTCACCATCGTGTGGCCCAATTGCTTACCACCGCATGGAAAGAGCCCGCACAGTCAGCGTCGCCGGTTGACTGTGCATTAAACTCTTTAAATTAATTTAAAAAATCACCATAACTTCAAAGATTAGTAGAAATTTCATTTCTCAGCCATTTTTAAAGTTCTTAGACTCATTTTCATCAGGATTTAATGTACTTTATTTTAAAAATAAAATAAAATTTATTTGATTAATATTTTAATAATTATTTCAATTATATAGTAAAACTCATTTTATTTTTAAATAAAAATATATAAGTCCTCTTGATCTGAAATTTGGCAGAGATATTTTAGAATCTATTTTTGATTTTCTCTGATTTTTTCAAGTCTATTTGATGCATATCTTTTATATATATGAATTTACAAAAGTCTTGGTCATGATTTGACCTAGACTTTTGAAAATTCATATATAATTCAATTCAAATCCAATAAATGCATGTTAGAGCTTTATGGAATCAGTGAAAGTATCTCTTTCACTTAAAAATAATTTTCAAGGCATGCTCATGTTTAATTTGAGAATATATAACCATTGATAATGTATGGATTTTCATGCATTGCTCTCAAAATGAACATGATTATGGCCTTAAATTGGATATACAATCATTTGAGAATGTTTCTTATATCCACAAATGATTTTAATCTGGTTTAATGCAATTATTTTCTTGTAGATGAATTTTTAAATTCATAGGTCACTATGTGACCTATGGTTTTTAATAACTCACTGCGATCATTCCATAGGGCATTAGGGCACTTTATTTTCTTCATGATTGATGTGATGTGCTTATATGTATATGTTCATGGGTTAGTAAATATGATTTTCAAGCCTATCAAACTTTAGACACATAAAGGACAATAATTAAGGTCATATCTTAGTGAACTTAGCAAATTTTAGGACTCATTACACACATCCTATTTGGATGAAATACAAACATAGAAAACTTAATTAGTGTCACATCCTCTTTAATCATATATATATATATATATATATATATATATATATATATATATATATATATATATATATATATATATATATATATATATATATATATATATTTGACATTAATTGACCTTCAAAAAATGATCAATTTCAATTAACCCTTCATTAAGGGTTTAATGTTCTACAAATCCAAATAAATCAAATAAAAATTCATAAAAATATAGAATCAACGTCAATCAACTTCAAATTAATCATACAATTATTGAAAATTAAAATCCAAATTTAATATTCATTAATTTTTTTATTAATATTTAATTACCTTTAATTAAATATTAACTAAATAAATTCATTAAAATATAAATAAAATCCAAAAAATAAAAAAAAATAAAAAAATCAAATCAGTAATTTATAATTTCAATTTAAATAAATTTTCAATTAAAATTAATTAATAATTCATTAATAAATAAATTTTATTAATAATTAATTAAAATAATAAAAAAAATTAAAAAATACATTAAAATTCAAATAAAATTAAATAAAAATAAGAAATTAATAATTCAAATTAAAATAAGATTTTTGAATAAATTTTAATTTCTTATTCATTAATAATTTATTAATTAAGCCAATTTAATTAAAAATAATAAATAAAATTAAAAAATAAATTAAAATTCAAATAAAATTAAATAAAATTCAGAGGTTAATAATTCAAACTTAATTAAAATTTTAGATTAAATTTTAATTTCAATTCATTAATAAATCATTAATAATTAATCAAAATTAATTAAAAATTCAACAATTAATTAAAATTTCCAAATATTACAATAAAATTCAAAAAAATTTAAATTAAATCATAATTCATTTAAGGTAAATTAATTTGATAATTTGATTGATTAAAATTTATTTTAATCAATTAAATTTGATGATTAACTTAGGATAAATGAATTTAGACATTCATGCCTAATGCTTGATTTCTTTTGGAGAGCATTTCTGCATTTCATTTTCAAGATCTTTTACACACCTAAATAACAAAAAGATCCCTTATGTGTTGTGCACGATTCCTTTCAGGAGGGCACTAACGCATTGGATCAGGGGATCTTCAAATAATTAATAACATACAGACCTTATGTAACATATTCGACTCCTTTTGGAAGGTAAGTTGTATTGTATTACAAGGTCTCTTTCTCTATCTATAATAAAATTTTAGTGGCTCTCATATGGCCACCTGTCCTGTATAGAGGATGAGTGTTCATTTTGGAAGCCTTAGGATTTATAAATTAATAACTCCTTGTACTTTAGGAGTTATCAATCTATAAGTTCTTTAAAACTAAACCAATAACTTTAACCTTTAAAATTGAAATAATTTAAAAGCCAAATATATATTACTTAAACTTTAATTAAAATCTCTTTCAGCCTTTAATGATAAACCTTAAAAATACATGCAATCTAAACCATAAATTTCTATAGGACCTATCAAAGCCACACAATCTCTCTCACACACTTATATGGTTTACTAGGACAACCAACTTTAGTCTAGACTAGGTCGGTGGATTGTTTTGGTTTGATTGCAAGTGTCTTTGCCTAGAGGGCACCTATGTGTGATTGTTTACTTTATGTAAAATATACATGCCATATTTAATTTTTCTATCAGTGCACCAGAGAGCGAAGTGAATGAGTGACGTCCGTGTACTTTACTTTCATTTACTTTCATGTATATATAACTGCTCACAATGCACTCATAACTGCATTTTATGTTTTGCTCTTTACATTTCTGTAAAGTAGAATGTTCCTAGGAATTGATATATATGTAAAGAGTCATGTAAATTTAAATTTCATAGAATCATGTATATAGATCAAGTTGTACAGAGTCAATAGTTTTAAAAGTGTCAAAAATAATTGCTTATAAATATACAGGTGGGGCTCCAAAAAATAATGTCCTCTTTTTTCAAGAGGATATTTCTTTTTGGAATTCCACAGAAGACTTGAAGCTCGAAGATAATAAGCAGTTGTATTTGATTCTAAATATTCTGATAAGGTTAGAATCCAAGTTTGTTGTTGGTGGGGCCTGGCCACCATTACTTTACTATAGATCTTGGGTTATACTTTATAAATTTTATATTAATAAAAAAATTAGCTCTTTTATATACATTATTTTTCATGCATCATAAGCATTATACGTGTAGATTTTCATTTTTTGTAAGCATGTTGTATTGCATCTGATTTGAATTATTTAACGACTCCTTGATTCCTAGGATAGAGCTTTCTAAATCTTACATTCATGTGGCGATTGTTGTGATTAGGATTGTTAGCTGGTAGCTCACTCTAGGCAAGTGGTAAGTCCAGATTGTATACACTCTTCTCTGCACATTCTTTCTTAATTCAAATCTAAATCTTCAAATCTAATTTCAAAGCTTGTACATCAAAATTTAATTAGCCCAAATATTTCTTTAAACTTATATGGATTTTAAAACTATTTAGTCTTCATTTAAATCAAGAGTATTATCTTAGAAGATGTAATTAACTATAGGGGCTTGCCCCTATATGGAGTTTTGATCACATAATAAAATAAACCCTATCTTAGATTCATATCTAAGGTAGGGGAAAAATCTATGAACGCGGACCTAGCTTTATCCATATTT
The DNA here is from genome assembly GCA_019925795.1 of Dendrobium chrysotoxum. NCBI lineage: Eukaryota > Viridiplantae > Streptophyta > Magnoliopsida > Asparagales > Orchidaceae > Dendrobium > Dendrobium chrysotoxum. Next base: position 183,036 of record CM034312.1, read on the forward strand.
TAAACTTAATTTTATAATCAAAAGATAGAAGGATATTTTATTTGCTTTTATAGTGAATTAAATATCCTCTATATTTGATTATGGAGATAAATTATAATTTATTTTTCTAATTGGAATGATAGGAGAATGTGCTCATCCTTCGGGATGATTTGTATATTCCCTATGCTGCATCTAATTAGGAAAATAAATTATAGTTTTCTTTCTTTCAAATCGATAGTAGAATATTAGTCTTCCCCTCGGGTTGGTATAATATTAAACTATGTAGATTTAATCGAAAGAAACATTAAAATATAATTAAAGCAAATCATGTGGGATCTACAAAGAGCATTATAAAAAATTTATCTCACAACTGTTTGTGTGCTAATGATAAGTTGACTAATCAGAGCACGCCGCGTGGAAAAGAAAGCTAACTGGTTAAATAGGATTTAAATAAGTCACAAAAAATTAATAGAATTTTGAAAATTTATATCTCCTCTTCTACTTGTCTAAATTGCATGTTCTTAAGCTCTATGGATTCAACTTGAGGAGTACTATTAAACCCCTCTAGTCTTAGGTCATGATATGCAATATATTAAACATAATTCTAGAAAATCCCCCTAAGGCATTTCTTGGATTATTCACAAAATATAGGTCACTATGGGATCCAATTGAAGGGAATGTTTCTTGGAGATGTTTAGTATATCTCCAAAAAATTTCAACATAATTGGAGTTATCCAAAGAGTCAAAATGAAATTTGTATGTTCATGGGTCATCATTTGACCTATGCATTTAAAAACTCATTATCAAGAATCCATAGGGAATGAGGGGTTGATTTTTAGTGTGAATATAAGACTATATATAAGGGTTAGTTAACCATTAATTTCACCCAAATCCCTTGAGTCTAGATCCTAAATTAAATCACCAAACTTATTGATGCATTTAGGTTTGGTGATTGATATCTCAACCCAATGAGATTTTAATTAGCCCAAATTTAGTGGGTTTGAAGCATATGTACTCATGTACCTATGTTTCAAATTTTACTACATTTAGAGGTCATTTTGTCTCTCATTTAGCAAACTCAAGTTTCATGTACATAATTGATCTAGGATCTTTAAATCCAAAAAATATAAATAATATATCAAAATCTTTAAAATAAAAAACACAACAGAGGAAAAAATAAAAGCCCCATCAGATTCATCCAAAATTAAAATTATTTTCAGAAATAAAAAAAATTCACTAATTAATTAAAATAAATATTTAAAAATACATAAAAATTAACAAAATAATTTTAAACACTTGAAATCATCCAAAGAAGTCATCTTTGATATTTTTTGGAGAAGATTTTAAGAGGTTTGGAGTTGATTTGGTTCAAAAATAAAAAAAATGCCCATAATTAAATAATTAAATAAATCCATTAAATCATCAAACTTCAAAAATTCATAACTAATTTAAAAAAAAAAAATCCAAATTGAGTAAACTCAAAGTCATTAGAGTCATCTATATGTTTATTATTTATGAAAAATATAAAAATTTCAAAAACCAATGTATCAAAAAGTTAAGAAATAGGCCCTATATTTAAATACATTAAAATATGAAAAATCAATAAATCATTAAAATCTTAGTAAATCATCAATTCTAGGAAATTAAATCAGTAAATAATATTAAATAAATAACCAACATTCATGCCATTAAAGTTTTTAGGCTGGACTACGTCAAGTTGCGGGGCTACGTGTTCTGAAGAGGTACTAAGTCCTCGTGCTCATTGTGACAATGCCACGAATGAATTTAACAAAATGTAAATACTAAAATATAACTAAAACAAATTAGTAAATAATAAATTAAATTCAAATAAAAATCATTAATAATATATATATATATATATATTATAGCTTTTCATACCCTTATGCTTAATTCTTTTAAGGATGGCAAATGTGTATTAGATTGAGAAAGCTTTAAGGATTAAAGTATTTAATTAAAATGAAGGACTCTATATAATCCATCTACCCTAGTCTTGGAGGATTGGTAGCATTACAATATGAGCTAGGACTTGTTGATCAATAATTTCTGACACTTAGAAAATATGAGCTAGGACTTATTATATGCTATGTTCTTTAAAACATAAAGATAAATAATTTCAACAATTAAAACTTCCTTAAAAGAAATTTAAAATATTTAAATCATCAAAACTTAAATTCAAGCCATCTTTTAAATACCTTAAATAAATAAATTCATTTATAGACAACTCTAAATCAATAAAGCCTAGGAATTATCCAAACGGGTAGGGGTGTCAAAATGAGTTTTTGGGTCAGGTTCAGGTCAAACTTGTAATTGACCTGAGTCCAAATGATTTAACGAAAACCCAACCTGGTTCTATAAACTGGTTAAAAATTTCAGACCCGAACATAACCCATCAGGTTTTGGGTTAACTCGACCCGACCTGTGAACCCATAATACAGCCAGTAGAGTCTAGACTCAAACACGAGTCTGGGTATGCCAGTGCGGAGTCCATATGTGATTGTAGGTCTGCGAGAGGGCTCGTTGGCATTACGTGTATAGGGTGGAGTCCAAAGGCAAGTGCGGGTCCATAGGAGGGCTCACTGGTGCTACGGTGTGTAGAACAGAGTCTGAATGCGAGCTCGGGTTCGTAGGAGGTTCTCTAGAGCCTGGCCGCTGGTGCTGCGGTGTCACTACAGGAAAACTGTCTGTTACCGTCGAAATTTCCGGCGGATGGTATCCGCCGGCAAGTAGCGACGCAATTACCGGCGGATTTATCGCCGGTAATTGTGCGACGGAATTTCCGGCGGAATATCCGTCGCTTAATTACCGGCGGATAATACGGCGCAATTTTGCTGGAAAAGTTTTATTTTTCGACGCAACATCCGCCGGAAATTACTGGTAGAGTTACCGGCGTATTTTCCACCGGCTTACTTAAACTCGACGAACTATAACCGGCGGATGTTCCACCGGTAATCTTTCCGACGGAGTATCCGCTTGAAACTCCGCCGGTAAAGGCCCTATTTCGAGCCATCCCGCGCCTGGTTCCTCATTCTCGTCTCGTTCGGCTTTTGTTCGATTCCGCTCTGACGACGACGTATTTCGCTCCGACGACGTATCCCGTTCCTTCGACGCCGGCGGCCGGCGGACTCTCCTTCTCCGGCGATGCTCCGACGACACTCCGACGACGTTCCTTCTCCGCTAGGTTTCGCTCCTTCGACGAGGTTCCTTCGGAATTCCTTCGACGACGTTCCTTGGTGTGGAGGTAACACTCCCTTTTCTTCAGTCATGGTAGTTTTTTGGCCATGGTAGAATATTGCAAGAAATTTATCATATATTTTTTTGAAGATTGCAATCCCACTAACAAGGTTGATTAAAATAGCTATGACATTTGATTGAGCCCTAGAATATAAACAAAGTTTCTAAAGGTTGAAGGAGTGTCTAGTGTTGGCTCCTATATTGACTATTTTATCAAGTACGAAGGGATTCCAAGTGTATAGTGATGCCTCATTGAAAGGCTTAGGATGTGTATTACATCAAAATGGAAAAGTGATTGTATATGCTTACAAATAGTTGAAGCCACATGAGAAGAATAATCTAACTCATGATTTGGAATTTGTGGTTATTGCATTTTTTTTACATATTTGGAGGCAGGTTGTGGAAATCCAATTTTAGAGGGAAGAAGGTTTTTTTTTGTCAATGCTACAGGTTTCCGGCGGATTATCCGTCGGAAATTATGCCGGTAATACGATATAGCGGACTTTCCGGCGGATTATGCGCCGGACATTTCCGGCGCATAATCCGTCGGAAAGTCTGACGGTAATAGTAACGTCGGTTTGTTGCGGCGTATTATCCGCCGGTATTACCGACGGATATTTCCGCTGGAAATACCGACGGATAATACACCGGAAACTAATAACATAATAACGTCATTTTTTATTATTTTTTTCGTCGGAAATATGCCGAAAAATCCGCCGGAAATATTACCGACGAACTAAATCCGTCGGTAATCTATTTCCGACGCGCGAATTACCGTCAGACAAATTTCCATCGAAAATCCGCCGGAAATCATATATTTTCGATGGATTTTAATTATTACCGACGGATTCTGTCCACCGGTAACAATGAGTTTTCCCGTAGTGTGTGGAGGGCGAAGTCCATTGCGATGTGAAGGGTAGAGTCTGGACATGGGATCAAGCACTGTGGCCTGCTAGCAGGCGTGATGACTCATGAGCATCGAATTATACTATAGTGGGCAACATCTAGGTACCTCCAGGTTATTTTGGGTTGATTTTGGGTTTTCAGGTCAACTCGAACCCGATATAATTTTATAAATGGGTCAGAATCTCAAACCTGAATCCAACCCGTATGACAAATAGGTTGACCCGAACCCGAAAGTTTTTGGGTCGGGTTCAGGTCTGGTTTTGGGTGAGGTCAAGTTTTGACACCCCTACACACAACCTTTCTGCACACAATTAGATGATTTGCTAGAACAACCAACTCTAACCTAGGCTAGGATGGTGGTTTGATTAGATTACCAGGTGCTTTGCTTGGGGAGTACCTTATGCATATATTTTTTTTTAGCAATCTAGTTGTCATACATTTTAAATTTATGTTGGTGTACTTAGGCTCTTTAAGGACTGAATTAGAAGTATCAGGTTATTACACAATAGCTTTACATCTTATATGATTTTATATTACCTTTAAATTCCTATAAGAATCAAAGTAGAATGTACCTAGGAATGATGTATATATATGAGTCATTATAAAAATAATATATATAGATTGAGTTATACACTATCTTGAGTTATAAAATATTTAAAATATAATTGCTTATACATATACAAGCAAGGCTCCTAAAGATGATATCTTTGCCTTTGAAGGATACTCTCTTTTGGAATTCCATAGAAGACTTAGAGCTTCAAGACCATAAGCAAGTATATTGGAATCTATATATATGATAGGCTTAGAAATCTAGGCTTGTTGTGGTGGAGCCTATCCAACTTTCTTTTTTACAGAGTCTGAGTCTATTATAAATTATTAATGAATAAATAAATTGCTTGTTATATTTAATTCTTTTCATTTCTTATATTGCATCATACATTACATCATATGGGCAGTAGTTGACATGAGGGGGTAGAAGTTTTCCTAAGTTTCTTTCAGTGTATATGTTCCGGACTTTATAGGAACATGTATATTAGTTCTAAAATGATGTAGTATTAGGTACTATATACACAATCCCTTTACCCAATCATATATACACGTATGCATTTTAAATTTCTACAATTGTACACTAGACCCAAGACTTTTATGCCCACTATTGGTAGGGTAGCAGGGTCCCCATTATTCTCAGGGAATGCTACGTTTTTCCTTCAGATAGGGCCATTATGCTGCCAAAATTTCTAAGAAATTTTTAGAGTCAAAAAATTTAGTTAAATAAATTAAATAAAATAAAATTTAGACTTCTTAGCGAGTCTTCTCACTAGTGTCATTTGAACTTAAAGTTTAAATTATTCATCTTGAGTCATAAATTTTAGTCTGATTCATCCTTTGTTATGTGAAACCCCTTAAGTAAAAGAAAGCTAAACTCTTAAACACTAAGGTTCCTTTTGGTGTAATGGTTGAAATTTCATTAGGAAACTTCACAATTAAGCATGCTCATCATGAAGTAATTCTGGGATGGATGACCTACTAGGAAGTTACACCAAAATGACAAAACTGTGAGCCTCTTTGGTCAAAGCGGATAATATCTCGATAGTTAAGAGTTTAGGTTGTTACAAATGGTATCAGAGCAATACACCAGCCGAAAGATGAGAATTAAGTGTCATACACGACAAAGTGCTATGCTATGGGAGCCACCTCTTGAACCCTGTATGAGACAAAGTACTACATGACGGGAGCCAACACTTAAACTTGTAGGGGCCACCTCTAGAATCTTATCTGCCTGGTGGATAATTCTGGGATAAAGATGCTGACACAGTTACTTAAGTGAGGGAGATTGTGAAACCCCTTAAGAAAGCTATACTCTAAAACATTGAGGTGCCTTTGGTGTAATGGTTAGAATTTCATTAAGAAACTTTATAGTTAAGCATGCTCATCCCGAAGCAATTCTGGGAAGGGTGACCTACTGGGAAGTTACACCAATAAAACAAAACCGTGAGGCACTTAGGTCAAAGCAGACAATATCTCGATAGTTTAGAGTTTGGGCTGTTATATGATCTCTTAGGATAAAGCTTAGCTTATCATACATTTCATATAAGGCGATTGATTATGCATTAAGACTTTTAGCTGGTAACTCACACTAAGTAAATATAAGTCCATATTATAAACACCTCTTCATTCTTTGCACATTTATATTCAATGTTTTAAAAATTTTAAAATCTAAAATCTAAAATCAAAGGACAACTAGAGAATTTGTAATCTAAAGCTTATACATTAAATCTTGTTAGCTCAAATATTTCTTTAGATCCATAGCTCATTCAAAATCTTTAGTCTTCATTTTAATTAAGAGTATTCTCTTAGGAGATGTAATTAACTATTAGGGCTTACCCTTATAGGGAGTCTATAACCCAGAATAAAATAAACCCTATCTTAATTTCTTTTTAAGGTAGGGGAAATATTTATAGAGTGCAGACCTAAGCTTTAAACATTGGATTAATTTCATAATTAAAATGATAAGTGAATATTTCTTTTATCCTTCGAGACTAATTGAATATTCCCTATGCAGTATTCAATCATGAATGAAAAGTTTCTCTTCTGAAATCGATAATGACACATTAAGTCTATCCTTAGGAATGGTATAATGTCAATATATGCAAATTTGATTAAAGAAACTTAAAATATATATTTAGAGTAAATCTTGTGTAACAATACATTTGGATGTTAAATTAACTTTGTCCACAGCACTCTGCACTTTAGATCACACTTAGTATGAAGGCCCAAAGTAGCATTACAACATGGCATGCATGCCCTTAAGCATAAGGTAAGACCCAAACCCACTTGAGTTCTCAAATATGATGTTTGATTAAGTGTGTAGGTGTGGTCTCACAGAGGTCTAGTGAGAGCAAAGAGAACCTATACAGTAGGTACAACACTTAACTGGAGATCTAAAACACTTAATGCTGCTTGAGACCAAGAATAAAGGTAATGCTACATCAGGAAATTGTACTACTAGAAAGGTAGCACGTGCAGGTACCACTGATAATTTTGATGTAATATTTGTGTTAAAATATATTACAGAAGGATACATAAATATTTTAAACATTTTTCAATTAGGATAAATTTTTTAACATTGAACTTATTTCTACAAAGTGTTTAGAAATATAAAATGTAAATTGCATTGGTAACTAATAAATTAATGTGAATTGCATTGATAATTATTATTTTCAAAATGATTTTTTTGTTTTTTATTGTTATATTTCAAAATGATTTTTAAAAATGATAATTATAGTTTTGAAAATATTTTTTAATAAATGATGATTATTATTTTTTAAATTAATTTTTGAGTGATGGGTAGATCATGTCATGCTAGCTTGAGGTCACTTAGAAAAATCACCTAGTAATGGTTAGTTATAAGCATGCCTATGTTAGAAGTTAGACACCTTCAAAGAGCACATTTATGAAGTATGGTGATCCATCATTCAATTAAATTGAGAATGCAATCACCAATAGGAACCTTTAAAAATATTATCAATGGATGAATTTGGACACATAAGTACAACAAGTTTAGAGAGAAAATATTTTGGACTAGTCTTGATGGTTATACTATGTACACTTAGAGATATCTTGTAAGGACTTATTTGGACCTATTAGTATAGTATGTGTACGAAGATAGAATTTGACTTTTTACTATTTTAATGATAACACTAAATACAAATAGAAATATCTCATGTGGATATATTTAAACCTATTGATAAGAAAGTCTAGAAAGAATGTAAATTGGATTTGTGATATTTTGATGATTACACATAGGTGAAATTATTGGGACAATAGTGGATCATGTGAAAAGTTTATTTTGAAAAAAAAAAAAGAATATTTAAAATTCTATAGAACGTAGAAACCATTTAGCTAAGGAGAGTGGTAGAATTATTATATGCTGATATTAGACTTTAAATTAGAAGACATATTTATCAAACCCTTGAACTATAACACATTTAGCACACTTAATATTAGACTAGGTATCATTGACATTCCTGCTTAGAGAAATTGGGGCATCTATATGATTAAGATGCATTTGTTTATTTGTTTTGTTTGTTGTGTTTGTATTTGTTTATATTTTATGCATGATTATGTATTTTAGTTTCTATGTGTAGGTAAATTCCATTGCATATATTTGTGATTTTTTCTTCTTTCACTATTTTTTTTTCTTCTGTGTTTTGTGTTTTAGTTTGTTGCTTTTCATGCCTTGTAGTGTATTTTTCTTCCTTATTATGTTCATGTATTTTTAATTTCTTTGTAGTGTTATTTTATATTGGTGTCAGTCAGATCTCCTTTTGGGTGATGTCAAAAGGGAGAGTAGGATATTGGTTGTTGTCTCTTTATTTTTATTTGTGCTTGTATATACATTGCTTTTAGTTTATATTATTATATGCATGTTAAATTTAAAAAATAAAAATAAAAAATATATCTCCCTAGTTTTTGAAGAGATTACTTAGTAAGGGGGGAGACTTAGGAGAAAAATAAGATTAACTTGTAATTCAACCATTAATATTTGTCATCATAAAAAAGTAGGAGATTATTGCAATCTGGGAGCCCGAGTTTGTATTTTGATGATAATAAAAATTATTTGATTGTATTTAGTTTCTCTTATATTTTTTATTATTACATATATATTTTTTATGTGTATTAATGTTTCAGGTTCAGCATACACCAAGCACCGCTGGAAGATCAAAACTCAAGATTGGGTAGCATATATTTTATCTTTTTTTTTAAAGGGAGTCTATAATCAATATTTTTCTTGACTCATTATTTGTATAAGGTATATGTTAGCTTAGCAACTGTGTACACACACACGGGAGAAGTGTAAATGAAAACATTTTAATGTCTCTAAAAATCATACTGTACAATGTTGATCGTACTGTATAATATATAGAAATAGAAATTAATTAAAATATTTTATTTAACTAAGAAAATAACTTTAAAATATAACTAATCATACAGTACGAACACCATGTTGTACTGGACAATTAATTATAATTAGTACCCCTAGCATTAATTAAATTAGGCAATAATTTGAATTTTAAATTTTATTTTATTCGTACTGTACGATGTTTAAATATTGCCCAATTAAAACCCTGGGATTAATTAATCAAATTTATATTAATTAAGTTTTTGATCGTACTGTATGAGTTATATCACACTAGACGATCGATAGGTTATCTCATGATTCATCCTGGATGAACTGTGATTCGATTTCTATACTACTGTTCATTTATATAATACGATCAATGAAGAATTAAACTGATCATACTACACTAACAGATAATCATACAATACTAATGGGAAAGAATTGAATTGATCGTATTGTACTAATTGGTAAGTATACAATGCTAACTGGTCAAAAATGTACTAATTGTACTGTATGAACAATGATGGATGAATTGAACAATTAGGATTTTTGGACACCCATTATATAAACTTTCTCATTAGACTTTGTAAAAGTCTTTTGGCAGTCATTGGGTTGTGTCTTCTATAAAAAAGCGTTGAAGAGAGAGCATAGAGCTTGGGAGAGAAAGGGTGAAGTTTGTGAGAGATGGAGAAGATCCTTGTGGGATTCAAGGGAGTGTGAGAGGGTGTTTTCACATGATTTCTCCAACGAACTTGCACATAAGTTCCTTCATGCTTCAAGGTTTATCTTGAGGGAAGCTTTGGGAAGGGACCGCTTTGGTGACAAAGGGCCCAACTACTCTACCGCACAGTTGGTGAAAAGGATTTGGCTACTCCATCGCACCGAGTTGTGAATGAGATTCAGGCTTCTCCTATCTTCAACATTGTTTGAAGACAACTTTCATTATAAGGTATGGATCCTATAAGTCCCAAGCCATGCCTTTTGGGGTGACAAATGCACCAGTCATCTTTATGAATTTGATGAATAAAGTGTTCAAGAATTATCTATATCAATTTGTTGTTATTTTTATAAATGATATTTTAGTTTACTCTGCTTCTGAGGAAGATCATGCTAGATATCTAAGGATTATTTTTGAAACTTTGAGGCAACATCAACTATATACAAAATTCTTCAAATATGAATTTTGCTTGAGGACTATTTCTTTTTTGGGGCATGTGGTGAGTAGTATATGTATTTCTCTAGATCCACAAAAGGTTCAAGCTATTATTAATTGGCTGAGGCCTACTACTATATCTGAGGTACGTAGTTTTATAAGTATGGTTATATATTATAGGAAGATTGTGAAAGAATTTTCTTAAATTTTTGCACCTCTAACAAGCTAACTCGAAAATCAGTAATTTTTATCTTGACATTTGAGTATAAGGCTAGTTTTTAGAGATTAAAGAATTGTTTGACTTCTACTCTAATTTTAGCTCTTCCTTCTAATACAGAAGAATTTTAGGTATTCAATGATACTTGACAGAAAGGTTTGGGATGCATATATATATAACACAAAAATGTTATAGCTTATGCTTATAGACAGTTAAAATCACATGAGAGCAACTATTCAACATATGATTTGGAACTTGTCGATGTGGTTTTTGTCTTGAAGATTTGTCAAGTGTGAGATTTTCACTGATCATTAAAGTCTCAAATATATATTTACTCAAAAATATTTGTATTTGAGGCAAAAGATATGGCTTGAGTTTATTAAAGACTATGATCTGACTATTCAACATTAATATGGTGAGGCTAATGTAGTAACATATACTTTGAGTAGGAAATCTTTTGGTTTTTCATGTATTCAAGTTACTTTTGATGAGAATTTGATTTGGGACATGGAAAGGTTATAGTTGGCAGTAATTTATTCTATTGATTTGGACTCTAGCATATTGGCTCAGATGATTATTCAGCCTTATTTATAAGAAAAGATTCAGAAAGCCTAGAAGTTAGATACAAAATATATAAAGTTGATTGATCAGATCAGATTTGGTAAGAAATATGAACAACAAGTATTTGATTCTGATATTTTCTTCTGTAAGAGCATATTATGAATTCATATATTTAGAGATTTGAGGCGGGAGATCCAACACGAGTCTCAGGCTATACTATCCACCCAGGAAGTATTAAAATGTATAGTAATTTAAAAAGTATGTTTTTGTGGCATGGATTGAAGAAGGATGTAATAGATTTTGTTTCTAAATATGAAGCTTATCAATTAACGAAAGCAGAATATCAGCGATCGAAAGGTTTTCTACAACCATTACCCATTTCTCGATGAAAATGAGAAGAGGTGACTGGATTTTTCTATGGGTTTTCTGCATCTCATTTTATTTTAATATAATAGTTTGATTTAGTAGATAAATTAGCACCTGTATATGCATGTAAGATTATCATATTACATGGGATACCAAAGGTTATAATTTTTTATATAGTGACAGGTTTACCTCCAAAATATGGAGGGCTATTTAGTAAGGTTTACGTACAAAATTACATTTTAGTACGATATTTCATCTTCAGAGTGATGGATAGTATGAGACAACTGTACATGTACTGGAAGATCTTTTGAGATTATGTGTTCTTGATTTTGGTGACAATTGGGAAGACCACATTCCATTGATTGAGTTTGCTTACAATAAAAACTTTCAGTCAAGTATAGGTATATATGGCTCCATATGAAGCTCCATATAGTATAAAATGTAGGACCCCTTATCTTGGATAGATGTGGGTGTGAGGATTCAGATTGAGTCAACTTTAGTTGATGATGCTACTAAAAATCTGTCTTATTAGAGACAGATTGAAAACTATACAGGATAAGTGGCGATAGTATTTTGATGTTAAACAACAGGCTGTAGAATTTTAGGTAAGAGATATTGTATTTATGAAGATCAGGTCGATAAAAGGCATTAACAAGTTTGGCAAGGAAAAAAAGTTGAGTCTAAGGTATGTTAGACCCTTTGAAGTGGTTGAAAGGATTGGGAAGTCTGCCTATATGTTATAATTACCAAATCATATGTCTAAAATTCATAATATATTCTACATGTTACTTTGGAGAAAGTGGATATTTGATTCTAAAAATAAGATATCTACTGAAGATATCAAGATACGTCCATATAATAATTACAAGGAAGGACCAAAGAGGATCCTAGCTTAATGTTAGAAAGTTGAGAAATAAATAGATTTTAATGGTTAGAGTCTAATGAAAAAATAGAACTAAAAGAGAAACTACTTGGAAAAAAATAAAACTTTGCACTTTAAAAACTTCCATAGTGTAATTTTTTATAAGTTATAGAGATTGAGATTATGAATAGTTTGAATATTTTTTGTAAACTTTACGTTAGAGGTCCTAGAATTTATATAATTTTAATTGAATAGAAAATAATTTGAACTCTGAAAAATAGTATTATAATACGATTAAAGTCTTAAAATATGGGTCTACACAATCTATGGTAACTTGGTTATGTTTTGAAGCTATCACTTAGTAAAATTTTCTATTGTCTATCGTTATAGAAAACTGTGCAAAGATATAAGCTTAATTATATTTTACTTGCTATCATGTGATGAAATGTGTGTTTAGGTGATTGAAATATATGCTTTATGGTTGAATTGAGAAGTTCTAGGGGAAAATTATTATGAAAAGAATAAGATATTCTAATGCCTATAAGATACATTTTGGTGACAAAATGTCATATTCTGGTACCTACAACCATATTTTAGTTTTATAAGTACATTCTATTGGGAGTCATAAGGGGTCAGAATCTTGAATTCTATCTAAAAGAGGGAGAAATCTATTATATTATATTCTGTGATATGAAATTTAGCTTATTTGACTGCTTAGTGCTATGATTTGAATCTTTGAATAGCTGTTATGCTCTTATTACCTTGCTCACCACAATGATTTATTATAATGTATTTAAATATTTTAAAAATATTTAATAAAAGAAATATTTAAAAATTTAGTTCAATGTTTGTGGCCTACTGAGCTATTTTAGCTCAATGTGGTTTTGCATTCTATTTTTAGGGGTTATGAAAGGGAAGGAACCTGTTAATTAACAATTTAGGTTTTAATCTGAGTCTGTATAGATATTTTTCTATTTTGATATTTATACAGTCATGTCTAGCCTTTGTTACATTCTGCTTAGTATTCTATTTCCTATAGCTATGTACTATAATGTAGATATTGTATAGACTTTTAGATGATGAATAAAAAGCAAATATTTTGGATAAGTTTATTTACAGTCTTTTGAATATTTTAGTAGCTATATAGTCTGATATTTATTTTAAAATACATGTTGAAAGAAAGCATGACAATTTTTTAAATTAGATATTAGGATTTACCTGTCATAGCTCAACACGATATAACCTGCCCATTAGTGGGTCTTGTCGGCTTGAGTTGTGATAGAATGAGTACAATCAGCTTAACAAACCCATTTCTCTAGCCCATCATAGATATTAATATCTAAATCAAAATATTAAATAGCAATATAACTAAAAGATATTGACTTGTTAAGAATAAAATAAGCACTGATAGAATATAATTTTCTAGAGTTTCAATGTGTACGTAATTTTCAAATTCTTACTTATACCTTTACAACCACTTTCATATAGTCATCACAAAGCACTTACTATCAGAGATTCACTTGCACTTCACTTTCACATTTCATCAGAGTTGATACCAAAATTTAGAAATTACTATCATTCAGTTCAGACAACTTATAGAATATTAATATAATGATTATAATGTACATGTCCTGATGCTTACTTATAACTCTACTTCTACTTATGCCACTTTTTAACCTTCCACACTTGCATGTAGCAAGTAGAGCCAAAATTAGAATAAAATATTGCCATATAATCTCCCACACCTTCTTAATACCTCTCGTATCTATACTAGGTAGAACAGAATATATAAGGCCCCTTATAACATATTAGTGAGTGCACTTTTCTACAGAAATCTTGATTGTTTTCAACTCAATGGTAAATGAATGATCTCTTCCCAAAAAATGAATAAAATTACTCAATATGAAGAGATGAGTCAAAGTTTATGAGCATTGAAGCATATTCAGATAGACAAATCTTGACATAAGTGAGGATAAATAAATCCTAAGGCATGCTAGTGCTCATAATGTGTAATAGTGCAAACACTTAACCATCAAGGTATTGTCTACTTTGGCCTAATAGCCTCACGATTTTATCTCGTTGGTGTAACTTCCCAGGAGATCACCCATCTCAGGATTTCTCAGGGATGAGTAAGCTTAACATTCAAGTTTTTTAATAAAATTTCAATTAGTATATCAAAATACACCTCAATGTTTAAGAGTTTAGATTCTTTCTACTTAAGAGATTTCACAATCTCCCCACTTAGTAACTGATGTCTTCCTTAGTATTTTTATCCTAAAATCATCCACCAAGTAAATAAAATTCTCGAGGTGTCCCCTACATGTTCAAGTGGTGGCTCATATCATATAGCACTTTATTTCATATAAGGTTCAAGAGGTGGCTCCAATGGCTTAGTACATTGTCTTATATGTCACTTAGTTTCCATTTTTTTGGCTGGTGTATTTCTTTGACATCATTTTGTAACAGACCAAACTTTTAACTAACAAGGTATTATCTGCTTTGACCTAATGATCTCATAATTTTTTCTCATTAGTGTAACTTCCCAGGATGTCACCCATCTCAAGATTTCTCCATGATGAGCACGCTTAACCTTAGAGTTTCTTATTAAAATTTCAATCATTACACTAAAAGATGTCTCAATGTTTAAGAGTTTGACTTCTTTCAACTTAAGGATTTCACATGATGTGTGGTTGATAGGTTTTTGATGTGGTGAAGGATATGGGGAGCTCGTGGGATGAGGGAAGCACAATCAAAGATTGTGATCGAAATAGTTGAAGTTTTTGGTATGAAGAAATCCTTTCTATGAAAAACTTTTTATTTTAATTTTTAAAAAATATAATCCTGACATATTGACACTAAAAATAGTAAAAGATAAGGAAAGTAGCTTCAGGGATGATGGGCTTATATTATGGAATATCAAACAAGTTTTGATCATAAAAATGTACAAAGTTATAGCTCATAGAGCTATCAAGGAATGAAAGCTTTATAACCTATAAGACTATAAAAGAGAGTATACTGATAGATGACCCTAAAGGATAACATCCTAAGAAAAGAAGGTAACCTAATCTTAGGGAAAGAAGACACACTAACCTTAGGGAATATGTGGCTAATGTAGGGGAAAGGCTGACTATTCTTGACTATTCTAAAGAATGAGACAAGTAATTCTAAGAGATAGGGTGACTATTCTAACAATGAAGAATTCTATCCTAAGAAGAAAGGAAGTATCATCCTAAGAGAAATGATGCATATTTCTAAGAAAATGGAACATCTGCTCTAAGGAGAAAGATTAAACTAGAGGAAAGTTCTAGCAAGATATGTAAGAAGCAAACACACCTTAGAGTTGGCTGAATGGAGGAGAGGCATGTGTGTGGAGTATATATATCCAAA
This sequence comes from Dendrobium chrysotoxum, assembly GCA_019925795.1. Classification (NCBI taxonomy): domain Eukaryota; kingdom Viridiplantae; phylum Streptophyta; class Magnoliopsida; order Asparagales; family Orchidaceae; genus Dendrobium; species Dendrobium chrysotoxum. The sequence goes on from CM034312.1 coordinate 198,622, forward strand.
TAATTTATCATTAAATTTATCATATATTACATGTAGACTTATAAGTTATAATGTCGTCATATGATTTATGCATCAGCAAGGTTAAAGGCTTACCTATACCTATCTATGCATAACATAACCAATCACTAGTCTGACTAGAAATATAAGCTAGATATATTTCTTTTTTTAATTGAATCAGATCTTTGAGTGAATGGATAATCCTCTAATAATCATCACAGATAATCTAGATAATGTCAAACATAGTATCACATAGCAATTAATATAAAATAATAAAAGTACTATAGAGCAATTAAAATATATGTAGAAAAGAGAATATAAACTCATAAATATGTATTCTCTCCGGGCCACGTACACTTATTTCTATTGTAAAATAGACATTATTTATAATATAGTAAAATCACAACTATATATATATATAGTGATATATATAGTGATAATGTAGCAAGTATGTAGCATGAGTATATTGTGCACCGTCAAGCAAATTCCTCAGCATGTATGCAAATTCAATCATAAAAAATCAAAGGTATATAATAAAAAACAATCAAATTTAGGGAATTATTATTAATAAACAAAGCTTCAATTTTGTTTTAGTTTAGGAAAAAACTATATATGCTCATGAGATGTAGTAGTTTGATGAACCATATGATATAGCTTTAGAGAATTTAAAAAAGAAAGCTTAACGACCCTCAAACCAAATTTTATTTTTGTAAAAAATTAAGTTAAGATATATTATAATATAGAATAGCTGCTTTTATATTTTTCTTTTCTCGAGTTTGTTAGGGAACCGACTGCACTTTTATCTATTTTAATCATATTTATATTTAAAATTGTGTCGTACTTGAACTACATTTTTTTTCTAGATGTCTTTATTTTGTTGTGTGGAGTGGAATGGACTTCTGTTGTGACATAAGGCTCATATGATCAAAATTTTTTACCCAACTTTATAAATAATTTAAAATCAACCATAGGGCAAGGATCTTTTATTACAAAACTCACATGACTCGTTAAAGATAAAATTAAAAAATAATTTTAATTCAAAAGCCTTCGTATAATACCGAGCTCAGCACACAAACTCACAAGGCTGGTCGGCTCAAGAATTGGCTCGACTCACTTGCACCCAGACACAAGCACCGACGACCAATAGAACGTGAAGGAACGTGCCAGGGGAAAATACAGTAGATCTCGAAACTCGAAGCTTGCTCCTCCAGCAAATAGGCAGGTGAAGGGGAGGGGAATACGCGCGGCAAGGACGAAGAAGTAGATATGAGTGTCAATGATACTTCGGCGGCAGCGAATTCCAACGAGGAAACGGGTAGCGGCGGATCGTCGGGTACATCTTCTTCTTCCGCAGACAGGAAGAAGGAGAAGACAAGGGTGAATAGGACGTCGCTCATACTATGGCATACCCACCAGAATGACGCCGCCGCCGTCCGCAAGCTCCTGCAGGAAGATAGCAACCTCGTGCACGCCACGGACTACGACAATCGCACTCCGCTTCACGTCGCCTCCCTTCATGGCTGGATCGATGTGGCCAAGTGCCTCCTCGAGTACGGTGCTGACGTCAATTCCCAGGATCGTTGGAAGAATACGGTACTCCATCGTTCCGATCTCTTATTACTTTCCATCAAATGATTATTTTCGACCGTGTTGTCATCTATTTTTCACGTTTCCCTTACCTTCTCGATCATAACTCATGAGCCGTGATCTTGGTCAAAGAAAAGTAAAAGGGTGGATGCGTTAGAACGTTAGGCATATGCACGTTTAACTAAGCAGGATACGAGAAATGATAATATTAAAAAAGGTTAGAAAATAAGTCTGATTGTGGAAAATAAACTTTGATAATTTCCGTATCTGCAAATGGACAACAAAATATTCACCAATAGAATATGTAGCCATGTTTATAGGATTGATGAGAAAGAATTGAGCCCAAAGTATTTTCTTCATTTGTTTTTGTGGGTGGAATTTGGAATTTAATCGAAGTTAGTAGCTTGAACTCCCACCTACATTGTTGGAGCCACAACCACAGGGCTGCTAAGCCTTGCGCAATTGAGCCCAAAGCATCTAGCATCTTATCTGTTTTATTTGATTGTTCCTATCTTGAAGACAGCCTCTTTTCCTTGAGTGTGAAGAAACAATCGTGGCAAGATCATCTACTGAAGCGGAGTGCAGGGCGATAGCATCTGCAGCCATGGATATCATTTGATTAAGATGCCTTCTATAGGGATTTGGCATTCCCATGGACCAACCTATTTATTGTGATAATATCTCTAACATGGCCATCACAACTAATCTAGCCTTTCATGCTCACACAAAACATATCAAAATATATTACCACTTCATTCGCGAGCACATTCAATCCAATGAAATTAAAGTTGTTCATGTGAACTCTCAAGATTAACAAGCCGATATTTTCACCAAATTGCGCTCCACTACATGCTTTCAACATCATCGTGGCAAGATGACCATTGGCCTTGAATCGTCAACTTGAGAGGAGGCAATAACCTAGCTCATGATAACACCTGCTACTTATCACAAGTGGAGAAGCCACCTTTCCTTGCTATCTACATTCAACCATCTAATCATAGCGATATGTGCAATCCTCACCTTCCATTGCAAACAGATTTCTGCTACTCATCTAACAATGTTTTATTCTACAATTATATATATATATATCTCTGTACATCCTTTATATGTGTGCTTAAATGAATGAATGTATATTTATACAATATTCTTCACTATTTGCAAGCTGCTGTTTCTTTGTTTTTGGACTTTTTGCCACAGTATATTGCATTTCTTCAACTTTGATTTTCCATCATGGTATCAGAGCCGTAGCGTCCTAGGTCCTGTAATTTTTTGCAAAGATCCCTGTGACCTCTTCCATCCATGGCAGTAGACCAATTGGACTCAACAACACTTTATGAAGATTTCAACTCACTCAATTTATCTCAACAACTCAATCTCATGACCCCTCTATTCTCAGCCCAACTACAAAATTTTCAACCACTTATCCTAATATATAACAACCATTATCATCTCACCCCATGTTCACTAGGTCTAAAATCAGATCTCAAAAGCCCAAAATAGTACTCTCACTACAACACTTCATCTCCTCCTTAGCAGATCCAACATGTTACTTGTAGGATGTTAAATATTAATATCCCTACTGGAGACAAACAATGTCAATGTAATTCATTACTCTCCTAACTCAAGGAACTTGGGCCTTAGTTGCACCATCATCCGATCAGACTATACTTGGGTATCATTGGACCTACAAAACTAGTTATAATGCAAATGGATCCATAGCTTGGCACAAAGCTCGATTAGTAGGTTGAGTGCATGGTGTTGATTACATTGACACATTTAGCCAAGTGGCCGAAATACCCATAATTAGAAATTTTATCACCGCAATGGTTCATTATGATTGAAAAATTATTCAACATGATGTCTTAAATGCCTTTCTCTACAGTAAATTGGCTAATGCAGTTTATATGCATCAACTCCTAGGCTTCATCAACTCCAAATATCCAAACCACGTTTGTCTACTCAAGAAGACCTTATGGCCTCAAACAAGCGCCATGACAATCGTTCAACACTTTATCGGGCTATCTCCTACAACTTGTGTTTCAGTTTACCAAGGCAGATCCCTCTTTGCTTATCAATCACAATGATTAAACACAAATATATACTTATTATTCTACATCAATGACTTTCTTATAACAGGGAACAACTACAATACCATCAAAGGCTTACTTCACAAACTCCAATCACGATTCAGCATGGAGAACCTTGTTTTACTGTCCTTCTTCTTGGGAATCCAAGCTATCAAGACATCTACTAGATTCTTCTTAAACTCCCACCTACATGGTTGGAGCCACAACCTCAGGGCCATGAAGCATTGTGCAATTGAGCACAAAGTATTTAGCATCTTATCTGTCTTACTTAGCGGTTAGCAAGAATGAAATAATAAACAAAATTTTCAAAGCTAACCACAAGTAGTTGGGTAGGGGCCGTAGGTTAATGAGGATGATTGCTTGCATATTATTTGTTTCTTTTTATATTGTTCATTCATTCCTTAAAAAAAAATCAATTTGATATCACAAGACTAGTCACACGAAATCATTTAAAAAGGATACCAAGTAATGTAGGAAATTAACTAGAAACTTTCTTGGCAGCCACTTGCAGATGCAGAGGGAGCTAAGAAGCAAAGCATGATAGAGTTGTTGAAATCGTATGGTGGCTTGTCTTTTGTAAGTTTTATTCTCAGCATAAATGATGTTCATGATATATTCCCATCGTAAAGTTCCTTGTAATTGTTGTTTTCAATTTTCCTTTATCTGCTAGCAAGTCTTAGTTTGCACTTTACTATATCTTATTCTTAATACTCAAATAACTGCTATTCTCTTAGGAGCTAGCGTTTGGCATTCATACTTGTGTTGACATATTAATGAGAGAGGAGGATATGACCATAAGCAAAAGTTTCCATATTATATAATTGTTCATATATATATATATATATATATATATAAGAGCATTATATAACATTGTTGTCTTTATCGGCTATACTTTTTTTAGGGGATCTGGGGTTGGCTTTAAAAAACTGAGTAGATAATGTTTTGAATTCCAAAATATAAAGGCTCGTATGGATGGTCATTGAATAGATATTTTCAATTTGTGTGTTTTTGAGTTATGCAATCTATAAATGTTCTTATTAATTCATACATACGCTTTTTGAAAATGTAGTTGATCTAGGAACGCAGTTACCTTGAGTGCAAGAGCCAAAGTATAAACTTGAACGTGGGAATGAAGGGGACATAGGTACACATTTTCCTTTACTGCAATAGTTCAACGCGAAACATGACTGCAGTGCTCTAGCAATGAATCCAAATTGTGCTGGCACGACAGAATTTATGCCAATATGTACTAAGTCAGGGCTTTTGGTCTTTGCCTTCCAAAGAGATGGCAAGAGCTTTATTCCACTAAAGAAGATTGGATTTACATTCACCGGTAAAAAAAAACAAAAGAAGGAACTACCATATTCAGTACTAATCTTGAATCATAGCTAAACATATTAACAATACCAGAGCTAGATCTTTTTTGAATCATCATTCCCCTAAAAGAGTTGTGTAGCTGCACATCATTTCATCTTTTCTTTTCCGTGGGTCATGTTAGCAGTCATTCTTATTGAGGATTGCAATGGAATCCTTGTACTTCAAATTGTTTATATTTTTCACCTGTAGGATTGATATCAGAAACAATTTATGACCGGTGGGTGCTGCAGCTATGTTCTGCTTAGGATTATATCTTTCACCTCTTTTCTGTTTAGGCTTTAATTTTTATTCTAATGAGATTTGTAAGTGGCATGCTTGCTTTATGACAGATTTAGAAGAATCATGTTATCTTTTGATGATAATTATTGCTTTTAATTTGATTCCCTAGATGCATTGCATTGCATATTTGGTGCAGGGGCAAAATGGAAGCCATTTTGAACCAACACCTGTCTTACCCCCTCTTCCAAACAAGTGTGACTGGGAAATTGATCCATCTGAGCTAGATTTCTCAGCCTCGTCTGTAATAGGAAAGGTTAGTCCCTTGCTTTTGATCGGTTAATGAGTGTTATTTTTAATGGCATGTTTTATTTTTGATGCTACAATTTTCTTTTTCTTGGTTCAATGGCTGGACGCAACAGAACTGAATGTTGGCATATTACATTAGAGATAGGCGTTTATCTTTTTGGTTTTCTTGTGTTAAATTTAGACTAGTGGGTTCAGTTTCAACCAAGTTCATGTTGTAGGGTCTTGGTCCATACTCCATATGATTAGATAATTTTAAGGTTTTCATTCACATAAACTGACAAGAATGAAGCAGGCCCTTCTGTATAAAGCTGGTTGTGGGCTCTGAAAATTCGTGCCCCGGCCTCCTCGTTGCTTTTTGGGGGAATTTTAACGGATTAGGTTCCGGGGTAAATTTTGGGAAGGCAAATTGGGTTTGTAGATAAGATACTACCCAGAGATTTTGTCCTCATTTTGCGTGGACTTTATGATCTGAGTTCTGATTTCCTATAGGCGCAAGCCCCTATAGTTAATTACCCCTCCCGATAATGAGAGAGAACTTTCGATTAAGGCTAGTCGTCGATTAGATACGTAAAGATACGTGTTATCTGGTGTATAGTAGCAGCATGGGTTTAGGTGTTAGAAATTTGGTATTTTAAAATTAGAATTTCACTATCTTGCACTTAAAGTGAATGGTGGGGGAATGTATGATGGACCTGATCAATATCCCATGGTTCTGTTGTCCCGGGTTATCATGTTCCCTGGCCTACTTAGTCAGAGGAGGTAATCGACCCAACCTGATAGAAGGATCCTTGTCGGCAGTCATGGGTTGCTTCATCCAAGGGTACCTTGTAGACTTGTGGTGTATGTTTGTCTAAGGGGACAAATTTGAATCCACCTTAGCTAACAGAGGGCTTTGTGCCCTATCGGTTATATCATATTGATTCATATCTCAAGGTTTTAGTGCCATTGGGGAGCATACGGGCTCTGGCCATGACCGTAATTTGCTGGTGCCATTTGGTAGCAAACCACCCTGTTCAGAGGGCCACGGTCATAACCGTTTACCTGCGGTGCCATTTGGAGGCAAAATCACCGGTTAGAGGACACGTACCACATTCTTTATGGCAAGAGACTGTTTGAGAATGAATCATAGTGATATTCTCGACCAGACATTAGCTCTTTGTAAGCTTGAGTAGTTTTTAAATTTGTCCACCTCGACAAACTTTTGCAGAGGGTGGATGGATTTTGCTTTAAGTGTTCGATGCCTTTATTTCAACTTTAAATACTTGGAGTTTTGGATTTTTGGAAATTTGGATTTTGTGAGTGTTTGGGTGGCATTTCGAATGTTTGGAATTAACCTCTCCGATTGAGATCCACGTTCAATACGTCCATCATCAGGGTATATGGGGTCATTTGAAAATATTTGTAATTAACCCCTCCGGTTGAGATCTACGTTCAACACGGCCATCATCGGGGTTTTAAAGGGCATTTAGAAAATTCATTGGTTGGACCTTGTCGACCCTGTCTACTGGTCGACAGAGGATATGGTCTATTATAAGTTATTCATTTCCTGACTCCGCGCAGCATCCTCAGACGTCACGTGTATAAATATGACAAGCTCGTCGGAGCCCATACGAGTTTACGCCTTTATATGTATACATGTTAATACATGTGCATTTGCATTTTTGTGTTTGTGTATACATGTTGTTGTGCATGTGCGGGGGCGTTTTTTGGTGTTTAGCATTGATCAGTTTAGCGGGCAACCATCATTTGAATGCAACACTCTACCTGGAAGCTCATACACACATTCTGTCCGCTTATATACATATTACAGATTCGGTGGCGTGGTGTCGTACTGTGGTTATTTGCCCATTTCATACAGGTAGACCGTCGTGTACTACTTGTTGCGTTCTGCAGGTGGATTATAGTACAATAACGAATCTCCTGCTATGGTTGTAGATGCTTGCTTCTATTGCAGTTCTTTCACATTTGCTTGCAGATAGTAAGTTGAATGTATAACGGGTCTCCTTCAGCTATTCGTAGGGATTTACATTTACTGTAGTCATTTGGCATTTTGTTTGTAAATCACATTTTGTGTGTATGGCGGGTCTCCTTCAAGGGCCCGTAGATACTTGCGTCTGCTGCATATTATCCGACGTTTACTTGCCATGGATCAATGTATTTGCTCAACATTGAATAATGATTGATCGTAAAGATGCCATAGCATTCATTGCCTTTTTCTATAATAACTTGTATGTAATATGCAATGTTTGTTGCACTTGCACTTATTGTATATCCTTCATGCTTCTTTCATGAGTATCCCTATCAATCCCATTGCTCGTGAGCATTTCTACTTTAACATACAAGCAGGTGGTTTTATGCATAAGAAGTCTTTATCATTGCTTGTAGGCATTATACGTGTCCTTTTAGTGGACTAATATTTTTTGCAAATTGATCTCACAAGGTGGTTGATGCGTCAGTCTACATGTTGGCTAACATTGGTTGTAGGAGGACCACCTCCCATTTTGAGCTTAATGTCTCATAAAAAATTCTTCTTTCACGTTGCTCATGAGCCACTTGATCTTGCTTGCAAGTGACATGTATGCATATTTATATACATAGGGAACTAGTCATCATTGAAATGAATTGCCAAGTGAGTTATATCCATCACCAGTTACTTCATACATGTTGATTGATGAACGGCTGCATTTGCCATCAAACTTCTTATACACGTTGATCAGTGAATTGCCGCATTTGCTTGTGTATCTTTTAGTGCTTCGGTCATGAGCATATCACTACATGTTCCTAGTACCACTCATGGACAGTTCATTGGGTGCATTGGAGATCCTCTATTGCTTGATGTATTTGCTTGCAAGGTTGATACTTGTGTTACATATTGATCACTATCACTTGTGTATGATTTGCAAGATGTTCTTGTACATTTATTTGTAATTAGTTCACTTGCCATTTTTTATTATTGTCGATCGTTGTAAGTAAGTCATGTTATCCATTGAGAGCATCATACCATGTCACAAAATTTGATTATGTTGTTTACAATTTCACTACCACTTGCTAGTAAGTAGTGTTTGCAAGTAATGCTCGTAGGAGAATGGTCACATTCATTATATGCTCCTTGTAGTCGATGCAATTGTTCCAAACCAATCAATTGCCTGAGTTTTCATTTCACTTGTGAGTGAGTTATCTTGCATATAAGTTGCAATGCTTGTTGGAAAGAAGACTGTACTTGCTTAATATTGAAAGATTGCAAATGATAGGGATGCTACCATATTCGTTTGTACAACTTTCATGCTTCATGAATGTACTTTTTCATTGCAATTATTCTGTTGACCTCTGTTATTGGATAAAAAAAAATAAAATAAAAAATATATTACCTGTACCAAATCTCCGCTCGAAATCCTGTCGGACACGCCGCTGCTACAGTATCCCTTCGCAGACTGCAAACGGCGCCGAATGTCAGCAATCCATGCCTCACGTGTGCAAGTCCCGCTATTTCTGCGCTCTTCTCATGATTATAAAAGGAAGGAATGAAGAGCTTTGGGCTCTCTTGGACACTCGACCTTCGACTTACCTCAGTCGAACCCATCGCTAAAACTTTCTTCTCCACTGCCGAGCTCCGATCGACTCTTCCTCACTACCTCAGACTCGACGCCAAACTCTGCCCTAGCCGAATACCTTCTCGAACCCTGCCCTAGCCACCTTCGACCCATCTGTAGCCCGACGCCCCTCTGCCGACCGAGCCCAAGACCCGCTCAAGCCTTATCTTCCACCGCCTCCAACGACGTTCCCCCCTTGTCGAATCGGAAGCAACGACACTTTGATCGGAAGTAGCGACTGGGGTTCGCTGGCTGTGAAGGTAATTTCTCCCTTCCGTGCATTTCTTCGGCCAAGTCCAGTGAAATCGCTGAACTACATGATTTAATTAATCCTGGGTTTATGACAAAAGGGTGGAAACGGAGGATTTAATCCTGCTAGCATAAATTCGGTTCATCTAGTATAAATCCTGCTCAAAATTTTTTTTTAATTTTGTTTAATTAAATTAATTATAATTGATTATAGTTAATTATATTAATTATAATTAGTTAAAATCAGTTATAATTAGTTAATTATTTTAATTTATAATTAATTTGAAAGTAAATATAACTAATTATATATCAAATATAATTAATTATGATTTATTTTTAATTAATTATAAATTAAATCTAATTAATTTAAAATTAATTTTAAATTAAATATAATTAATTATACATTGAATGTAATTAATTATGATTAATTTCTGATTAATTATAAATTAAATCTAACTAATTCATAATTAATTTTAAATTAAAATATAATTAATTATATATTAGATATAATTAATTATAATTAATTTCTAATTAATTATAAATTAAATGTAATTAATTTAGAATTAATTTTAAAGTAAATATAATTAATTATATATCAAATATAATTAATTATAATTAGTTTCTAATTAATTATTAATTAAATCTAATTAATTTTAAATTAAATATAATTAATTATGTATTAAATATAACTAATTATAGGTAATTTGTAATTAATTATAAATTAGGCGCCCACAAGAAGGGCTTGCTTGCCCCGATACATGAGCTTCCTCCGCCAGTCGCCAAGGTATAACCCCCTCAACTCAAAATCCTGCATTCGACGTTCGTGTCGAGCCGGCAAACTGCATATACACGCTTTCTTAAGCGTGGTGGGAAGGGAACCCGGTGCGACACCTACGGCGAGACATGTAGGCCCTATACACGCTTTTCTTAGCGTGGTAGGGACAATCTTAAGTACCCGTACACGGCTCTGTACCTGTGGGGAAACAACTGCTCTTCTTTTTCAGGTATATTTGAAGACCCATACACGCTTCCTTAAGTGTGGTGGGGGGACGAAGAAAATACGGCCGCGGTGTCCGAAGACACCTACCATCACGCTTTCTTAAGCGTGGTGGGAAGGCTCGGTTTCCCGAAATTTCGGGTGAACTTGAGACCGTACTTGGACCTGATTGAATTCAAAGGGGAGCAAGACTTGTGAACTCGAACTCAAATAAACTAAATAAAGAACTTGAACCTCCACATTTAATGACAAAGAACTTGGACTCAAGCTTGGACTTGGACTTGAATGTGACATAGTGCATACGCACTGGACTTGCAAATGAACTTGTACATTAAACTCAAACTTGATTCGAACGATCATAACAAAGATTTGAACTCAAATGAAATAAAATCAAACATTAATTCAAACTCGATTTGGACAACAAGACTTGATTCAAAATTAAGAAACTTGAACTTATATTTTGAACTCGAGCTGTACAACATCAAGTGGAATTTGGGACTTGAACTTGCAAGTATTTGACTCAAATCCGAATGAATTCAATGTAACTATATTGGACATAGAATTTGAACTTGATTTGAATGTTAATCGAAGATGAACAAAGACTTGAAATGAGCTTGAATTTGAACTTCATTTGACTCAAGTGAACCATGATTTAAGGATTTAAACTCAATTTAAACTATAGTGGACTGAACTTGAGTTTGAACAAAAAAAAGAAGACTTTAAGCAAGGATTTGAACTTGCATTGTGAACTCAAACTGAATTCAAGTTCAAAATTTGACTTGAACGCTCAAAAGGAACCTGGACTTGAATCAAACTCGAACACAAAGAGAAATGAACAAAGGTTTCTACCTATAAGCTATGGCATGAAATCTCCAACGAATGTCAAAGAGTTGTCATAATAATTGGAATGCAAGCACTACTAAGCGACATTCCCACAAGCAATAACAATCTAATGTCAAATAAATGCAAGGAACATTGGCAAGTCATAGCGATCAATATGCAACATGAGATGTTCACAAGTAGAAGCAGACGACGTATAACAAATGCAAATGTTTACGACGTTTGTAGAAGACCTGCTGTGCACGCGACATGTCATCTGCGAGAAGGATGCAAGGAGTCTGCCACAAGTGTTAAGATACTTATACAGCATATAATGAGGCAGTGGCAAGTAGATGCATCTGTCTCCTACAAGTGGAGGAAATTTGATATACAATAAGTGCAAGTGTCTACGGTCCATCGCAGAAGGCATATGTGTCTTCCATATGTACTAATGAAATCCCCAGATCAAACAACAGTGACTATAGACGGAGATGGTAACACTTGCAATTGATGAAAGATGACTTGTCGTACAAGCAGTGGTCCTCCCATAAGTTGAAAGGGATACACCTAAAATTAATAAGGAAAACTATCATGTATACAACAAATCACATCAAGACAACATGCACTGAGTACAGTAATGCCTTGAGGTCAACATCAATAACCTGTATGCAACTTGCTATTGCAAATAAGTATATAAATACCACCTGAGATTGGTGAAAGGTGGATATGAAGCAAGTACAACGAATCCTTATGGGCATAAGTACAAATAGCCCTACAACAGCGGTGATCGAGATGCTGCGAGTACGTCGAGTATGAGGATAACTCGATGTACGGAGAAGGACATCTCCTGCAAGGATGGAGGAGATGTTGAGCAAATTCGAACTAAACTTCCTGGTGTTCCAAAATTTCTTACTTGGTCCTATACCTAGGAAGAAAATAGTTCTGACGTCCGCAACCCAAATACCTCTGTTTATTTGAAGGTTAATTATTTGATTACAGATGCTACATCTTGTAGAGATCTACTACGCTATAGATCTTGAAAAGAGTTCTCTTTAGGGCCGCAATCACTGATTTCAAGCCAACAACAGAAAAAGATGATGATGACATAACTAGAAAGTTGCTTATTGATCTTTATGAGTCATAGAAGAGAAAGCCAGATCAAATCGTTATGGAGTGAGTGAATCTCAGTTCAGTCAAGTTTTGAATGTCAAGTTGAATGAGATTATCAAGGCTCACGAGTTCCTGATGAATGAATGGTCCCCTAAGCTTACACTGATGATTGCACAGAGTACAAAAGTGAAAGATATATAGTATATACCAGCTCTTACGGGCCGTTGTGGGATGCCCGTTATATACTCAATCTACTGTCCACAAGTAAAGTACAAAGTGAACACATCAAATACAAGTTCCTACAGGCCGCTACAGAAGACCCGTCGTATACTCAAAAAGCCACCGGATCTACAACCTGTATACAAGCAGACAGAAGGCGTGTATGAGCTTCTAAATAGAACGCTGCATTTAAATGAGGGTTTCTCATACAACTAAGCAGCGTTAAATATGTCCAAAATACCCCCGCACATGCCCTTTAATTTGTATACATGTAGGTACATAGAAGGGGATATATAATAGACCCGCATGGGCTCCGGCGACCGTGTTATTGGTACACACGTGAAGTCTAGGGATACTGCGCGGGTCAATAAATTTGAACCTGATCCTTCTATATAAGTAGATAGGAGTCGACAATGTTCAATCAATAATTATAAAATGCCTCCCAAATACCCGCATGGGCCCCGGCGAGCGTGTTATTGGTACACACGTGACGTCTAGGGATGTTGCGCGGGTCAATAAGTGAATTCAAGTTCGAGCCCGATCCTTCTATTCAGGCGGATATGAGTCGACACGGCTCGAACTATTAAACGGATATACAGCCACGAGATCGATTGAGATATTTATTTTATACGTTCATATTAGGTCTTCAAGGTCTATAATCAAGAGAATTCACTTACAAAGGCATAAAACCTACGAAACCCGATCCTCTATCGACCAGTATATAGAGTCGACATGGTCCAATCAATAAAATTTAAATGACCCCATGCACCCTGATGATGGCCGTGTTGATTGTATATCTCAACCGGAGGGGTTGACTCCAAATACTCTACATCTTCAAAACCATTCAAATTTTTCCAAAATGTCCAAAACTCCAAAACATTCCCAAAATCATCAGAATTCAAATATTTAAAATTAAAATCCAATCCATTAATCACTTAATGCAAAATCTATCCACCATCCGCAACAGTTTACCGAGGTGGATAAACTGAAATTTACTTCAGCTCACAAAGTGCTAATGTCCAGTCGAGAATATCACTAGGATCCATTCTCAAACAATCTCCTGTCAGTAAGGACGTGGTACGTGTTCTCTAACCGGTAGTTTCGTCGCCAAATGGCACTGCAGGATAAACGGTTATGACCTGGGGCCCTCTGAATCGAGTGGTTTTGCCGCCAAATGGCACTACGAGATAACGATTATGGCCAGAGCCAATACGTTCCTTAGTGGAATTAAATCCTTGAGATATGAATCAATAGGATATGATCGATAGGGCACAAAGCCCTCTGTTAGCTAAGGTGGATTCAAATTTGTCCCCTTAGACAAATATTCGCCCCAGGTCTACAAGGTCCCCTTGGACGAAGCAACCCATGGCTGCCGACAAGGATCCTTCTGTCAGGTTGGGTCGACTACCTCCTTTGATTAAGTAGACTAGGGACCACGATGGCCCGAAACGACTGAACCATGGGATCTTGATCGAGTCCATCATCCATTCCCCCACCATCTACTTTAAGTGAAAGGTGGTGAAGTCTTCAATTTTAAATACTAAATCTCCAAAATTCCCAACAACCTAAATATACTACTATATGCCTGATACCACGTATCTATGGATATAACGTATCTGATTGACGAGTAGCCTTAATCGAAAGTTTTCTCTCGTGATCGGGAAGGGTAATTAACTATAGGGGCTTGCACCTATAGGAAACCAGAACTCAGATCGTAAAGTCCTCGCAAAATGAGGGCGAAATCTCTGGGTAGTGTCTTATCTACAAACCCATATGCCTTCCAAAATTTACCCCGGAACTTAATCTGTTAAAACTCCCCCCGAAGAAAAGCAAAACGGGCAAAGGCCGGGGCCAAATTTTCAGAGCTCACATATTCATATTCAAGTCGATTATTGCTTATGAGTAATGTGTAGAAACTTCAGTTATCATATGCCATTGTTTGCAATTTTCCATTGATATTCATTTGAGCTCTTGCATCCTCATTTGCGAACAGTTTATATGCGGGATTCTACTTCTATCACAAGTCCTTGTGCACTTGCTTGCATGGTTGGCAAATGTCACAATCAATCATCCTCATTCTTATATGATTTGTAGTATCCATTCATGTCTTTGCTTGCAATTAGATTATACTTCACTCTTAGTTAATATTGAGGCTTTGTTCACAATATGCTAAAACTTTATTCAGCATAAGCCCCTTCCTTGTATATTCACATTTGATTTCAATAGTCAGAGTCATCGTTCATTTAAGCTATTTTTGTTCAATCAAGTTCTAATCTTTGTTCTTGTCAAATTAAGTTCATGCTCAAGTTTCTTGTTGTCCAAAATTGATTCAAGTCCTTGTGATTGTTCAAGTTCAGTTTTTCTTGGTTAAATTTGATTTAATTCTTTTGCTCATTCAATTATATTCATGTTAAGTCCCTTGTATTCTTTTAAGTCCAAATTATGTCCTCATTTATTTGATACCAAGTTCCCCTATTTTTCTGAAAAATCCGGCAGCATCCCGGCATCTCCCCCATTTAGGGGAAAATCCAAGAGACATAGCCTTCCCCTCCATGCCACGTGGGTGCTTCAGGTAGGTGTCGGATGACACCTCGACCACAATTCTTCAATCCTTGCTACCCTACATGAGCGCTTAAGGGTCTAGTACCTGTTTTAAAAGACAGCAATTTTCTTTTCCCCGTTACACTACACGAGCGCTTAAAGGTACTTAATTTTCATCCCCATTACGCTACGTGAGCGCTCCGAGGCTTACCCGCCTCGTCGCAAGCGCCGCACTAGTTTCCCCCCACTGTGCTACGTGAGTGCGTAGGGAGGTCCACCGGCTCGTCGTAAGCGTTGAATGCGGGGTTTCAAGTTAGAAATTTTATACCTTTGCACATGATGATAGTGGTGATTATGGTGAGATGCAAAACTACCCAAAACTCCTCATCATCATTTTTTTAATTCTTTCTCTCCTCTTTTTTGAACTTTCCCACACATTTTTTTATAAAACTTCCTTCTCTCTTTCGTTTTTTTTGAAATCTTTCCTTCTTCCTCTTTTTTTCTTTTTCTTATTTCTCTTTTTTTTTATTTTCTCTTCCCCTTTTTTTTGAATTTGCCCTTTTCATCATATATATATATATATATATGTATATAGTAATATTATAATAATAGTAAATATACTAATAATAGTAATACTAGTTATCATAATACTACTAATTAATGGTAATTAATGATGGTTAATTAAAATTAATAATTAATTAACTTAATTAATTATAATTAATTACGATTTACATTAATTAAGGATAATTAATTTATAATTAATTAAAATTAAAGATAATTAATTATAATTAACTATGATGAATTATAATTAACTATGATTATTATTAATTAATTAAAATAAAAAATAATTACTTAGATTAATTATAGTTAATGATAATTGATTATAATTAATAATAATTAATAATATGCAGGAGCTATTACTTGTGTTCAAACACAAGGTGGTTTGACCAAGTATTTTCCTATTTCGGTTGGATTACACCAAGGATCAGCCTTAAGCCCATATCTTTTTGCTTTAGTCATCGATGTTCTCACTAGACATTTGCAAGAGGATGTACCTTGGTGTATGCTTTTTGCTGATGATATTCTTCTTGTTGATAAGACTAGAGAGGGAGTTGAAGGTAAACTAGAATTGTGGAGGTCAACCTTAGAGTCTAAAGGTTTTCGCTTGAGTAGATCTAAAACGGAATATATGGAGTGTAATTTTAGTAATAATAGACCTAGTGAGGGCATTGTGACTTTGGCCGATCAAGTCATTAATAAGAGTACACGTTTTAGATATCTTGGATCTATTGTTCAGAGTGATGGTGATATAGATGGGGATATTATCAGCAGAATCCAAGTTGGATGGTTGAAGTGGAGGAATGCATCGGGCTTATTGTGTGATAGAAAAGTACCCCTCAAACTTAAGGGAAAATTCTATAAGATGGTGGTGAGACCTGCAATGCTTTATGGTGCTGAATGTTGGCCATTAAAAGAGAAGCATAATTCTAAGTTAAGTGTTGCAGAGATGAGGATGCTCAGGTGGATGAGTGGCTTTACCCTTAGAGATAGGATACGAAATGAGCATATTCGTGAAAAGGTTGGAGTAGCTCCAGTGGAAGATAAGATTAGAGAGAGTCGCCTTAGATGGTTTGGTCACGTAAAACGGCGGCCTCCCGATGACCCGGTTAGGAAAGTAGAGGTCTTAGATTTGACTTATGTTAAGAAAGGTAGAGGTAGACCTAAAAAGACTTGGTTAGAAAATATTAGAAATGATCTTTCTGTATTAGATTTAAACGAGAATTTGACTTTTAATAGGACACAATGGAGAAAAAGGATTCATGTAGCCGACCCCACGTAGTGGGATAAAGGCTTGATGTTGTTGTTGTTGTGATTAATTACGATTAATATTAATTAATTGGAATTAATTTATAGTTAACATTAAATAATTATTATCAACTTTAATTAATATTAATTAACTGTAATTAATTACAATTAATTAAAAAAAGCTGCTGGGCTACAAGATTTATGTAGGAATTGAACAGGATTCATGTAGGATTTGAGAGGATTTAAGTAGGATTAATGTTAAATCCTAATAAAACAAGATTTAAGGAACTGTTAGACCTCACAGTGAGCTAAATTCTTAGTTTCCCTCTCTTGACCTAACTCAGTTCGGCGGATTCATGGGATTTGGATGAAGAAGCGCGCGGGAAGGGAGGAGGTTACCTTCACAGTGAGCGAGTTCCCCATCATTGCTTTCGATCAAAATGTCGTAGCTTCCGATCCAACCGGAAAGGGAATGTCGTCGAAGAGGCGAAGTCGACTAGCAACGAAGGAGGCGAAGAAGGCTAGGGCCGGTTTGAGGTTTGGATTCGTTTGGCTTTGGAGGAATGTAGGTAGGTGGAGGTCGGCTAGGGGTTTCGGTCTTGTTGGGGTTCGGAAGTTTGAGGAGGTATCGACAGTGGAGCGGGAGATCGGGGTCGACTTGCAGTTTGTGTGGAGGTCAGGTAGCCGGCGGCCTATGGTCGAGTGTGGAAGAAGAGTCGGACTGCAGCAGGAGTTTCGGTTTGAGGAAGGAGATGGGTCGGAGGCTGGAGTTCGCGTGGGAGGAGAAGAACGCGAACTCTTCATTTGGTTGGCTTTTAACGACGTGAGCGGGATGTCTTCGTCTTGAGCAGAGATCGCAGAAGGAACGACAATTCGGCACCGAATGAACAGAGCATGGGCACTGTAGATGCGGCTAGAGTAGCGATTTGAGCAGGATACGGGTATGGGCAGCAACAGGTAATGAGCATGCCTATATTTTTTATATTCTTTTATTTTGGCTTTGTTAACAGAGGTCAACACTGGTAGAACAAAGTTCAATCAAATTTGTTTGAATTGGAACAATTCTTCTTGAGGTAATAATAAATGGAATCCTAAATGGAATTCGTACGCTGATGGATATTTTGACTGGATGCCTATTTTCACTGTTTCAGGCTTCGAAAATATAGGTAGAAGGTTTACTGTGTAGGCACTGGCTTACAATTTCTAAGCTGCAGTAAAACGAAACATAAACATTCCCTAACATTCACTTTTAGGTTGATAAATGACCAGCAGATCTTGTTAACAAATATGCTATAGGAAGCTATACGATGAAAACGTGAGTGCTACCCACCTCTTCACATGCTTGCTTTATATTTCCTGCACACAATCTCGCACATGCAAAAAATGGACTCGAAAAGCCAAAACAAACTTGCCTGCCTATGCAGTCCTTATTCTGCCAAAAGCTTGATAATTTTCCATTAGAATATCTCGTGGATAAATTGAATGACAATTTGCATGTTAAGGTTCAAGATTTTTATATAGAATCAATCCAGGCCGACCACAAAAACTTAAATTAATTACTTTAGAATGGAATTACTTGACACAATAAAAAATAATATTTTGATGCTAATACTCCTAATAAAAAAAAGTTTTGTTGCAGTAGCGGAGCCCGTTGTTATAGTGGGGCATAAATTAGATATTTTTTAGATGTTTTCTCAACTTTTTTTATTTGTATTTGAGACAGACATTAGTAGCTTTAAAAAAATTTATTTAAATTAGTTATTTTAAAAAGATAAAAATAAGATGATAAAAAAACTTATGATTTATAACACATACTCTTCATATTCTGAAAAAGGTGAACGGTTATTTTATTATCAATACAATCAAATATTTTTCTCAATATAAGTGATTAAAATATCATTCATCCGCTGATCTCTAATTTTATGTAGTAGTTGATTCATTATAATAGTCATAGTAGAAAAAGACTTTTTCAATTTATATTACATGCATTGTTCTTAAAATAAATTCTAAAATTTTTTAGTTTATCATGATAAAATTGTAATTATAATATCAAAATTTAACTTATTTCAATAATGAATAAGAAACTAAAAGTGATTAAGTATGACTATATTTTAATAAAAATTAAATAATAAGAAAAAATGAAAATAAAAATGAATTATATAGTTAACCGAGTACTTTAACAAAGCGTATTTTTCATTCAGAAGCTAAGGATTGAAATAGATTTAGGAGGAGGGTGAGCTTGCTTCTCAAAAAAAGAGACCCTCCATCCCTCTATAAATCCATGAGTCCATAATGGAGTTTGTTTCTACAGTAACAGTAACGAGAATTTAGTAAGGAGGCATGAAACATAAAACCTTTATCCATTTGATTTGATTCTGTTGGAATATGAAAAATGGGTGCAGAGCTTGGCCAAACAAATTAAAAGGAGCCGCTTCTTCAAAATTTTATAGTGGTTGGTGAGGGATAATGAATGGGAGAGAGTGAGAGTGGAGGGAGTGGGTGGTTAGAATGGGAAAGGCATTCCCTCTGTTATGTCATATCTTTAGAGGAATTGAAATTGTGGATTGTGCTCCACCTAAGTAGTATATCATCTCTAGTTTCATACTAAATTATTTTCTCTCAATCATTGTCACATTTTTATGTAAGATCCATGTGATTTTCAAATTAAATACTTTTTTGTACCATCAAGTATTTGCTTTGTTTCCCAATAAATATCTAATAGACTTGCATGTCTTATTTTTATTCTCCTCCATTTAATATAAGAATATTGATACTTGATAACTTTAAAAATAATTGGTCAGTATATAACTTCTCTGTTGTTTGAACATGTGTTCAAATCATGTTAGAGCTACAGTTGAACATGGTTCAAACAAAATATTCAATCATGTTTCCAGCCATGTTCGAACTTTGTTAGAATCATGATCGAATCGTTGCTTTAACTTCACCATTGTTATAACAATGTTCGATCATATGTATTATGTGAATCATGATTGATCATGGTTCAAACAATGTTCATATGTTCTAACAAGATTTGAAACAATCTTTTCGATATTTTGTTTAGCTTTGTATTAGAGATCTATCAAAATGACCCAATCTATCTTGCATGATAGAAATATTAACAACAATCTTACCAATGTCTGCTAAAGTTGTTGTTAAGCTGATTTTTTGGATCGAGCTTCACTGTCGTGATTGTGTTACTCTAATGAGCAAAAAAATTCTCAAGCAAAAGGATGACTGAAGCAATGGAGAAAATCAAAGCATGAAAGGGCGGAACCTCATAGAGGGAATACAAGCATAGGAAGGTTATTTTGGTCGGAGACTGATTATCCAAAAAATAGATATTGAACATATTTTCCAATTATGACTAATATGAGGTATATTAAGTCAACAAATTATTTTGTTTTTGCTTTTTATTATTTTTATTGTTTGTTCATGACAATTGTTATTATACTTATATCAGAGGCATCACACACACACACACACACACACACATATATATATATATATATATATATATATATTATAAGTGTGGCTTGAGTTTCCTTCCCCATCAAATCTTGATCGTTCATTTTATTTATTTAAAAAATATCCTAGCCCTTCATTTCATTTTAATAATTTTAAAAATATATATGTATTCTTGATATAATAAATATTTGAAACATATTTCATTAAATATCATTTGTATTCGGCTCGTTGTATACCCTAAATTTATACTAAACTAATATTAAAAAGCCTCTTGGCCTCTTCATTTTTTGGTTTTTGGCTTGTTTCCTCTTCTATGTCTATTCATCTACCGTCTTTTAATTTCTCAGTCATTCATTAAGTCATTATCCTCTTCATATCTCCTTATATAAACCTCTTCAGCTCCCGATTTTGACAATTAAAATAAAAGAAACCTCTTCAAAAACTTGGCACGACTCTCAATTTCACAATTGATGGCTCTTCATAGCATCTACTTTGCGTTGAGATGGTTGTGAACGAGCTTGTTCCATGGGTAATGATGCCTCTCCTAAGTCACCTACGTCGTTGATGCTTCGGTCTAGCCTCGCTTAGCCACTATAATGAAGGCTTCCTTAGATTTGGAAGTGGTACTCTTCAAGGCTACGAATCTCCACCAACCATCGGCAAAAACTACAGAACCTTAGGCAACAAACTCCCGCATTTGGGTGAAACCTTCGACTGTGATTCTGACATTGTCCAGGCCTTCACCAGTTTCGGCA
This sequence comes from Dendrobium chrysotoxum, assembly GCA_019925795.1. Classification (NCBI taxonomy): domain Eukaryota; kingdom Viridiplantae; phylum Streptophyta; class Magnoliopsida; order Asparagales; family Orchidaceae; genus Dendrobium; species Dendrobium chrysotoxum. The sequence continues at coordinate 219,746 of CM034312.1, forward strand.
TCCCCCTTGCCATCATTTCCCCAATGGTGACATCTTCTTCCTCTCTCGCCTACCCAACACCACCACTTGGGTTGCCACCAACGTTTCCCTTATTACACAAATAAATATACACGGACAGCCAAAAATATAAGTTACTTATCTCCCGAAGGAGGTAGGATGGCATTTGCTCCTTTTCAAAGCTTGCACACATTGTCTCCACAATTGGCTACCCGTATATTCGACTTAGGCAAAAATGTTTTGCTTTTACTTAGCTGTCTACAGAAGCAATGGTGAAGGATGTCTGGCACAACAATCATAACTTATAAATATGTAAGATCGTGCATATGTTTTAGAAAGGGAATGAGGCAATTAACTGAAATTTAAATTTTTTTCCATTTTGGGAAGTAACAGGGTTTCAGTTTCTTTTGATCTTCACCATCCATGACGATATTTTCTTCTTTCTCTTCCAATCCTTGCGACATGAAGAGAGTATTTTGCCGTTCTCCTTATTAATATGTGGATCTGCTTGTTTTTGCAGTTTTGTGGTTGAAGTAGGCATTTGGAATTGGAATTTTATTCTAGTGTACTTTTCATGACATTCAGATATTTTCTTCGCTAATGGCTTTGAAGAGAGATATATTAGAAGGCCCGGTTGAAATTCTTTTCGATTGGAGTACACTTGGCGGAGAACCCTGATATTGCTTGGTTTGGTGTGGTTTGCTCTAAAGCTTAGAATCATATGGTTACTTTGTAAGGAATGCAAGGGTTGATTTATGTATTGGAGAACTTTTCACTGGGATGGGGGTTGATGTGATTATGGTTTTGCATCATAAGGTAGAAAAAATATTAATTGCAGATTTAGCTCTCATTCGGACTCCAATGAAATCAAGTCACGTGGCCTGTATATACCCAATGACAATCCGGACTCCACACGCCATAAGTATATTTTTTGTTGGTATGTATCATTGAAGTATACTTATTGGTATGTTGAAGAACCTCTCAGCACTGTTGAAAGTAATTTTACTTTATTTTGCTTTTTTCATCATGTTATAAATAATATTAGCATCCAAAAACTTACTTTTTTAGGCTAATATTATGTTGAATATAATTTTTTATTTTTATCTTCACATTCTTTTCACAACTTGTTCTCCAAATATTGAGCCACTCTTTATTATCATGATAATCTCTTTAATTACTCAAATAATCAAAACACTAATATTGGATTGATAAAACTTATTAACCTTTTCAATGTCTTTGTAAAATTTTCTGTATATTGATGTCAATTTATGCACAAATATTAGAGCTAAAAAATATCAATGCATTGTATGTTATTCTCATGTCTTTTTTTAGAGTTCTCTCTAATATTTCTTAATTTTAATATTAAAAAAATATTAATGCATTGATATTAATTTTATCTTGTCACATAAAACGGCGGCCTTTCGATGACTCGGTTAGGAAAGTTGAGGTATTAGATTTGACTTATGTTAAGAAAGGTAGAGGTAGACTTAAAAAGACTTGGTTAGAGAATATTAGAAATGTTCTTTCCTTATTAGATGTAAACGAGAATTTGACTTTTAACAGGACACAATGGAGAAAAAGGATTCATGTAGTCGACCCCATGTAGTGGGACAAAGGTTTGATGTTGTTGTTGTATTAAAAAATATAATTAAAATTTTTATAATAATTTTTTTAAATTTAATTAAGTGCACGTACAATTATTTTATTGTCTATTTCATTCGGATAATACCTACAAAGCTTAAATTATTTAGTTCAAAGTTAATGTGAAAATTGTAAGTGTTAGAATTCCTTTAGTAAGAATGTTTTTATTTGAAAAATCGGATGAAAAGTTGTTCAAAAATTAATGATGATAAGCTGTTGACTAAAAATAATCAATTTTAGTTCTGATCAAAGATTTTATTTTCTTACCAAATTATAAAAAGATAAATTATATTTTGTTAAATATAATTTTATATAATTCTAATTTTTTATTAATATGAGCATTATTACAAATATTTTTATTGATAAATTTATTTATTCATATAAATAAATAAATATAGTATTATAATTTATAATGCTTATTTTTATTTTTATTCACGTGCACTTAGTGCTTAATTTGATGCTAAAAGCTTTGTCTTATTTGATATAGCACATTTGTTTCTTTATTTTTTTTTTTGTTATAGTTGAATTTCATTTGACATTGTAGCTTATCATTTTATTTTGATATTTTAATTTCATATCTTAATGACTATAAAGTTTTATCTTGTAATTATTGTATATAAAATCTATGAGGCTTCCTACTCTTTGGTTGCATATTTTAGATGACTACTTCCATTCTATTTTCTTGTGATTTTCTTCACTTTGTGGGGAACTTTTTCCTTATGAATTGATTATATTTGTAACTTCAAAACCGAAAAAGCCATATATGGAGAAGTGTTTGCTCTTGGTAACTTCAAAATAGTAATTATTCTTTAATTTATTTTTTCATCAACTCTTAGATAAGTCTATAATTTGAATTGGATTGGCCCTTCCCCTTCTCTCTTGCAATCACTTGCTTATTTTAACCAAACTATGTAGATTTGTTCATCGTATTTATTTTAATACATATTGTATTCATTTATAGCTCTAAATGTATATGCTTATTTATACTTATATCCCTATCATGAATGATATATATTATTTGACTAACACTCATCTTAAATATGTATTTTTTCGGACTTCTTTATTGTTGAAATAAATATGTATTAATATTTTAATATTATTATAATTTTAAGTTGTTTTAGTGTAATTTTAAAAAATACACTTCAAACAAAAATTGCTATTTGGGCAAGTAAAATTCTTCTTTATTTGCTAATTTTTAAATGTATTTCTACACTTGATGTGGAAATAATAATAAATAGGTTATATGTATAAATCATGTATAAGCATGTTAATCTTATATGTAATATTATATAGCATGTAATAATTTAATTTTAAATTTCATAATAATATTATTATTTTTTTAAATTTTAGTCACGTGCATCATGTGCACGTCTATTTATACTAGTATATATATTTATATTATTATTTTTTATCTTTTTATTTTTTAATTTCACTTATTAATTTGCACCAGCTTTTTACTTCTCTGCACTCCAAATTTTATTAGAGAGACCTTTTGATCAATACAATGGCGAAAAGGTTTATAACATATATGACGATATTGGTAAAATAAAGATTAATTATATGCGATATGATTTTAGTTACAACGCTATTAACTAAATTACATATAGAATATTATTAGAATATAAAGTGATATCAAGTTGTGATACATTTACATTAGACGCGTATTTAATCTATTGTGCTATCTAAATGTAGTAATGCCTCATGAGTATTTTGCTAAAAGCCAATACACTTGAAAAAAATAAATTTTATAAAAACTACAATTAAGCTAACTATGTTAGATGGAGCCAAGTTAGCAATTAAAAAAAATATTGATATCCAAGTTAAATATAACAAAAATGAGAATGTTAAGACAGATTTCTTCCAAACTAGAAAGGATATATCGAAGAATGAATATGTTATAAGGGCAATGATTGTAGTCTATTGAAGATGAGGTAATGCCATAATGATTGGCTTGGACAAATATAATGAGGTACAAATTGCACCCATAAGATAAGAAGATAAAATTGTTTTCAACAATAACAATAGGTGTTGCACAAAAAAGATTTAATTAATGCCTCATTCAACACTTAATATGAACGATTGGAGAACGATCATTAAAAAAGCATCTCGTATAGGTGTGACTTGCAATAAGTCTAGCGATGATAAGATGTCATAATCTTACACATATCAAAGTCTAAATAAGAAAATTGATCATGAACTATAGACACGGCTAGACATGACTAAAGCCAAGGAGTCAAATAATACTTCTAATTCCATTTGATGTAAAATCTATACACCATGTTCATAAAGAGTAAACAAAAATTATTGAAATTATTTTAGAAAATTTCTGAAGGACAAAAGGGATGTCTAGTTTTAATTTTTTGGATAAATTTTTAAAAGTGATAAATTGAAACTTTATAGTTAACCTTCTGTTGGATATGACGATGATCCATAGCTAGATCATGAAGGGGCTAGTCAATTTGACCTTCTACTTCAAAAAAGTCTATTAGAGGCTTTCCTCACAATTTGGATATTAGATAATGAAAGGATTGAAGAGATTGTGTTCGTTAAAGTTTTAATAGTCTGATTTCTCCATGGAAATTGTTGTGGGTGATGATTCTCTAATCCTACCATTTAGATTGAAGAGGATAATTATCATAGGTGGTTATTCTCTGATCATACAATTGAGATTGAGGAGGATATCACCAAATACTCGTAGGCACAATCTGATCACAAATTGAACATTATATGAGAGAGATCATTAACTAAGAGTTGGATTGTTAGATCAAAATCTAGAATACAAGAGTTTTGAATATAATTGTATTTAAATTTAAATACAAATTAGGATAATTTCTGTAGAAAATATTATTAGTTTGAACTTATTTAGGTTTTTATTATAGATATAGTTCTTCTTTCTTTGCGGAATTTGTTTAGGAAGTGGATAAATATCACAATTGTAATAAACAGACTTATTTTCTTGCGTGAAATCAATCCATAACCTCCTAGTTTTTCCCTCATCTTCTTTTTCTCCTCTTTGTAGCGGGTTCCTTGCTTGTATTGAGGGTGATAAAATAACTTTAACTCACTAAAAATCAATGTCTTGTTAAGTGTATCGCTATGTTCACTCGCAAATGATTTTTCTCCAATAAGGATATGGCACGTATCCTCTAACTAGAATTTTATCGTCCAATGGACCACATTTAAATGGTTATGATTGGGACCCTTTAATCGGTGATTTCACTGCAAAAATGACATCATTAAATTATGGTCATGGACATAACCCGTTAGTTCCCCAACGGCTAAAAATCTTTTAGTAGTGAATTATATAATACACTTGATAGAGCAAAAAGCTCCATGCTAGCTAAGTTTGGCTTAATTTTTTCCCCTTAAACAAACATTAACCTCAAGTCTACAATTTCCCCTTAGACGAAACAACTCAGGGTTACCAATAAGGATTCTTCAGTTTGGTTGGGTCAGCTGCCTCTTCTGACTAAGTAAACTAGAGATCATGACAACCCGAGGACAACAAACTTATGGTATATTCATCAAATTTTTCATCAATTTCCTCACCATCCATTTTAAGTTTACAGTAGTAAATTTCTCAACCTTAAAAATCAAATTTGTTGCTACTATATGCGAAGCACTTAACAGCTAACGATTGTCCTTAATAAAAAGTTCTATTTCATCATTAAGAGTGGTAATTATTCATAGCGTCTTACGCTTATCAAAAGTATGGAATCAGATCATAAAATCTTCATAAAATGAGGATGAAATCTCTTGATAGTATCTTATATACAATCTAATCTATCTTTTGAAATTTTGACCTAAAACTATAAACTCTCTTAGCAGAGTTGGGCACAAGTTTTTGGAGACCACATGTAGAAGAAAATTACCTACAAGCATAGATACGATAGCAAAGTCGAAAGATCAAAACAATCAGCAACTCTAGCTTAAGTGTGAAAGTCAAAAGTAGGAAAAAAGCACCTACGTCATTGTAAGAAACCACTATGCAAATCACAAGTCCACTAGCATCATGAAGCACAAATCCACTATGCAAAACAACTGCAAATCAGTTTGTGCTATTATTGTCCTACCGTGCATACTAAACAAAGAAAAAAAAAAAAACAAGGCAGCATGAGCAATAATACACTTCCAAATCTAAAGTTGGACTAATCAAGGAACCAAAACAACTAATTGAGGGAATCCAAGAGCTGTATTGAAATAACTTGTTGCAGTAAATCAACTTCAACAAGGTCATCAAAACATTAGAGCATGCATCCTATTTTTATAAGCACCAATATAATATGCATGCTATAGAATAAATTAGAAAAAACGAAATAATACAACTAGAACAGAACTAAAAGTCAGGGTGTCATTGTGCTCATCACTATGCTCACGTCTTACATTTATGATCGTCACTATGCTCACATCCTGCATTTCTGACTATAAATTTTTGAACTTCTGTCAATAGGGCTAATTATGATGATGATAACCTAAATTAGAAAAAAAAAAGACATTTAAATATGATGTTTATAGATAGAGAGAGGTGCTATATCTTTGTTGTAGATATTGCTAGTTGAAAAATTCTTACTTGGGAAAGTTTGAATTGCTTAGGTAACATTTATCCTCGCTTGAACTGCTAATTTGTTAGCACATTGATAAATATGCACCACTTTGCAGCAAAGTTTGCCAGAAAATGGAAATTGTTGTTATTATGGTCTGGCGTTTCTGTCAATGTCTAAAACTATGGTTCAAAATATTGCAAGTGATGAGATTCCAAGATTTCTTTTCTATTTCACATGTCCAGGGAGCTCAGTTTGTTCTTACGAAAGCATTTCCTGCATCTGCATTCATCTGGTTAAAATATCTTCAAAAGAAACTATAGTATGCCGTAGATCTCAAGTGTGTTATTTCTCAACTATCATTTGACTTGCAGATGTTTTTATTGAACCTTCTTTATGTCCGTTTGGTACTCTTGCAGGGGTCCTTTGGTGAGATTCTGAAGGCTTTTTGGCGTGGGACACCAGTAGCAGTTAAACGCATTCTTCCAGCATTATCAGATGATAGATTGGTTATGTGAGTTTTGTTATGAAAAATGCTGTTCCACTACTTTTAAGAAATAAACATTATCTTTAGATATTAAATACTTGATGACCATGTAGCTACGGACCAACTTTGCCACTATGATCTGTAGACCAGATCAGTCAATGTAAAGTCATCACAACCCATGGGACATTCACGTTACCTGAGCTCTATGTGTGGACCGCAATTATCAAGCATATCGAAGATCCTGCGAACCTTTATCTAAAAGTTACTGTTATTTGGATAATTTTAAAATCTTTTATCATTGTTATGTTTTATTTCTGATACCATTAAGTTTGGATCTTATGGGTGATCTAAGTTATTTTACGCATCAAAAACTTAATTTATTGAAATTTTCCTTTATTACGTTTACCCCTTGGCCATGTTCTAGATGTAGTAACCTACGTAAGTCCTCCTAATTGTTCGTTTACCTTATTCTCTATAAAAACATTCTCTATAAAATTAGTGGAAATGTATTGTCAATATAGGGAGATTTAAACTGAACATTAATTTTATTAAAAACAAAATCTAGATCTCATACCAGCCTGAATTTCAAAATGCCCAAGTTGTGACAAACAATTTATGTTACTTTCCTTACCTTGTTCAATTCGTGCCATTTGTTTTGGCATGACCTGATGTTAGGGGTGATATGAAGTTAAATTTGAGAAATTTGAGTGCAATTTGAAATAAAAAATTTCAATTTTTGGTCGACTTAAAATCAAATTATTTTGAACCGAGGCTACTAAACACAATGATTCAATTCCTAATTAACTAGAAATTGATTTTTAATTTAGTACATATATAAATATGCATGTTATACATATTTTATATTATATAATTTATCCAAACACTTATTTTGAGTTGACTTCAAATATATTCAAATGAGTTGGGACAAATAGCAACCTCAAATTGATTTCGAGTCTAGAATGGAGTTTGAAATTGACTCAAAATTAAGTTGAGTTGATTTTGAGTCCAATCAATTCCCATGCAAATTTTGAGCAAATTTCAAGTTTTGAGGTGTTTTTAATCATCCCTACATAATATCAAGGCTATTATGCTATTATCGAATATTGTGTATGAAAATTACACTATTTTTTGAAATGATAAGATCAATCATTGTTATGGACCAACAACATGATTTTGAATGACTTGAAATTATTTGTCACATATAATGGTTGTAGTGTCAAGTTTATGTGTTGTGTTTGCTTGTATGTAATTTTTACTTTGTCCATAATTAGCTATATCATATGTGTTAACTATTATGAAACATTGCTTCTTTTTTTATCTAGTAGGACTAGTGTGTTGCTTAACTTTTGTTATTGTAAGGCTTGTTTACAAGTTCGACAAGGTCGAATGTACCATAGTAAAAATATTCAATCCTGTTGAAAAAAAAAAACTCAATTTAAGGGGACTTTTTTTTAAAATACCCTCAAATCCTTATGCAAACTATTTTAGACTTGAATTCAAGTAAAATATGATAATATCAAGAAAATTTCAAAATTTAAATTATTCAAGCGAAATCTACCACCCACAAATTTAATGTAAAATTCTATCCATTTTCTGCAACTATTCGTCTATGGTCTCCAAAAAAATTTGTGCCCCCGGCCTCTCCGCGTCGGCTCTTTCTTTTGTTTGAGTTGACAGGGAGAGTTTTAACAAATTTAAGTTTCAGGTAAATTTTCAGAAGGCAGATTGGGTTTTAGATAAGACACTACCCAGAGATTTCTCCCTCATTTTGTGAGGACTTTATGATTTGAGTTCTGGTTTCCTATAAGCGCAATCCTCTATAGTTAATTATACCTCTAGATAATAAGAGAGAACTTTCGATTAAGGTTAACCGTGAGATAGGCACTGAGTACCCAGCATATAGGAGCAACAACTTTAGGGATTTTAAATTTGAGTTTTGGATTAAGATCTGAAAATGATCACCATAAACTTAAAACAGGTTGGTGGAGGGGGGGGGGGGGGGGGGGGGGGGAAGACGAGTCCAATCAAGATCTCATGGTTCTGTTGGTCTGGGCTGTCATAGTCCCTGGTCTACTTAGTCAGAGGAGGTAGTTGACCCAACCTAATAGAAGGCATCTTATCAGTAGCCATGGGTTGCTTCGTCCAAGAATACCTTATAGACCTAGGGTGGATGTTTGTCTAAGGTGATGAATTTAAGTTCACCTTAACTGACAGAGGGCTTTATATTTTGTAGGGTGCACCCTATAATTCATTACTCAAGAGGCTTTTAACCATTACGGAACATACGGGTTTTGACCGTGATTGTAATATAGTGGTGCTATTTTGTGGCAAAACCACCCAATCAAAGGGCATGTGCCACATCCCTGGTGGCGGTGAATCAATTGAGAATGAATTGTAGTAAAACATTCCACAAGATATCTGCTTTTTGTGAGCTGAAGTTATCCATTAATTCATCATCTTCGCCAAACCGTTTTGAGGTGTGGATCGATTTCAGTTTTTAGTTTTTGGTGATAGATTTTCATTTATAAGTTTTAGATTTAGCAGATATTAGATTTTGAAATTTATTGGATTTGAACGTTATTCTGTTAACATGGTCATTATCGAGGTGACGTTAAAGTCATTTTAAATTTATGTAGTCTTATAAAAATTTGGGAGGCATTTTAAAAGTTTGGGGTCTTCTCCAGTTGAGATTTTATGTCAACACGGCCATCATTGGGGATTTAAATATCCTATTAGATTTATGATTAGGCGTTTGTTTTGTTAATCCAAATCAGGTCGACTCCAGTCCTTTCGATGAGAATAAAACTTGAAAATTTGACCCGCACAGTATTCTCGGATCGTTGTATTTAGGAATCAAACGTGACGATCGGAGCCCTTGCGGGAATGTGTAGAAAATATATCCAAATAGAGGAAGGTTGTCTTGTAGATGTTAGCTTTGGGTAAATCAATATGTTGAACAAGATATAGGTGAACCTGGTGCTTATTCTTCTTTCTATTTTGATGATTCATGGTAGTAAACGACTCATTGGGTTTTACAAATGAAACTTACTTTGACTTAATTGGGTTAAGAATGATCTTTTTTTGAAGTTATAATTGTTGGAATGTCCACATTGAATGATATCCAAATCATATAGCTAAGGTCCCTTTAGAAATACATGAGTAACATCCATGAGGAGTATATCATACATATAAAATTGGATAGGTTCAATTACAAAGGGGAAAGATACATTTGGGTGATATAAATAGTGATTTTATTCTTCTAGAAAATCATGTAAGGCTATGGATGTAGCTCAAGGGTAAGCTTCATCTAGTCAAAATAGAAGTTGAAGCAATGTTAATTCAATTATCATTGTTGATGATAAGTTTGTAAGATTTGTCTCAATTTAGAGCTAAGTGGGAAGTTGTAGATGCATTTGCAATCAAATTTTATTTTGCAAGGTAGCTGGCTCACATCACACCATGACTAAGTGTGAGTTCTTCATCTAGGTCATTGACATTATCATAAGGGTTACACTTAACCATGTCATCCCCTTAGTCGTCCAGTTGATTAAGATTAACTGATTCCAAGTGGAGACTCTTTTGAGGACAACTGTTTGCATATGGGCCAATATTGCTAATAGTAAAGCATATGGCATTTGAGAACTTGTAATTAGAGGCTCTAGTCATGACTTTCTCTTTAAGATAAATTGTTCCCTAGGGTTCATGAGTATTGGATTGAGTTGGGTTATGCTTTGTAAATGATATTCATATCTTTCACATAGTAGAGATCCATACATACCTTAGATTCAGGGGGAGATGATGTTGAATTAGAAAATGATATGCATTTTTGTTTAAAAATTTATTTTTAATTTAATTAAGTGGATCTCATTTATCATTTAAAATTGTCACAGCCTCCCAGCATCCCCTCCCCGCGAGGGGAGGTTGGGAGGCATTTGCCTTTAGTTCTTCCAGCCCGGATCAAAGCTCAACGATGTGAGATCTTCGAGTTTTAAAATCGTCTCACCCAGATCAAAGATCAATGACGTGAGGTCTTCAAATTTAAATATCTTCTCGCCCAGATCAAAGATCAATAGTGCGGGGGCTTCAAATTGGTCAATCATGCTCGGATCTAAGATACAATGACGTAGATCTTTGAATTGACAATACTTATTACTTGAGCAAGTAGAGAAGAAATTTATACCTCTAGTGTGCAATGAATGAAGATCGAGCAAGAGAGGACTTCGGCATGAGCAGCTTCCGTGTGCGGGAGACCTACGTGCGAATGAGGACGAGAGGGAGTGCGGTCTAGGGGGTCTCGTCTCTTGTTCATGCGAGCAATGAATAGAGAAGAGAGGGAGCAGATGGAGTCATGCGTGCTGAGTTCGAATGGAGGCCGGAGCGGGAGACGAGGCTTCGGGAGTTTGAATGCTTGGGGGGCGATTCCTCTTGGGTTCTGTTTTGTACCATGTGAGGGGGTGAGTGGGGTGGTTATGAGATTGTGTTTGAGTGGGGTAGTGGGTGGTTATGAGATTGTGTGTGTGGGATAGTGGGTGGTTATGAGATTGTGTGAGAGTGGGTGGTTATGAGATTGTGGGTGAATGGGGTAGTGGGTGGTTATGAGATTGTGTGTGTGGGGTAGTGGGTGGTCATGAGATTGTGTGTGAGTGGGGTAGTGGGAGCCAACGATTAGTGATCTACAGTTAATAAATGCCCCCAACAAATATATGCGTTTTATAGCAGATCTTGTTTCTTGCAAACTAGTTGACCCCACAGATCTCTAAAATTGGACTTTAAATGTCACGTTGAGGGTCCTTTAAAAATCTCTAAAAGCTATGCTAATAGAGGCTTTCATTTACCCGATGCTTTGTGTTATTTGGATGTGCTGATTCGCCATATCTGGCTTGTCTAGTAGCTGATTTTTCTTGTTTGACCGGTTAGGATTTGAATATATCTTTAACACTAGCCTCCGATCTTAATGGGTGTAACGAAGGAGGTTGCATGATTTATCTTTTTGATTTGTTAGTAGTAGAATGTGCCTTCTGCCCTAGCTCCATGCTTTCACAGGCTTGGTGAAGGATGCATACCGGTGACCTAGCTTTTGAGGCTTTTGTTTGGTCGATGGTAGACGGTTATTAGTCCAGAGCTTTATGCATGACAGACTTTATTGACGATAATATTTCCTTAGTTCAGCTTGGGACTTTGTAAGAACTGCGGGATAACTTCTTCGATCCTAAGATTTGTGTTTTATCGGACATGCTGAAAAAGAGAAGCTCCTTCGGTCTTTGCTTTGTACTTAATAGACTTGCTGAAGTAAATGATGCTTCTAGTTTGATAGAGGTTTTGATTGTGACTCAGTGCCTTTGAGTTGATTGAGATTCTTCTTCTAAACTCTGCTTCAATCCATTTGTTAATTGAGAAAATATCTTGAATCTGAACTGCTTTGACTTATCAAGTTTATAAACTCTAAACTTCTAGTATTTTTCATCGGGCTAGATGAAAACAGGGGCTGTTTTTCCTATTATGGTCTCTTATCATGATTTATTGAGTAGGTAAAGCTGTTAGTAACTCGATCACATTTGGGTTTGTTGAGTATGACATTATACCTGTTCGAGTACTGGACTTGTACTATAATAGTTTGTGTTTTTTTAAACTTCATTTATTGAGTTTGTCAGAGTAAAAAGTCTTCTCAATTAAACTTTAGGATTTTGACAAATTTAAGGAAGAATTTTTCACTTTTGCGATAATCATATATTTGCTTGTTTAAAGGCATCAACTTCTGCCCTGCATTTATAGCATTATAAGTGATTTTAAATATTTATTTGGGGATCTCGATGCGAAGCACGATGTCGATCAAAATATTTAAAATGCCCCGAGTCTTGTTGGGGAAGTCAGACAATATTTTTAGAAGAGGTTTATATTTCATGATTTTAAATATTTATTTGAGGATATTATTTTTATGACGTGATTGAAATGATTTCTTATATTACAAGAGAGTTTCAAGAAAATAAAGCACATATGACGATGTGCCTACAATTTTATATAAGATTTTTAGGTATATTATTTTCCTGTGCAGACTTTATGTATGATATTTCTTCAAATATTGACCATTGATTAGTGGCATGGGTCTTTAATCGTTTAAATCAATAGGCTGGTACTCTCCTCTTTAGTATACCTTCTCGATGACAAAAGGACCTTCCAAATTAGGCTCGAATTTGCTACCAGTTATTCGATGTGGGATAATTGGTCTTTTCAACACCATGACTAATTCTTTTCTTGAAATGCTTGATGGCATACCATACGGTCAAAAGATTTTGTTATTTTTGCTGGATAAATTTTTAAGTTATGTTGAGCTTGGAGTCTAACTTCATTTAATACATCGAGCTCTTCCATTCATAAGCGAGCATTTTGTTCCTTTGTGGGGTCGTACTGAACAATTACTCGAAATAATGGCAATTCATCTTCGAGTGATAGTACCACTTCAGCTCCAAACACCAGTGCATAAGGAGTGGCTTTGGTTGGTGTTTTGTAAGTAATTCAATATACCCACAATGCTTCTATCATTTTTGTATGTCACTCCCTCTTATTTTTAATGAGGATCTTCTTAAGCAACTTTACCAGTATTTTATTGAAGGCCTCGGCCAAGTCATTTTCCCTTAGATTATATATGGATGAATAACGACAATTGATTTTACGCCGATCAGCGAATCTGTAAATTTTGGTACTTTTAAAAGCTGGGCCATTGTCTGAGATTATGCGGCGTGGCACACTAAATTTGTAGACGACATTATGAGTAAAGAAGTTGATCATGTGTTCAGAGGTAACTTCTTTGAATGGAGTAGCTTCAACTCACTTAAAAAAGTAGTCAGTTGCTGCCAATATAAAACAGTGTCCAACTGATGATGGTGGATCGATTGATCCAATTATATCTGCCCCTCAACATTCAAATGGCCAAGATGCCACCGTATGGTGTAATAGATTTGGCGGCTGATGTATAACATCACCATAAATTTGACCCTCATAACACTTCTTAGCATGTTCAATGCAATCTTTCACTAATGATGGCTAGTAGTAACCAATTCTTTTGGTCATGATAGTCATTTTAGGACCTAATTGGTGCATACCACAAAGTCTCTCATGAATTTCTACTATCATCTTATCAGCCTTCTTGGTCCCCAAACATTATAGCCAAATCTGATCGAAAGCTCTTCGATACAACTTGTTGTTGACAAATGTATAACACAAAGCTCTTTTCCTGATCTGCGTAGCTAATGATTTATCTGCTAGGAGTTTGATTTCCCTGAAGTAGTCGATAAAAGGCTTCCTCCAATCATTTTGTTTTTCGATCTCTAAGCAATGTCACCATGACTTTGATGCTCTACTAGATTTATGTCATCTTTTGACTACTTGTGGTTTAGCTGGTTGGTCCTCAAAAATAATTTGTTGCGGAGGTTGAGGATCAGCCGAAGTTGCATCATACTAGCTTGGATTTGACGACCCCTCTACCTACGGGGAGCACAGAATTGCTGGCTCTAGTACTCGACGAGTATGGACACCGATCAACACAAGCTCGTCATTCATGCTTGTCATTTCTTTAGCCAATTTAGCTAAGGAATCTGCTTTACTATTATAAGCTCGAGATATTTGAATTAGTGTAACATTTTTTGTTTGTTGCATCAGCTCGAAAGTCATCTATGATAGTAAGCTAGTCCAAGCTTGCCAATTTTATAAATACTCAGTAATTGATTTATAACGAGTTGATAATCGCCAAAATTTTTGAGGTTTTGAATTTTCATTGAAATAGCAATTTCCAGACTTGCTAGTAAGGCCTCATATTCAACTTCATTATTTGTTTGGGGTTGAGTCAAACTGAATGAATATCTCATTATACTTCCATCATGCATTATAAAAATGAGACTGATGCTAGCTCAGGGTTTTGCTAAATTTGGAGATTGGACAGGCTTAATCGATGATGCTCCGTCGAAATACATCTCCCAAACTTATGATTTCTCCTTCTCTTAGATATTCATAATTTGTTCATCAGACAAATCATTATTGAGTGGTGAATCTGTAGGAATGGGATGTGCAGTGAGAAAATCTACCAAGACTTGATCTTTTACTACCTTTTGTGGAACATATATGATATCAAATTACAGGAGTGTCACTATCCATCTGGCTAAATGACCTGCCAATGTTGGTCTTGTCATCAAGAATTTTAGCGGATTGATCTTTGATATTAACATAATTTTGTGAGAAAGCATATAATGACGGAGTTTCTGGACAGTGAAAATTAACTTCATGCAGTGCTTCTTAATTGGAGAATAGCGTATCTCTGCTCCAATCAACCTTCGACTATGTAATAGAGGCCATTTTTCTTGCCTTCTTTATTGTGTTGAGTTAGCAATGCTCCAAGGGACTCTTCTAGTGTTGCAGTGTACAAGATAAGAGGCTTCCTTGGAATTAGCGCTATAAGAGTAGGTGGATTTACAGGTATCTCTTGATACTAGGGATGTCAATTTCATGTCACGGGTTGGGTTCGGGTCGAACCCGGAATTGACTCGGCACTATTCGGGTCAACCCAAACCCGACCCGCTTTGGATTCGGGCCAACCTGACCCGAAACGAAAAGGAGGAACTGGTCCACTGGAAGAAGAATCGCGAATGGCAGGCCGAAGAGGGCGTGCAAGGGCAGGCCGACGGGCGGTCACGACAAGCCGGCGGAGGGCAGCGACATTTTTCGATAGTTTGTTCGACAAAAAAAACAAAAAAAAAAAAAAACAGACGCGGTGGCGCCCTGACAACAGGCCGGCAGAGGGCAACGACGCCCGCAGTGGGCGTGCGAGGGCAGCGGCGGGACGACAAATGCGACGACGAATGCGACGACGATGCGACTGACAGACGTGACGACGCCCTGATGCGGTGACGCCCTGACGAGACGCGATTGCCTGATGGGTCCCTGACTGCGATATGACGTGACGAGATGGCCTGACGGGTCAAAACGGGTTGATTTTGGGTTTTTGGGTCAACTCGAATTCGACCCAATATTACAAACGGGTCAAAATTCCTAACCCGAAGCCGAAAATTTGGTGTCGGGTTCGGGTTGAGTTTTGGGTCATGTCAAATATTGACACCCCTACTTGATACTATCAAAAACTTATTGGCATTATCATCCCATTTGAAGTGGACATCTCTCTTCATCAATTTTGAAAATGGTTGACACTTGCCCGATAAATTTGATATGAAATGTCGAATAAAAGCAAGTTGCCCTTGCAAGGAGCAAAGTTATCAAAGGCTTTTTGGCGACGGCTTCACCATAATTGACTTGATTTTATTAGGGCCGATTTTAATTCCTTGGTGGAGAACGACATACCCTGGAAACTTTCTCGAGGAGACCCTGAAAGCACATTTGAGATGGTTCATTTTAAGATCAAATCTCCTGATCCTTTCAAACACAGTTTTCTCAAGTCATCTAGGTGATTATTTCGATCCATGTTTTTAACGACAAGGTTATCAACATAGCATTCACCTTTCGGGTGAATCAACTCATCAGGATACGGGTCATAGCCCATTGATAGGTAGCACTAGTGTTTTCGTTTTTCAAACCAAAAGGGCATGACCGTATAACAATATACAAATAGGCGTTTTGAATGATATGTGTTTTTCATCTTCTGGAGTCATTTTGATTTGATTATATCCCTGCGATCCATCCATAAAGAAGAGCATATGATAGTGGGAGGTATTATCAACTAATAGCTCTGATATTGGGATCAGAAAGTTATCTTTCGGACACGCCTTATTGAGTTCCTGAAAGTTAATGCAAATGCGAATTTGTCCATTCTTCTTCTTTACAAGAATAATATTGGCAATCCAATCGACATATTTCTCTTCCTGAATAAAGCTTGCATCTATGAGTTTCTTAGTTTCTGCAATCACTTGCTCTTCAATCTCTAGTCTTATTCGTCTTGGAGCTTGTTTGACAGGCGTTACATTCGATCTAATAGCTAATCTATGAACTGCCACATCAGAGGATAAGTCAGACATTTCAGCATATGTTTAGGCAAAGCAATCTCTGAATTTACAGAGGAGTTTTTTTTTATTTCTTCAACTTGATCTTCAAGGAGAAGAGCACTGATGAAGATCGGGTGAGGGTCTTCATTTGCTCCCAAATTAACTTCTTTCAGCTCATCCATTATAGCAACCTGTCCACCATTTTCAAGCTCTTCTGGTGTAGGTTCAGCTTCTACGAATTGATCATCTGAGAAGTTAATTTTGTAAAGCTCTTCCTCTTTGTTGCTATTAGATTCAACTTTCCTATTTGTTATTACACAACAAATTACCTTTCGAGGGTACTTTCATGCTAAATTTGAGGCCCCTTCTTGTAAATATATCACTTTTTCGTGATGTGAGAGGACTTCTCTGATACTATATCTTCAGTAAAAAACGAGTTCGTCGCTTAGTGACGTTGGCATAAACTCCTTGTTTCCTTATTAACTTTCGAACTTTTCTGGGATAGTATTTAGGCATCCTTATAGGAACTCTCTCCAAAATCAATAAATTCGACAAGCCAGTCAAAATTCTCTTCTTGATATTCTCCCGATTTATAGAATAAACTCCCTGGTTTAGTATTTTCACTTGAGTGAGGTGCATAAAATGTTTTGAGCTCTTCGATGTTCTGCACCTCACAAGAGATAATTTCTCTATAGTGTCGTGGAGGGAGAGGTGTAATAACAAATGTGCTTTTCGAGATCGACAAGTCACATATTATGTTTGAGAAGATACACCATACTTTGTTTGCGTAGGTGGACTCGTAGTCGTAATCAGAATTTGAATATTTCATTTTCATCTTCCCTTTGACTAAAGATTGGCAGGTCTTCTTGGATTCAACAGGGATGATATTATCTTCTTTCGTGTCACTCCCCAAGTGAGGCACAATTCAGCTGGGTTTAGATACAATGACTACTTTGGGAAGAGTCGTCATTTTCTCCTTTCTTCCTACTGCCTTTTTCTCAACTTCTTCTTTGGGTCGCTTTGTAACTTTTGAGTTTGATGTCTTTGCTTCAAAAGAACTTATCAGTTTTGGGGATGTCACCTAATACCCTGACTTCTTCTCCATCTCTGAGGTACTTCATGTGCTGGTGCAGGGTTGATGGGACAATACCCTATTCATGCAACTAGGGACAACCCAAAAGCGCCTTGAATGAAGTGTCAACATCAATCACATGGAATTTGGCTTATTTATAAAGTTCTCTAAATTTGAGAGGAAGTTCAAACGATCTCAGAGTCTTCTGTCATTTCTCATTATACACATGTACCATTAGTTTCCTGCCCAAGATGCTACACGTCAAGAGACAATAAATGTTTTCAAGCTTATGAGATTTATGGAAGATCCAAATCGACTAGGATTTGGCTTATCAGGACGTCATCACTCTCTACAGTAGCATACAGAGGGCGATTATGATATGTTATTCCAAGCATTAGGTCATCCTCAGCGAAAGTAATGATTGGTTCATTCCGAGCTTGTAAAACTTAAGTCATACAATGTTCAACAAAATATGTTTCAGTCATACAATGTTCAACAAAATATGTTTCATATCTTTCAGGGCTTTGAGAGCTTGAATCAAAGTTTCCCAAAGGTCTTTTGACATTAAGAGAGCTTCGTATTTACTGAGTTGTGCGGCAATCTTTCGAAAATGAGATAAGATATCATAATCTACCCTTTTGTTTGAAAAGTATTTCTTCTTGGGGTCTTTCGGAATAATTTCTTCATTGATAATTATTTCTTTTCCTTTCTCGATATTTGGGGTTCTCTTCTTTGGCAGAGGCGGCAGTATTTTGTCACTCCTCAACTGTACTTGAGCCACTTCATTTGATTCAGCTTCATCTAATGAAGCGCTTTCTTTAGAGTCAGTCCTTATTGCTTCAGGGGATTGTAGGCTCAAAATCACTACCCAATCTTACATACTCCATTTGTGATGTTATGTCGAGTTCTAACTCAGTTTCATTCGAGAAATATAAATCTTCCTTTGAACTGTACTCCATCGGTAACACCATCAAACAGCACTCAGAAGTTGCTTCTTTAGTATGCTATTCTTTTCTTGATGTATCTGACATCACCGAAATGACCCGATATATCTCCACGGGAAGTGAATCTTCATCTTCTTGTTCACCATCTTCCAATTCTGATTAGTTAATTTGAAGCTTTGACATAAAATTTCAAGCGTTATAGGCATTCTCAATGGTTGATGATAGTCCTTCAAGTTATTGATGATCTTTTAAAGCAGTCTTTTTCTTCTTTAGCCTGTCAGGATTTATTTGAATTATCGAACTTTTTTGAGATATTAAAGAAATGTTTCTTACATCGGGATACACTGGCAAGATTAGAACGTTTCCAAGCTAATGACCTGGAAGTGGATGCACTTGAATTTGACTTTTCTTTTAATTCAAACACTGTTTCAACAGAGGATTTTCACTTGACACCAGAAACTCTTTCAAGTTGTTTCAGCATTTTTTTTGTCTTCTTGGAGACCAGCCTCCCATTATTTATTCTAAAGTAGTTCTTTTTCTATTTCTGTTTAGCTGGGGACACGGAATAGGACATGATCACCTGTGTTGATTCTCTCTTGGGCTAACTAAGACACTGTTTGACTATGTAAATTCTCCTTTTTGGTATTTTCTTTTCATTCAATCCTTGAAAACGTAGCAATCCTCAATAGGATGGCTGATAACTCGGTGGTGTGGGCAATAATATGGATCATTTATCTGATCAGCCTCTTCAGGTCTTTTGGACTCTTGGTAACTCAAGGCCGACTTTAAGTGCTTGCTTGAATAATTTGCCACACTTTTCCTTTTAAAAGTATTCTATTCATTTTGTCTTAAGGGATGTGATTCGATCACCGGTTCCTATCAGTTGCCTTGGACGTTCTCCTCCACTAGGAAAAGTTCGGGGTTTGTCATTTCCTCCAAGTATCAGTTTTGGTTGAGGATTTGGATTGGCTGATTGTTTTCCCTCGTCATGCTTATAAACAGGTTGTTTTCTCTTATCGATATTATATGCTACTTGTTTTCCTTTATCAACCCTAAAAGAGAATGTAGGATGAGCTTCACCTTTTCTAGTGTCTTGAGCTTTACGCCTTTTAAATTTATTTGAGTGGCCTTCAGATCTTGATAGATTTAACTTTTCAAACTTCGTCACTCTATCCAGTAGATCTTAAAATATGGTAATAAAAGCCATGCATAGGAATGATAGCACCTTCTTATCGATGTTTCTCATTAAAAATTGAACGGCATGCTCCTCTTCCAATTGTTGCTCGCATTTCATACTCAAGTTTCGCCTGTAAGTGATATATTTAGTAACTAACTTATCCCTTTTCCTCTTCTCTAAGGTAAGGTCAGCAATAGTTATCTTCTCTGTAGTACTGACTAATCTCTTTATGAACATAGCTTCGAGCTCAGCAAAAGTCTTTATTAAATCATTTAGCAGTTTAGTATATCATTCAAAGGTAGTTGACGTCAAACTGCTAACGAATTGATGAAATAGTAGCGCATCATTTACCCTTTGTGTTGCCATAAGATGCTTTAATTGTGCCAGGTGTTGCTTCGGATTGTTGTTGTCGCTACAAGTGTTGAATTTGGGCACCGAATAACCTTTAGGATATGACACCTGATCGTACTCGATCAGGTGGGTGACCTTTGCTCAGTAATTTCTTTAGTTGCTCCGAAGCAATGACAGTTCTAATCTTTTCATTGATGATTGATTCTAGTTGTGCAGCTGTCACAGGCTTGGATGTGTTTGTGGCATTTTGGGGGTAGGCACACGAACTATACCGTCAGTCTCATTTCCCCCTTTATGTACAATTTTGTACTCCATACACCTGGGGTATTGGGTTAGTTGGCGGATTAGTAGGAGCGCTGCTCGACGTATGATGGCTAATCGGCTAAATATGCAAGATTAGTAGTGATGTTTTTTTGCATCAACCGCATCATCGCAGTCATTTATGTCATCGTTTTTATCATCTTCTTATTTAATTCTGATATCTCTTTATCTTTTTCCTTTATTTGGCGCTTTATACGCCTTTGTGCTTGTGCTAATGTGATAGCGTCAACAAGCGACTCTTCTTGATCCTCTTCTTGTTCATCACCTGAGGGGATTTCTTCTTCGAGTTGATCATAGTGAGCTTGCTCCTCTTCAAGTGGTGTTGCTCTGGTAATAACAAGCCCTGCTTCATAGTGTTGTTGATAGACACGTAATGGAGGTGACTCATTATTATGCCCCACCATGTAAACTAACTCAATTCCATGGCATCTTCATCATCTTCATTTTCTTGTATGCTTATTTTTGAGCGACGCTTTCGATGTATCTCTAGTTCAACACATTGGGTAAAGATTTCTTTGATTGGAGGATTACGATCAAAATTGACCTTCTGAGAAGAGGAAATTGGTTGGCAATGGGATTCCTTAGAAGATTCTCCAAGGTGTCTACGATTGTAATGTTAGTAATATGACTCTTTTCCTTAGGTACCAATTGTTGACGATTCTTATTAGAGATGGATTTCTAGGAGACTACCAGATGTCACACCCATATTATCAAATACTCTTCTTTTATGAGGCCTCAGCCTCTAAATTTTTTGCCCTTCCACCGGAACCTTTTGACAGTGAATTCCTTGATACGAGGTCCAGGTGTCATACTCCAATGTTCACTGTGTGGAGCTGATCTTAATTTTTCTTGAGTTACCGTGGCAGATGATAACTCTCTTGGTGGGGTTGTCCTGGCCTTGATTGTCAATGGCCTTTGATACCTCTTCTTCATCAAGTCATTTTCTTTTGCAACTTTCAGAACTATGTGCACCCTATGGGCAGAGTTTCATGCCTCTTCTTTTGAGGGACAGGAGCTTGCTATTATTGTTCCCAAAAAAGCTATTTTAGCTCGCCAGTAGAGCTATTCCTTTTCACTCACTTTAAATTTATAAATTTATTTTGGATAGGAACACTCACTTCTAGCTCCTGGGCTGGCAGCGTTGATGGATGGATGGCCAATGATTACTGAGCTCGCAACTCTGTATTCATCTTTCTCTTTTGTCTGCTGGATAATCTTCCTCCAAATGAGGAAGCTTCATGATCATACCTCTCTGGTACAAAAAGCTCAGTTGGTAGTGTGATGATGCTCGATAAGATCGGTGAAGTCTTCTGCTTGACATCAATCTTCTTCACAGCTAGAACTTCAAGATTGAAAGCCTCTTAAAGATTGAGGTTCTGTTTTGTTGAACATCTTTAATAGTAGCAGCTTTAGCAGCCCATGGCTGTTGCACAGAGTAAGTACGACATGCATAAACTTCAATAGTATAAGGCCTTCTGGCAGGCCCTTTAGTATCCATGCTGTAGACAGGAACGATGGCAGCCTTGGTAGTAGCTACCATACATGTCAATGGCAAAATGGCCCAAATAGCTGCCATACATATGGCATAAATAGCTGCCATACATATGGCACTATTTACCTGGCACGGCGCGGCGCATCAGAGTAGCGCGTGCTATTTGCGCTATGCATGGGCAATGGTACATGGCGCACGCTATTTTGTTAACATGTTATAAATTTCAAATTATAAATTATATTTTTTTTAAGCTTATATATTAATATCATAATCAATTATTAATTAATTAACCTTCAAGTTAATAAAATATCAAAAAGTTTTAAAGGATTTAATTTTTTTAGGATTTAAAGCTATCATGTTTGTTATTATGCGGGATTTAGTATAAATTATGCTTAAATCGTATTCTAATCTATTGATGTAAGCTTATGTAAATTTTCATTTTTGCTATTTGACAGGATATTTATGCCTAAATTTTACTCTAATCAACCTATTATTTATTTTTTAATGGTATTTAATATTAATGAATATATATATTTTAATTATTTTCTATTGTGCGTCATGTTTAAAAAGGCGTGCGCCGCGCTGTGCGTTATGCATCATGGCTTCATGGGGATCTTTGCGTCGTGGTGTGCCATTCGCCACTGACAAGTATGGTAGCTGTGGAGAATTGTAGTCCACCAAATTGAATGATAGATTCCAAATTTTCAGTATTAATGATAGCATTAGCCAGTTGAATACTAGCACCACGTCCTAACAGGACAGTGAAAGTAGTATTCTGGAGGTCTATTCTACACAAAATGAAAGATGTTGATTAGTAATCAACATTTAATATATGCTCCATACTTTCAATGTGCAGGGACTCGACATAACAAAATAACAGAAACTTATGACTTATATAATTTTAAAATTTTGTTTAGAGAATCTTAATTCATTAAATTTTGTTGCTACGATAGCTTAAATATACGATTAGCCAAAGATGGAAAGTGAAACTAGTCCCCAGTGGAGTCACCAGAATATGTGTGCTCCGAAAATTTGCGCCCCCAACCTCTTCGTGCCGGCTCTTTTTTTTGTTTGAATTGACGGGGAGAGTTTTAATAAATATAAGTTCTGGGTAAATTTTCAGAAGGCAGAGTGGGTTTTTAGATAAGACACTACCTAGATATTTCGACCTCATTTTGTGAGGACTTTATGATCTGGGTTTTGGTTTCCTATAGGTGCGAGCCCCTATAATTAATTACCCTTCCAGATAACAAGAGAGAATTTTTTATTAAGGCTAGTCATGAGATAGACATTGAGTACCCAACATATAGTAGCAACAACTTTAGGGTTTTTAAATTTGAGTTTTGGAGATTTTTAAGATTTGAAAATGATCACCATAAACTTTAAACAGGTGATTTGGGGGGTGGGGGAAGACGAGCCCAATCAAGATCCCATGGTTCCGTCGTCACTAGCTGTCATGGTCCCTGGTCTATTTAGTCAAAGGAGGTAGTCGACCCAACCTGACAGAAGACATCTTATTGGCTGCTATGGGTTGCTTCGTCCAAGAATACCTTGTAGACCTAGGGTGGATGTTTGTTTAAGGTGATGAATTTAAGTTCACCTTAGCTGACAGAGGGCTTTATATTTTGTTGGGTGCACTCTATAATTCATTACTCAAGGGGCTTTTAACCATTATGGAACATACGGGCTTTGGTTGTGATTGTAATATAGTAGTGTCATTTTGCGGCAAAACCACTCAATCAGAGGGCACGTGCCACGTCTCTGTTGGTGGTGAATGAATT
Organism: Dendrobium chrysotoxum; assembly: GCA_019925795.1. Taxonomy (NCBI): domain Eukaryota; kingdom Viridiplantae; phylum Streptophyta; class Magnoliopsida; order Asparagales; family Orchidaceae; genus Dendrobium; species Dendrobium chrysotoxum. The sequence goes on from CM034312.1 coordinate 243,533, forward strand.
GTTGTAATACATTTTACAAGATATCTGCTCTTTGTGAGCTAAAGTTATCCATCAATTCATCATCCTCGTCAAACCGTTGCGAGGTATGGATAGATTTCAGTTTTTAGTGATAGATTTTCATTTAAAAGTTTGAGATTTAACAAATATTAGATTTTGAAATTTATAGGATTTGAATGTTAACCCTTCTAGTTGAGATTTTCTGTCAACACGATCATCATTGAGATAATGTTATAATCACTTTAAATTTATGTATTTTTATAGGAATTTGGGAGGCATTTTAAAAGTTTGGAGTCCCCTCCAATTAAGATTTCCTATCAATATGACCATCATCGGGGATTTAAATATCCTGTTAGATTTATGTTTAGGCGTTTGTTTTGTTAATCCAAGTCAGGTCGATTCCAATACTTTAAAGGAGGAGAATGAAACTTGAAAATTTGACCCACGCTGCATTCTCGAATTGTTATATTTAGGAATCAGATGTAACGATCGGAGCACATGTGGGAATTTGTAGAAAATATATCCAAATAGAGGAAGGTTGTCTTGTAGATGTTTGCTTTGGGAAAATCAATATGCTGAACTAGATATAGGTGAACCTGATGTTTATTCTTCTTTCTATTTTAATGATTCGTGGTAGCAGATAACTCGTTGGGTTTTATAAATGAAACTTTCTTTGACTTAATTGGGTTAAGAATGATCTTCTTTATTTGAAGTTATAATTGTTGTAATGTCCACAATGAATGATATCCAAATCATATTGCCAAGGTTCCTTTAGAAATACATGAGTAACATCCATGAGGAGTATATCATATAGATAAAATTGGATAGGTTCAATTACAAAGGGGCAAGGTACCTTTGGGTGATATAAATAGTGATTTTATCCTTCCAGAAAATCATGTAAGGCTATGGATGTTGCGCAAGGGTAAGCTTCATCTAGTCAAAATAGAAGTTGAAGCAATGTTCATTCAATTATCATTATTGATGATAAGTTTGTAAGATTTGTCTTTGATTAAGAGCTAAGCGGGAAGTTGTAGATGCATTTGCTATCAAATTTCATTTTACAAGGTAGCTGGTACACATCACATCATGACTAAGTGTGAGTTCTTCGTCTACGTCACTAACATCATCATAAGGGTTATACTCAACCATATCATCCCCTTAGTCGTCCAGTTGATTAATATTAACTGATTCCAAGTGGAGACTCTTCTGAGGAAAATCGTTTGCATATGGCCATAATTGCTAATAGTAAAGTATATGGCATTTGAGCACTTGTAATTAGAGGCTCTAGTCATGACTTTCCCTTTAAGATAAATTATTCCCTAAGGTTCATGAGTATTGGATTGGGTTGGGTTTTGCTTTGTAAATGATATTCATATCTTTCATCGAGTAGAGATCCATACATCCCTTATATTTAGGGAGAGATGATGTTGAATTAGAAAATGATATGCATTTTTTTTAATTTTTTTTTAATTTAATTAAATGTATCTCATTTATCTTTTAAATTTTCGGCAGCCTCCCGGCGTCCCTCCCTACGAGGGGAGGTTGGGAGGCATTTGCCTTTAGTTCTTCTCGCCTGGATCAAAGATCAACGGCGCGAGGTCTTCGAGTTTTAAAATCGTCTCACTCAGATCAAAGATTAATGACGTGAGGTCTTTAAATTAAAAGATCTTCCCGCTCATGTCAAAGATCAATGGCATGGGGGCTTCAAATTGGTCAACCTGCCAGGATCTAAAATACAATGGTGCAGGTCTTTAAAGTGACGGTACTTATTGCTTGAGCAAGCATAGAAGAAATTTATACCTCTAGTGTGCAACGAACGAAGATCGAACAAGAGAGGGCTTCGGCTAGAGCGGCTTCCGCGTGCAGGAGACCTACGTACAAATGAGGAAGAGAGGGAGAGCGGTATGGGGGGTCTCGTCTCTTGTTCACGCAAGCAGTGAATAGAGAAGAGAGGGAGCGGATGGAGTCGTGCATGCTGGTTTTGAACAGAGGCCGGAATGGGAGATGGGGCTTCGGGAGTTCGAATGCTAGAGGGGTAGTTCCTCTTGGGTTCTCTTTTGTACCATGTGAGGGGGTGAGTAGGGTGGTTATGAGATTGTGTGCGAGTGGGGTAGTGGGTGGTTATGAGATTGTGTGTGAGTGGGATAGTGGGAGCTAGCGGTTAGTGATCTACAATCAACATTGTCGAGGGTGACAAGTTCAAGGGTAATCTTAGCTCACAAAGAGCCAATGTCTTGTTGAGCATATTGCTATGATTCATTCTCAAATGATCTCTCATCAGTAAGGACATGGTATGTATCTTCTAACAAGTGATTTTATTGCCAAATGACACCATAGGTAAACGATAATGACTGAGACCCTATAATCAGGTGATTTCTATGCAAAATGATACCATTCAATTACAGTAACGACCAAAGCGAAAGCGAACAAGTTCTACAATAGCTTAAAATCATTAAGTAATGAATCATAAAGTACACTTAATAGAACACAAAGCATTATAATAGCTATGGTCAACTTAGATTTATCTCATTAGACAAAAATCTACTCCAAGTCCACAAGGTTCTCTTAGACAAAAACAATTTATGATTGCAGACAAGGATCCTTGATCTGGTTAGGTCAACTGCCCCTACTGACTAGATAGACTAAGATCCATGGCAACTCGGGATAACAAACCTATGGGATATTGATTAAGTTTGTCATCATTCTCCCACCATCCACTTCAATTCAAGTTGAAGTGGTAAATTTCCAACTCTACCAAATTTGCTAGCAGTCTATATGCTCAACATTTAGCTTCTAATAACTAACAGTAATCGAAACTTTCCTCTTGTTGTCGGGAGTGGTAGTTAACCATTGGGGTTTACACTTATGAGAAATTTGAAACCAGATCATAAAGTCCTCATAAAATGATACCGAAATCTCTATGTACTGTCTTATCTGTAACTTAATGTGCCTTCTGAAAATTTGACCCGGAAACACCTAAACTCTCTTAGCAAGGTCACAGTGAACATGACATTAACTAAGAAATAAAATTAGGTTATGTTTAAAATCATGTTGCTTTTCTCCATCAGATCTCTTACTGCAACAAGATTGGTTAAAGAAGAAAAGAAGTTTTCTGATTAGTCTTGTGGTTTCTTGATTCAGACAAGACTTCAGGCATGAGGTCAATTTGTTGGTGAAGTTGCGGCACCCAAATATTGTTCAGTTCCTTGGTGCAGTAACAGACAGACGACCCTTGATGTTAATCACAGAGTATTTACGTGGGGTAAAAATATTTCTTGAATATCTGTTCGTTTTCTGTTGTATTTGCCAATGTTTCTTCGTTAATCTGAAATATTGTGTGTTTGGGTGCAAGGGTGATCTCCATCAATTTCTTAAGGAAAAAGGCTCACTCAGTCCATCTACGGCCATCAATTTTGCACTAGACATAGCAAGGTATACTCTTTTTCAAATTATTCCAAGTTTCTCTACATTTGATACATACAATTCATTTCTAGAAGCTAAAGACTTCAATATATTCCTATGAAAAATTAAGGCATTATGTTTCAACTCTCATGTTCCCACTAAAAGAATTAGACCCAATTAGCACACTTGCTTGGTACCCACGAACAGTATACTACTACTGCCACTTCTTTGTGCTATCATTGGTATTTCCACTCAACTTGAAGGTCATGAGCTAGAGTGGCCATGCCATGTTCAGCAAGGCTGTCTTTCATATTGGTTTTTGGTTTTTTAGGTGAAATAAGTAGCTTATAAACTTTTAGGATTTTCATATATCTAATTTTGGAATCGAGTCCCATGTAAATGTAGTTTCTTCCTGTTTCTTGTGAGTTCATAATGGGGTCTAATTCTTTTAGCATAACCCAGCTCGTTGTTGCAGCCTTCCATGGTGTTTAGTTTCATCTGGACCGTGCACTACGGTTCCTATAGTTGGCAATTTCACGTTATCATAAATTCTTAGCAGAAACGTTTTCTTAGTTATTTGAAGGCAGCCTTAATTCTGTGGTCAATCTTATGTGCCTCAGTTTAGGATTTTTTATCCTTCTTCAGAAATTTCTAATTGGCACAAAATTATACTCTTACCTATTAGCTCAGAAGAACAGAGGTCACCCTTTTAGGTTATTGAGCAAGGAAGAGAGCTCCATTGTCAAATGAAAATCTCTTAAATTTTGAAAAAAAAATTTCTTATTGTAATTTATTTTGTAATAGGGGAGAATGAGGATTTATAAAGAGGATTAATTCGCTTTTATTAGTGCAGTTGGCTTGAGTTTAAGGGTGTGAGGACAAGGTAAATGTCTGAGTGAGCATGGGAAAAGAAAAATAAGTTATATGGGAAAATTGTGATGCTGAAAAGTTTTCATTGTCAAAAATGGAAGATGGATGTGTTAAGACGAACAAAGTGAAAGATTGTTTTTATTTTTTTAGTGGAATTTTTATTGTCCTTTTAGTTTTCATGTTTCTTTTAAATTAGGCATGCATATGATATTCTCTATTATGTGAAAGTATTATATTCTTTGAATTTTTTCTAGAGTTTATGCTGCCACAAAAATGGTTTGCGACTATCTTGAGATGGTCGGCTGTTTAGCGGTGAATTTTTTAAAATTTGTGTATAAAAATTTTGCTTTGGATGTTGGTTCATTCCTTCACACTTGACTATGGCTTACATGCTTTGTTGCTTAGAGTTGAAGGCAATGCATTTAACCACAAAGGAACTTTATATGGTTTGAAACAATCTCCTTGTGCTTTTTTTAGCTCAAGCATATTGACTCTAGCTTGGTGCAAAATCAATTGGATTACTCTGTATTTTACAAACGCAATGAAGGTCTTCATGTATTGCATATGTTGTTGATATTATGCTGCTGGAGATGATCTAGGGGCATTAACTACCTTATAAATCATTTAGAGTTGTACTTTCAGACTAAAGATTTGTATCCCTTGAGAAATTTTCTTAAAATTAAAGTTGCTCAATTTGTTTCTAGGAGAAAGTATGTATCGTATGTCTTAAGAGAAACTAAGCTAATCAAATTCAAACCTATGAAAACTAAGCCATCATAGTCCCTGGTCTACTTAGTTAGAGGAGGTAGTCGACCCAATCTGACAGAAGGATCCTTGTCGGCAGTCATCGGTTGCTTCATCCAAGGGTACTTTGTAGACTTAGGATGAGCATTTGCCTAAGGGGATAAATTTAAATCCACCTTAGCTAACAGAGGGCTTTGTGCCCTATTGATTATATCTTCTTGATTTATATCTCAAGGATTTAGTGTCATTGGGGAGCTTACGGGGACCGTAATTTAGTGGTGTCATTTGGCGGCAAACCAACCAGTTCAAAGGGCCCTAGTCATATTGTTTACTTGCGGTGCCATTTGGCGGTAAAATTGTCGGTTAGAGGACATGTGCCACGTCCTTACTAGCAGGAGATGGTTTGAGAATGAATCCTAGTGATATTCTTGACAAGACACTAGCACTTTGTGAGCTGAAGTATATTTTTAAATTTGTCCACCTCGATAAACTGTTACGGATGATGGATGGATTCTACTTTAAGTGGTTGATGATTGATTTCAATTTTAAATATTTTTGAATTCTGGTTTTTTTGGAGTTTTGAATCTTCACGGGCATTTGAAGGCATTTAAAATGTTTGGAATTAAGCCCTTTGGTTGAGATCTAAGTTCAACACGGCCATCATCGAGGTTTTAATGGGCAATTATATTTTATTGATTGAACCTTGTCGACTCTGTTAGTTTCCGATAGAGGATCAAGTTCGAGTCGGATATATGCTTTTATTTAATGAGTTTCTTTTGTTATAGGCCTTGAAGGCCTAATATGAACATATAAAACCAAATATTCCGGTCGATGCTGCGACCGTATATTTGTCCATTGATTCAAGTCGTGTCTACTCCCGTCCTATCAAGGAGAAGGATTGGACTTTGAACTTAAGCTCATTTCTTGACTTGAGCAACCTCCTCAGACTTTACGTGTGTAAACAAAACACACTCGTCAGGGCCCATGCAGGTGTTTAGGGGGGTATTTTATAAATATTATCGATTGAACTTTGTCGACTCTATCTAATTACTGACAGAGGATCGGGTTCGTTGCCAGCTTTATATTGTTAGTAGTGAATTTTTATTGTTATAGGCATTGAACGCCTAATATGAATTTATTGAAACAAATATCTCGGTCGATATAGTGACCGTATATTTATTTGATAGTTCGAGCTGTGTCGACTCCTATCTATCCACATAGAAGGATCGGCCCCAAACTTGAGTTCATTTATTGACTCGCGCAGCATCCTTAGACGTCACGTGTTGCCCATAACATGCTCGCCGAGGCCCGTCCGGGTGTATGATTGCATGTGTGTTTCCTCATGTTATTTTCTGCATGCTTGCATGTACACTTATGCGTCTACAAGTGCACTACTGTACTTGTGTGTGTATACGTTATAATGCATGTGTGGGGGTATTTTAAAATATTCTGTGTGGGCAATTGTTATTTGAATACAGCGTTCTATTTGGAAGCTCGTACACGCCTTCTATTCGCTTGTAGGGATGTTGCAGATCTGGTGGCGTGGCATCGTACTACGGGTTGCCTGTTGTTTTGTACAGGTAGACTGTCGTGCACTACTTATTACTTTCCGCAGGTAGATTGCTGTGCACTAACGAATCTCCTATTGTTGTTTGTAGGTAACTGCATTCACTGCAGTTCTCTTGTACTCGCTCACATATAGCCTATTGTATGCACAACGAGTTCCCTACAGTAGCTCATAGCATCTACATTTGGTGTAATCACGTTGCATTTTGCACATGGACAACACATTGGATATATAGTCGGTTTCCTACAGCAGCTCGTAAGAGTTTGTATCTGCTATATATTATCCATCTTCGCTCGCAATGGATTGATGTATTTGAATACAACTGCATGGTTGCTGACTTGTAAGGGTGTTGCAGTATTATGATGCATCACGAGCATTAGTTATGTATCCTCTGTATCTTACTTGTGAATACTATTGTATTCATTGCACTCGTCTTTACAGTTTTCAGGAGGTAAATATGTTTGCTTAGATTGTGTTGTTTGATCGATGAGATGCTGTTACATTCACATGTATGTCAATCAGAATCGCTTGTAGGTAGATGAATGGGCCCATTTATGAACTAATGTTGATTTCTGGGTGGGTTGTATTCATTGTTGATATCCCCCGCATACGTTCATCGGTCGTCCACCATGCTCATTGTGTGTTGACCTTCAGCATTCGTAGGCAACTACTGCATTTACCTACGAGCTGGTTGTCATTGACTGGAGGGAAGTCGTAGTGCTCGTTGTGTGTGACATGGTGTATACTTGTGAATAACTTCTCCGATACACCTTGACGAATCAAGTCACTGCTAAGGTACTTCGTGATCTATCTATGATTAGACCACATCTCTCTCTCGATTATCGCTGACCCTCACTTGCGAGCAATTATGCTTAGAGTCTCGTTCACCACAAGCCCTTATTCATTCAAATTATTTCGCATTATTCCTGCATTTGATTTTTCATTTGGTTGCGTTGGTGAACCAGTATATTGATGTTTACTTGAATGTGTTTGGATGACCAAAGTTATCATTTGATTTCGATATTTTCATTTTGATCATGTATTTATTAATTTGAAGTCCAGCATTATGTTATTTGATTTAAGTTTGGTTCCCTATATAGGTTTATTTAGACTCGTGTCCCATGCTGTCCATTAAAGTTCAAGTTCGAAAGTCCCTTGTGGTCCAAATCAAAGTCATTGTTCAGTTTGTCATTCATTTAAGTCCCCTGCATTCAATCAAATTCAAATCAAGTCCCAGTTCATGTCCCCTGTTTAGTTGTCCAAGTCCTGTGCGTTTTCTCTCTGATTTTCGGCAACCTCCTAGTGTCTCTGCCGTTTAGGGAAAATTTTAGGAGTCATAGCCTTCCCCTCCACGCTATGTGAGCGCTTCAGGTAGGTGCTGAACATCACCGTGCCCGCATTTCTTCAATCCCTGCCACGCTACGAGAGCGCTTAAAGTTCTTCAGGGGTACCTGTTTGAAAGCGCGCAACTTTCCTCCCCCCGCCACGCTACGAGAGCGCTTAAGGGTACTTAATTTCATCCTCGTCACACTACGAGAGTACTTCGAGGTTTACCCGTCTTGTCGCAAGCGTCACACCGGGTTCCCTCCCATCTTGTTACGTGAGCGCGTAGGGTGGTCCACCGGCTCGCCGCAAGCATTGAAAGCAGGGTTTTCGGGTTTTAGAACTTTATATCTTGGCAAAGGGATGTTGGCAGTGTCGGCACGCAGATCGAGGTGAACGAATTTCTCTAAATTTTTTTATTTTCCACTCTCTTTTTTTTAATTTTCTTTTGTATTTTTCTATTTACCCTTTTCATCCCTCTTTTTCTTTTTTTTTTTTGCATGTGCGCGTGTGCGCGCGCGCGCACACACACACACACATATATATATATATATATATATATATATATATATATATATATATATATATATATATATATATATATAAATTAACAAGAATGGTAGTAGTATTAATCATCTTAACTAACAATAATAATTAGTGTTGTATATATATATATAAGAATAGGGAAAACTTAATGATTGGATGATGGATTATAACCTATGATGCACCGACACTTCTCCTCAAAGAGGCGTGTAGTGTTCGACACGTATCCGACACGACACACATCCGACACTCCTCAGACATGTGTTAGACATGCTGAAAATGTGTCCGATTAAAAAAAAATTAAATACAAATTAGATACGCGTGTCTGACAGGCATATCTTAAATATTTTATGAATTTTTTTTAATATAATTTCTTGTATTTAAAAATTTTACTTATTTAAAATATAAGAACTAAATTTCTTATTTTCTATCCACAACACGAAATCAATCGCTCGCACTTAATACCCCATTCTTCGAATATTCTCATTTTCATTTCTTTGGCAGTGAAGGTATTTTCATCTCCTCTCTCGATGACTGATAAACGATATCGAGGACCGACTCTCGACATCCTAATATTAATCATTTTAAGCACAAATTCTAGTTAAATGATTTAGTATTTTTAAAATTATACTTATTTAATTTTTATACACAATTTTTAAAATATAAAAATTATTATATTGTGTCCAGCCCATGTCCGTGTTCTATATTTTCAATAATTGACGTGTCCTGTGTCCGTGTCGTGTCATATCCGTGTCGCTGTGTCTATGTCTGTGCATCATAGATTAGAACTTGTAGATAAGAGATGGTTTTTTTTTTTAATTTCTGTAGCGTGATTTGGGGTAGGCAGTGTGTATAGTTGAGGTAGTGTGATTTTGGGCTTTAGATTTTTTTTTAAATGGGCCTGAGTTGTAGAATGAGACGGGCTATTGGTGGAGGAGGGAATTGTTTTGGCTGTTGTTTGGAATGGATTCAATATGGTTGTTTGGACGTGTGGGCTGTATGAGAATGGTGGGTTAATTTGAGAGGGCTTAGGTTTGTAATGGGCTTTCTTGAATTCAACCTGAGACAACAGGAAGAAGATAAGGACAGCTGGAAAAGAGAGAAAAAAAGTTGCAGAGCAGCTGGTTTACGTGGAGGAAAGCAGCGACTATATGGAGTGGGGATCATGGACTTCAGAGAAGATTGAGAAGAAATTAGGAGTATAGGGAGGTTTGTGACTGGGAGTGACGTGAGAACGGGCTATTGTGGTCGTAAGTTGGAGAGGGATTGATGAGGACATCGAAAATCAACAGCTACGATCTGGAGTTTATTTTTTTTTATGTATTTTATGTACTAGTTTATTTTATATTTATGTTTTTCCCATTGTACCCTATGAGGGGAGTTTAGTGAGTTGTAGCCCATAGGGCATGTTAGTCTTTTGAGGTTTCTTATTTGTGGAGGCCTATATATAGAGGCCTTAGGCTTTGTATTGATTTGAATGATGAATAATATGAGATTTCAGTTTTCTTGTTCTCTTGTGAGAGTTCTAGGAGATAGCTTGGAGAAAGTCCTTTGGTGAAGGGCAAAGCATTACCCATCAGTTGGTGGAAGCGTCCCCGGCTCGTGGTTCGACTTCCTCCCTTACCTCCGCTGTCGACCTACCGTCCCCTAGCCTCAAGCCGCCGACCACCCCCAATTTCCTTCCTCAAGCCACCGGCCACCACCCCATCTCTTTCCCTCTTGGCCGCCGGCCTTCTCTTCTACCCCCATAGCCGCCGGTCCAATAGCTACCAACATTAAACCACCAGTCCCCTACATTTCCCTCCTCTCTAACCAACCCACGTCAACCCTAAAATTCCCCCTTAAGCCGCCGGCCTCACCCATGCTCCCACCCTAGCCGCTGGCTTCTTCTCCCAATCCCCCCACCAAACCAATTCAAATTTCCCCTCTGGAATGCTTTCCAATATGTAAGCGATCTCAATTAGGAAAGGCTTAATTTCAGATTTCAAATCAATTGTGAATTTGAATTCTTTCCTAATTTGAGTCATCTATTTTAGGAAAGTATTTGAGTTGAAATCTATTTGAAATTCAAATGAATTTTAATTTACATTAATTATTCCTAATCCTAATATCCTAATAAGGCAACCTTTAATTCCCTATTCCCAATTCCACCCAGGCATGCCGTCAGCCCCCTTATCTTTTCCCTCTATCTTTTATTTAATTACTCTCCTTCCAAATTAAACCCCAATCTTCTCCTCCAAATCAGCCACCCCTTTATTTCCCTTAATTACTTGGGGTTTGAAATTCAAACTCCCTCCTAATTTCTAATCCACCAAATCTGAAATATATGTCAGATTTTCCTTTTCTCCACAGTTTCCTAATTACTAAGACAAATCTGAGACCGAAATTTCAGATTCTGGAAGAGTCTCTCGCCTTTCCCCCCCTTCCCCACGTGATTAGCTCCCCAAAACTTCTTCCCCTTGCTATGAGAAGACTAATCCTACAGTCTCCTTGTTGTCCAGAAAATTTCTGGACATTTTCAGTGGCTGTCCACCCGTCCAAGACCTGGGAGATTGTTGCCCCAGCGTTTCCACTTACTGTCCAAGGATTCCAGCTGAGGTTGATCGCTGTCAAGACTATTTCTGGTGGCTGTCTTGAACTTCCAACACCTAAAACCTGCTATTCAGCTAGCATGGAAGCTATGTCTGCTGTCCAAGACCTACAAGGTGGTTCCCTATTGCTAAGAGCTGCTGTCCCAAGAAGGCCATATTGTTGTCCTAACTTTGAAGACTAAGGAGGTTGTTGATTTGAAGTTGTCAACTACTGCCTGATGTTTGATAATAGTGAACTCTTTCCCTAATCTCTTATCGTCTTAGTTATCCTACTATGTGGTTTAATTGATTCATAATAAATCTTGTTAATTGTCCCCACTTAAGTCTAGAGTTTAATGAGTTGAGTGAAAGGTTTTTATCATAGGGACTAATCTTATTGTTAGCATTGGGATTTTTTGTTGAAACCATTCATGTATGCAACGTTAGGTTAAATTGACTGTTTTACGATCTTAATTTCTATGCATGTAATTTGGCCTAAACTTATTTTACCGCTCATTGTGTTTTACTTCGTCATTCAAACTCATTTGAAGGATATAATTATTTTGTTCTCTAAATACTAAGTGTGCAAATTCCTTAATCTATTCATCCATGCATGTATGTTCTACATCAGGGATTGAGCAACTTGATGGCAGCACAGTAAACGGGTCGGGTAGGAGAAGGCTTGGACGGGTGAAGGTCTACTGTTGGTTTTGGCTATTTGAGGTTGTGGACGGATGCTTGTGGGATCAGATGTGGTGACGTGAGGCTAAGGTCGACGGAGGCTGTGGATGGACAGTTGTTTGAGGAGGGAGCTTGGAGATCGGAAATGAGGAAGAAAGTGGGACGAACAGTAGGTATTGGAGATGGAGCTGTTGCGACTTGCTGAGGACGAAGGCTGCTATGGAGTTAAAATGAATGGAGTCTTGCGTTCCAGTCTTCGACCTCCTTTAACGGCGAAATTAATCTTGAAGAACAGTGGGATTTAATTAAAAAACAATGGGATTTACGGGATTCAGCAGAGATTTGAGATCGACATCTCCTAAGTAACATTAATTTGATTTGAAACTTGATTTTGATTTGATTTTTTTTATTTAATAATAATAATAATAATATTATTATTATTATTAAAATTTGAAAAGACATAATTGATTCAATCGTTTAAAATCATCTCGATTTGCTCGCAACTCCTCGATTTGCCCACAATCGTATCGCAACTTGCGCTAATTTGCTCGCACAGTTTTCGTTGGACAAATTGACAGTGATTTTTGAGTATTGTCGACGTTCGAAACTCAACGGCGTAGTTCATTTTGCGATCGGATGTCGTTTGGTCAACATCGGGCATCAATTTCTTCGACTTGCGCGCGTTGCCTCGAGATGCATGTCGATTTCCTCGCGCGACTTTAGTTGTTCAAACTAACTGTCACTTTTGGGTATTGATAATGTTCCAAACGTAACGACGAAGTTCGTTTTGCGATCGGGCGTCATTCGTGCGAGGTCGTGTGTTAATTTTCTCGGTTTGCGCCTTGTCGCTTCGGGATTCGTGCCATTTCATCGGACGATTCCAATTGAACAAGTTGATAGTGATTCTTGGGTGTTGACGATGTTCCGGACTCAAAGGCAAAATCCATTTTGTGATCGGACATCATTTGGGCGATGTCACGCGTCAATTTTGGGTGTCGGTCGTCCCTTCGGACCGATTTTGTTTGATTTGACTGTGAGGGATCTCCTCTTAGGCTAAAGATGATAGTTTTTTCCCCTGCTCAACTGCCCTAGCTCCTACTTTCTTTCCATATGGAATTCCGTGAACATTGAAAGCATATTAGAGATCTGCCTACTCTACATACCTACCTCATGAGAGGATCAAATCGAGTGTAGTTCTTATAGCTATCTAAAAAAATCCCAATCCTCGCTCTGGACCAAGGTGCACAGCCTTTTCATATTCTATTCTCTTTCTCTCTGGCTTAGCCTACCAGGGAAATGGCTCCTTCTTATTGATAGCACAGGAATATGACCTGGATTGATCGCATCAACCCTTCCTTTTTTTTATCTCAGATGGTACGAGAGGCGCTAGAAGCAAAAGATGCCTGCTACACTTCCTTCTTTGCTTTTGCTAAAGCAAAAGAGAATGCTCCATGCTTCGCCTCTTCTCTGGCCGTGGTTGTGGTTATTCGACTAGTGATCTTCTTGTAAGGGACATTGGCTGGCTTCATTCCTATCCCAACAGCGAGTAAGGATCCAAGGCAAGGAAGGTAATAGGGAAAGTGCTAACATGCTAACAACAGGAAATCTCCAGGTATAAAAAGGAAGCGGCGGATGGTACGAGCTACATCATAAGAAGCTACGGCACCACAGTGAAGTTATAATAGCCAAAGGCCCCACACTTTCTAAAAGCAACAACAGAGAGAATTCCGGATAAGCGTTGAGTCCAATCCTAATTGCTACTTTGGAAGAACCAACACTAATGAAAGTAGCGAAGGGAACACCACATGTAGAAGTTGAGGTAGCCCCCCACCTATGCAAGCATCATCTCTTCATGTTCGTAGGTCCCAGAAGCTGCTTCCCCACTAACTCGCCTAGTTCTAGTGCCATTGCGAAAAATCCCAACGCAGATCTATTGCCTTCATTCTTATTAGAAAGATGTGGAGTGGTGGTTGACCATCTCAGTTGACCAATTGAAGACCCTTTTGTTCCTTTCTCAGTAACCACATGGGTCTTTCTTTCTCAAAAGAATTTTTTGAATAAGTGAGGAAACCAGACCGCCAGCTAGCTAGTGCGCTTTACTAAGAACATAGAAAGGTTGTTAGATGCGTACATATTTGAAGCAAGGCACTAGAGAGGTACCATTTTAAGCAAAGGGGAAGAAAAGTTAAGAAAACCTTATTTAGTTTCTCGTTCTCAAGAGGCAAATCAACAAGCCAGCAACTGTTCAAAAACAAAAACCCAAGCTATCATCTCACACAGATCCATACCTATAATGATCGGCATCCTCACTAATTGGAGATAGGCACATCTAAGTCCTTTCTTTCTCTTTCTTATTCATTCTTTTTTGTTTTTCTCTTTTTTTCTTCTCTTCTATTACTTATGTATTGAATTTCAACATGTGAGTAGAAGCGTTGTGCATTCGTTTTCCACTTCACCAAATCGGTAAGGGTTGAAGAGCCATAGCTAGCAGAGGCACTCATAGTGCTAGTTCAAGAGCTCAAGTTTACTAGTTTCAACGCTTGATTTTCATTTTATGATGTGATTCATAACAAACCACTCGTGCGTGAACCAGCAAAGAAAAGGTTCTAGGACAGTTTCAACAGCATCGTAGTGCTTGATATGGCATCTTGCTACTTGCTTGCATCAGAGCAAGCAGAGGGCGAAAAAGCAGAGTCAAAGGTAACATATAGTGCTCCCCCTAACTAGTAATATTGGTATGCATCTACTAACCCGTGTATCGTTATTTTACTTAAGCTGGTGAAACTACGTGAAGGAAACTTTGTCTCTATCTATGATGCTATAGATCATCTTGATCTAGCAACGGAGAGATAAGTGCTGCTGCCCCTATGCTCTTTCTACCTTTGCTTATCTTGCTTGGGTCTTGCTCACGGATCTCAACCATGAGACTTAGAATCACGTTTATTTGTGAGGCTATCTCAATCTCTATTGTGCAGCCTGAAATGGTTAGTCTTATTATCAAGGCGCTAGAGATGTTTGAGAAGGGAATGATTCAATGGTTTATAGTGAGCAATCGCTTAGCTTAAGGAGGCGTTAGATGAATTCTCGTTCCAGATAATGACGGAGGATGGTGTAGAATTCGAACAACACCCGTTGACGTTTTTTGTCTTTATCTCATTCTCAAGATAGTCCAGCCCTTGCTCATCATCCGCGTGACCCTACTATTGGTCATGCTAGGTACAAGGTCCATCCTTCTTAGATCGAAAACTGAATATCCGAATGTCGAGCTGGCCGCCCTATCATCATAGGGGACTTGTGAACGAAGTAAAAAGGGTGGGGACTCTACAATGCTTTTTCCTGTGGAATGAAACTCTCTTTTTTTCATGCCAGAGGTCTGAAGAAAGCAACAATAAATAGGATTTCCCGAAAGAAAGAACATGAAATTCTTTTTCGGGACCAGGAGATTGGATCTAGCTATAACATAAGAAGAATGCTTGGTATAAATAACTCACTTCTTAGTTTTCGACCCCCTCAGTCACTACGAGCGCTCCCCGTTCAGTGCAATGGGATGTGTCTATTTATCTATCTCTTGACTCGAAATGGGAGGAGCAGGTTTAAAAAAGAATCTTAGAGTGTCTAGGGTTGGGCCAAGAGAGTCTCTTAACGCTTTCTTTTTTCTTCCTATCGGAGTGATTTCATAAAGACTTGCCATGGTAAGGGAGAAGGGGGAACAAGCACACTTAAAGAGCGCAGTATAATGGAGAGTTGTATGATGCGTTCGGTTCGGGAAGGATGAATCGCTCCCCAAAAAGAATTTATTGATTCTCTCCCAATTGGTTGGATCGTACGTGCTTCACGGGCGAGGTCTCTGGTTCAAGTCCAGGATGGCCCAGCTGCGCCAGGGAAAGAAAAGAATAGAAGAAGCATCTGACTCTTTCATGCATGCTTCACTCGGCTCGGGGGGATATAGCTTAGTTGGTAGAGCTCCGCTCTTGTAATTGGGTCGTTGCGATTATGAGTTGGATGTCTGATTGTCCAGGCGATAATGAAGTATCTTGTACCTGAACCGGTGGCTCGCTTTTTCTAAGAAATGGGGAAGAGGATCGAAACATGCCACTGAAAGACTCTATTGAGACAAAAAGATGGGCTGTCAAGAACGTAGAGGAGGTAGGATGGGCAGTTTGTCAGATCTAGTATGGATCGTACATGGACGATAGTTGGAGTCGGGAGAAAAAGGGGGGAGAGCTCTTTGTTCCTGGTTCTCCTATAGCTGGATTCTCTAGAACCACAAGAATCCTTATAATGATATTCCAACTCAGCACCCTTTGAAATTTTGAGAAGAGTTGCTATTTGGAGAGCATAGTACGATCAAATTTGTAAGCTGTGGTCGGGGGGGGGGGGGAGTTATTGTCTATCCTTGGCCGCTATGGTAGAATCAGCCGGAGAGGCCTGAGAGGCGGTGGTTTAACCTGTGGCGGATGTCAGTGGTTCAAGTTCGCTTATCTCCAGCCCGTGAACTTAGTTGATACTATGATAGCACCCAATTTTTTCAATTCGGCAGTTCGATCTATGATTTATCATTCATGGACGTTGATAAGATCCTTCCATTTAGCAGCACCTTAGGATGGCATAGCCTTCACATGAATGACGAGGTTCAAGAAAGACTTACAGTGGATACCTAGGCACCCAGAGACGAGGAAGGGCGTAACAAGCGACGAAATGCTTCGGGGAGTTGAAAATAAGCATAGATCCAGTCCAAAGATTCCCGAATAGGTCAACATTTCGAATTGCTGCTGAATCCATGGGCAGGCAAGAGACAACATGGCGAATTGAAATATTTTAGTAGCCAGAGGAAAAGAAAGCAAAAGCGATTCTCGTAGTAGCGGCGAGCGAAATGTGATGCATGCAAAAGGGGGGTCAAAACAAAATGATAATTTCTTTGGTGCCTTGGCTCTTGGGATGATTTGGGTTTGTGCTTGGCTGCTCGGTTTGGGCTGTGTTTTTTGGAGCTGCTTGGTTCTAGCTCATTAATGATTGAGCTGCTGTTTTAGCTCACTAATTTGGAAAGTTATTTCACTTTTTAGCTCATTATATGGAGTGGATTTTTGTCTTTTCCCCTTCTCTGTGGCCCTTCGGTTTCCCCACCTAGCTCCTTTTCCTGTGTTCGGTTCTTTACCCGTGGCTCGTCCCGTGGTTGTTTCCTTCCCCCCTTGGCTGCCTATTCCGGTTCCCCTGGCTGTCCGTTGCTTCCCCTTTGGCTGCCTTTTTCGGTTTTCTGTGTGGCTGTTCGGGTGTTGTTCTAGACTGACTGCTGGCCTTCCATTTCCCTGTTCTGGTTAGCTCTGCTGGATGGCATTTGGGGTTGTTTGGCTGCCTCTTTTTATCTATATATATGTGTTGTTTTGTGGCATAAAATGTATGTGTTATGGAGTAATTTTTGGAATAAAACCTGAAGGTTTTTTCTTGGAAAAGCTTGCGAGCTATGCCTCTCCTTCGTCTCGGCTTCTTACCTCTTTCTTCTCTTCGCAAATTCGACGCCACTTGTATCTTTCTTCTAAAGTTGTTTTAGGTTGAAGTGTTGGGTTTGTATTTGGAGTTTGCTTAATATATAAGTAATTTTGTTTGTTTTGGAACTTATTTTGTATTTTATATTAAAGAATAAGGAGAGTGTTTTGTATTTTGCATTTCAAGTTTCTCCCATATGGTTGGGGGTTTACTTGGCTGCATCAAATTTGGTATCAGAGCAGGTTAGGAGTTTCCTAGGTTGTTTTTGTATTTTTTTAAGTATTTAGGAAAATGGAAAAAGACAAAAATATTAAGCCAGTGGTGGATGAAAATCAGCCAGAAGATTCTGAAGTCCCAATTCCATTGAAAAGATGGATTCCTTCGGAGGGAAGTTCAACTGATCCGCTACAAAATAAATTATACAAACTTCAAATGAAAATGTATTTATTTACGGAAAACTATTTGAAGAAAAAGAAACTTCTGCAAGAACAATTCAAATAAGAATGAGAGATGATTATAAAGAAATATGAGGACAAGATTCAAGAGCTAGATACGGCGCCTTTATCTCGTCAGAAAAATCTACAGCGGTCTCATCAGGAGATGAGCTTTTTCAACCGGAGGAGAATCTGATGCATGCAAAAGGGGGGTCAAAACAAAATGATAATTTCTTTGGTGCCTTGGCTCTTGGGCTGATTTGGGTTTGGGCTTGGCTGCTCGGTTTTGGGCTGTGTTTTTTGGAGCTGCTTGGTTCTAGACCATTAATGATTGAGTTGCTGTTTTAGCTCATTAATTTGGAAAGTTATTTCACTTTTTAGCTCATTATGTGGAGTGGATTCTTGCCTTTTCCCCTTCTCTGTGGCCCTTCGGTTTCCCCCACCTGGCTGCTTTTCCCGTGTTCTGTTCTTTCCCCCTAGCTCTTGTCCCTTGGCTGTTTACTTCCCCCCTTGGCTACCTGTTCCGGTTCCGCTGGCCGTCCATTCCTTCCCCTTTGGCTACCTTTTTTCGGTTTTCTGTGTGGCTATTCGGGTGTTGTTCTGGACTGACTGCTGGCCTTCCATTTCCCTGTTCTGATTGGCTCTGTTGGGGGCATTTGGGGCTGTTTGGCTGCCTCTTTTTATCTATATATATGTGTTGTTTTGTGGCATAAAATGTATGTGTTATGGAGTAATTTTTGGAATAAAACATGAGAGTTTTTCCTTGGAAAAGCTTGCGAGCTTGTTCCTCTTCTTCTTCTCCTTCTAGGATAGCTTGCGAGTTATGCCTCTCATTCGTCTCGGCTTCTTACCTCTTTCTTCTCTCCGCAAGTTTGACACCACTTGTATCTTTCTTCTAAAGCTGTTTTAGGTTGAATTGTTGGGTTTGTATTTGGAGTTTGCTTAATATATAAGTAATTTTGTTTGTTTTGGAACTTATTTTGTATTTTATATTAAAGAATAAGGAGAGTGTTTTGTATTTTGCATTTCGAGTTTCTCCCACATGGTTGGGGGTTTACTTGACTGCGTCAAAATGGGAGCAGCCTGATTGTAACGACGTAGTCCGTTTGATAATTGGAGGTCATTTGACCCTTCAAATGACACGTCGCGTCGACACGCGTTGTTTGATTCGCCAGTTTTGCCCTTTTTGCGTGTGGTTTGATGTGTAAGGGTTAACATAGTTCATACCTCAATTCTTAGTCATGAGGTCATTTTCGATCCCTACTTTTCACACTATTGTTCATTTCTTGAGAAAATATTAAGCATGTATTTTCTTATGGTTCTTGTATCAATGGTTTGTTCCTTTCAATGACTCTTCTTAAAATATTGTAATTAGCCTTGTGCCCCTTTATAAAACATATGT
The DNA here is from genome assembly GCA_019925795.1 of Dendrobium chrysotoxum. NCBI lineage: Eukaryota > Viridiplantae > Streptophyta > Magnoliopsida > Asparagales > Orchidaceae > Dendrobium > Dendrobium chrysotoxum. The sequence goes on from CM034312.1 coordinate 262,550, forward strand.
GATATATTTCTATCCTTAAAAAAATGTCAACAATTGCAAAACAATAGTTATGTTGTTACAACTTATAAGCAAGGATATTGGTTTTTGAGAATTATTAATTGCTCTGCAGTGGCCCACTCATGTTAGTAGATGAGTAATACTTAAAGCCATATGAGGGAGAATTGGAAGAGCAAGAGCAAAACTTTTACCACTTTCTATGCATACCATATAGATATAATTGTGTTTCTATATATATCTTATGCATGAATGAGTAAAATAATTAATCTTCTCAATAGTGGCTATTAATTGGGCTTTGGTCTAATAGTTCATACCCCAACTCCTGCCCATAATGTCATGGGTTCGATCCCCACTCTTCACGATATTGCTCATAATCTGGAAAAGGAAGGGGGGGGGGGGGGGGGGGGGTAATTGTGTCTTTGTGTATGTTTGATAATTGATCCTGATATGCCTTGAATGTGAGAAACAATAATAAAAACTGCGGGAAATTGAGAATTGATGGATGATTCTTTTATTAATTCTTCAACACCGAAGTAAGATACAATGATCTACAATTAGAGAGATGGATCGTCTCTCCCACTCAACCTAAAAGCCTCTAGGAAGCCCTCCAAGAAAGAAAACTACATCAGAAATCAAATCACATAATAATCAAAACAAACCCTAGAATCAACTATAAATAGGATCTCCTATTTCCCCCCAAAACAGATTTCTTTCCTTACAAAACTTCCTCTCTAATTTGAATTTAATGAGAAAATATTTTCCTACTTAATTCCCTCCTTAGTTTCTCTCCTAATAAAATGAATTAAAGGCTTGCTGGCCCCACAAGGGGAGCCGAATTTTGCTGTCTGGCATGCCCCACAAGAGGAGCGGAATTCTGCTGGACCGGCCAGTCCAGTTCTTTGCAGATGTAACAGATCCCTACTCAACTATTGCTCAGAAATTGTCTTTATATGTTCCTTATGCATGAATGAATATTAATAATTGATTTTCATAATAGTAGCTATAACTCAAGTTTTGGCCCAGTGATTCATACCCCAACTCCCAACTATGAGATCATGGACTTAATCACGATTCCTCACCATATTGTTCATTTTTTGGAAAAACATTACCATATGGCTCTTGTATCAAGGGATTGTCCATTTCAATATCTTGTCTTAAAATCGTGTAATTGCCCTTGTGCCCCCTTTATAAAAGATATGTGATTTGTTGCCACCTTTTAAAAAATTTATCAACTATGGAAAGCTAGTTTTATGATTGTTACAACCTAAAAGGATGTTGATTTTTAAGAACTATTAATTGCTCTGTAGTTGCCTGCTCATGTTAGTGGACGACTAATAACTTAAAACCATGTGGGGGAGAGTTGGAAGGGAAAGAGCAAAACTTTTACCTCTTCCATACATATAGCATACACACACACACACACACATATATATATTCTTTCTGTGATTAATTACCTAGTTTTCTGTCTTTGTGATTATACAGGGGTGTGGCTTATCTTCATAATGAGCCCAACGTCATAATTCATAGGGATCTAAAGCCAAGGTGATTTTATTATTATTCTGTCAAGAGCCAATATCTGTTCGATTACTACCTTCTGAGTTTCACTCAACTAGAATAATATCTTTAGGAATGTACTACTAGTGAACTCCAACGCAGATCATCTAAAGGTTGGAGACTTTGGCCTAAGCAAGCTCATTAAAGTTCAGAACTCCAATGATGTGTACAAAATGACAGGAGAAACTGGAAGCTGTGAGTTTTATATCCAATGGTTTTTGGAGGCTGCGGATTTATATCGAGTTAATATTTTTGTTTTTTCTTTCCTTTTTGAGGATGTAAGATCGCTACATGGCACCTGAAGTATTCAAGCATAGGAAATACGATAAAAAGGTTGATGTCTTTTCGTTTGCAATGATACTATACGAGGTAATTCATGTTTATATTTAAAAAATTTTGATGTATATATATACGAACGCGGTTGCTGACTGTTATTGTATGCTCAAATAGATGCTTGAGGGAGAGCCCCCTCTGGCAAACTATGAACCATATGAAGCCGCCAAATTTGTGGCCGAGGGACATCGTCCAGCATTTCGAGCAAAAGGATACACTCCCGAGTTGAGGGAGTAAGCTTTAAAAACCTGATTCTCTGTTAATGTACATGAACCTGACTCTGTTGTACTTGGTGCCAACGGTTGTATGTCCTGTAATTATCTAACTAATCTCATCAGCTCTTAAGAAAAAACTAGGAAAATCCATATTCTTTTTCATTGGCCCGTGGAGTAGCTTTGCAACATTTACAAGTTCCATGAACATCTGATCTTTTCTCTTGTAGTGAAATGGAACCCGCAAAATAAAATTTTCATTGATACCATGTTCCATGAAAACATATTACATTCTAAATCTTGATTTTTCTGTTTCTTTGCTAGGTTGACGGAGCAATGCTGGGCTGCAGATATGAATAAAAGACCTCCTTTTCTAGAGATCCTCAAGAAACTTGAGAAAATCAAGGATAATTTGCCGCAAGATCATCATTGGCATATATTCACCCAATGAAGAAGCAACTTTTATGGCCTTCCATTTAGATATTCTCTTTTTCCTATCCTCCTTTAGCAAGAATGAATAACTTTATATTTCCTAATTGGTTTGATAGTTAGCTATAGCCAATTGTTAAAAGTTGTGACATCTATTCAAATTTATGCAGTTTGAATCCATGTATATGTTGAAATGTCTCAGCTATTTTTCTTGTATAACCAGAACTTTAATTAAGGATTGAATTTCATCAGCTTAATAAATTATAGCTTAAGAAATTAACTGTTCATTAGAACGTGAGAAAGAAATACAAAAGTTTATGAAGTTTAATTTTATTCAGTAAAATCATCACAATTTAAAAGTCACCAACTCGTATTTGATGTCAACCCATTTGAAAGGCTCCACCCATTGAAATTATAACAATATTCGTATGTAATTAGTGTTATTCATTGAGCAAATTTTAATGCATTTAAGTATAAAATGGTCATAAAAGTAACAAAAAACTATATGTCGCTTGCGCCAATGATAGTGAGTGCTTTTGAAGAATCAAGTCTATCAATATATGATACAACACGCTTGGCCCAACCAGTTTGGAGTAAATGAGTTCTTGTAATTAACCTAGTGGTTAGGTCGACTTAATACCCATCCTTTCTGTCACTGGCGAGCCATCTCATGTTAGAAAATCTGGAGATCATGTTTGGTGGGGGTGGATGTTGTCAAGAAATTCGGATCATTTATTTTATCCTAATGGCAATAATTTAATGAATGAAAATAGCGTTCTTTTTTCTTTTTGAGTGAATTTAATCATAAACTGATGTTACAAAATTGAAAATGCAATTCTCAAATTTATGACCTTTAGGGTGGACTAAAGATCTGAATCATTGTTTTATATACATATCTAGCGACTTGAAGCATCAATGATACAATGATTGACATTTGCAAATTGACTGTTGAGACCACAAAATTTGGCCACATTCACTTGAAAATAATTAACACAAGATCACTAAAAAATGTTTAAAAAATATTACGTATCATATTTAAAAAGTTTTGACATTAAAAATGTCTAACATTAAAGAATATAATTTATAGAGAACCTGAAAATCCATCCATCACAAAATCTTCATAATTTCTGAAATAATATTAGAGAAACTCAAAAATGTTTGAGACATCCGGAATATAGCTGAAATCTTCCGGGCTCATTGAATATATCTTTATTGCTTTCACTTAACTGCTGAAATCTTAAAATTGTTTGAGAACAATATTATTTTTATTTTTAAAAAACTTGCTTTTTTATTATGTTTTAATTGTTATTATTATTATTATTATTTAAATTACTTAACATATTTTTCAAAAACTAAAAAAGATTTTCGAATATTTTGAATATATAAATAAAAAAAGATACCACTACCTCTGCCATCACTAACCGTGATAGCCACCATTATCATCATCGATCATGGCCGCCTACCACTACCACTTCTCTCAACTGCAGCCAACCACCACTGAATTCCCACACATCTTGCAAATGCCACCATCCCGCCCCACCATGTCACTATCATATAAATTAATTTATTTTGTATTCAATAAAAATAAAAATAATATACATTTAACATATTAACATATTTTATTCCAAATTAAAGTATAAATAAAATTATATATATATAGATAGATAGATATAGATAGATATTCACACATAGCACGCACGAAGTTTGTGTGCATACATTCAGTCCCACACAACACAAAATTGCAAGAAAATTGAGATAAACTAGTTTTTTTTTTTTTTTTTCAATTGAAGTCGAGCTGGATAATAAGGAAAATTGTGATAGGCAAATAATTAAAGTAATAACGAACGTATCTACTATCCGCACAGATAAAGAAATAAAGATGCGTTGCTCACACACCTAAGAATGTCTCCCGTCAGACGCCTCACTTATCTAGCAAATAATACCCAGACATTAGGAAAGTTTGTAGAACTGACTTTAAAGCGGATAAAAATTGGTTGATTGTTGACGCTTCTTATAGTACACTCACTGTAACTTAAAATGTCAAAAGTTAATAATTTCTCCTTTGGTTAACACTAAACCAGAGAAAACATCTCACAAAATAATTAAAAGTTTTAACTAAACTAAAGAAGCTTCTTTCTCTCAAAATATGTTTTTAGATGCCATAGCTGCAATCCAGCAACCGATAAACATACAACCAGGGAAAGGAAGCTCAACCAAGCCATCTTCGAATTTGTTGCTACGTTCATTTCTTGCATTTCTTCCTCCCTGAAAAAATAAAACACAACATACAACTTTACCAACTTTACGAGGTGCAGAATAAATCCCACATGATTTTTCAAAATCGGTCCTCGGGAGAAAAATCAACCACACTTTCTTCATGTTAAACCCTTGCTTCATAAAACGAGAATTTATTGATATCACAAGACATCTTTCATTGAAAACGAAGATGCAATTCTAATAGACTCGATTTATATTCAAATTAAAAAAAAAATCTTATGTGAAACAGATTGTGTCGACAAATCTAGTCAGATTGGGCGGATCAGGCTTGAACCAGACTAATCTATTAGGCTCAGTTGAATTGTTGCACTCTCCCACGATGTATCTTGTGTGTTGCATTTTGGGTGTGCCGTAGCAAGGTCAGCCATTAAGGGGCATGTAGGGGAGGGGGGTTTCTATCAAAAGATCAGGATGATCCTTAGTAGTGGAAATGAACAAAGGACAGGTGAGGTCCCCCCTCAGGCATCCGTTTGTTAACCACTTGACAGGGAGTTTCAATAATCCTCACTTCTCACTCCATGCTAAATAGGCCTCTTTCTCTTTCTTCTTCAAACAGCTGCCATAGCCATGTGGCCCACGTCTTCACCATCCAAACTTCAAAAGGGATTGTTGTCAGGACTGTCAATCAATGTAGAGATCCCTTCCCAATCCTTCTTCTATTTTTCTTGTTCTTACCTTTCCTCTTGAGATCAGGGGAAAGGTCAAACCTAAATTAATATTTTTGCCAAATCATATCTAATCCAGCTATACAATTTTAGATTTGAGCCTTTATTGTATGACTGATATGCATGTTTATACTTGGAGTCCATGATTATGATTGATTTAGGCTTCGTTTGGGACAGCTTTTTGACTGCTTTCTAAAGCAATTTTTTAATACAAAAATTTTTAATTCAAAATTTTTTTTTACTACAAAACTATTTTAAAAAGCAATAAGAAAGTTATCCCAAACAAAACCTTAGTGTAGAACAGACCTACCCTATATAAATAAAATTGGGTGAATTAAGAGTAATTATCTCCCAATCAATGTAAGGAAGAATAAATTCCTGGTAGGAACTGTGCGGTTGGCTTCTGTTTTGTTTCTAGGCTTTTGGAGGGCGTGCATCGCAGATAATAAAGATAGTAACATGTCCCCCCTACGGTTACTCACACTTTTTAAAGGGATAAGTGAGCACCTTAGTTTTTCCATAACTCTCTTTAGTGAAGATTTAAATAAATGCGAATAAGTACTCACATTATTTTCTAAATATTTCATTGCCCGTCTGTACAGAATAATTCATGAACACATTAGCATATGGTATTCCCAGATTAAATGCATTAAAATCCATGTGATTAATTATTTTGCGTCTGCATCACTATCTTTGAGTTAAATATTTCCTGCATTCTAATAATATGGTAAACTACTGTTATTACACAATTGAATGGATCATGACAACGATCTCACAAAGGCTTGGCATTGAAGCATCATAAATGTGTAATATTGAGAATGGTTAACCCCAATAAATCTAAATGCATTATTGCTCCAGAGGGTTCACCTATAATGCTTAATATTAGGATGTCAAAAATCAGGCATTAATGTCGTGTTAGGCATCAAGAGGAGAGACGATACTGCTCTCGACAGTCGGGCATCATTATTGTGTAATTGACATCGAACATTAATGTCAAGAAGGTGTCGGCATTGATCTCGAGATGATGTCGGTCGTTGATATTAAGATGACATTGGACAAAAATGAGATGTTGAGAAGGCACAGGAGCGTGATTGTGGGTGTAAAAATTGCCAACGTCGAGCATCAATGCCAACACAACATTAGACTTCGATATTGAAATTGTTTTGAAATGCTGATGTTGTGATGACATTAGATGTCGGTATTAATATGACATCAAGCATTGTTGTGAAACCCTAGCTGCAACCTACCAAAAAGAAATAAAAAGGTGAATATTCAGGGAATGGGGTATTAAGTGTGGGCGATTGATTTGGGATTTTGGAGAGAAAATAAGAAATTAACTTTTTATTTTTTTACAAAATAAAAATTTGAGATACAATAAATTATATCTTAAAAAAATCTCATAAAATATTTTAGACATGTGTGTCGAACACGTGCCCAATTTATTTTTAATATTTTTTTTAATCTGACACGTCGTCGGAGTGTTCAACACGTATCAAAGAAGTGTCGAATGCCTGTCGTGTCCAATACATGTCAGACACAATATACCCCTTTGAGGAGAAGTGTTTGTGCATCATAGGGATTCACATTCTGGCTAGACTTGCAGCAACCATAATACTCAAAATTATGCAAGTTTTTAGAGAGGTTGGCGAACTTTATTAGGTTGCATGAAAACATTATTATCGATACTAAACATTACCGTGTAATGGTTGAACATAATCTATTTATCCAACGAGAATTCATCAATTGGGATACACAAATGTATATATTGACTATAACAAATTAAAATTTTTGGATATAAAAAATGTTACCCCAAAGTATCTTAATACATGATCTATACTACTAGCATTCACACGAGCAATCCTTATAACATATAAATGATCACTTGCATGACAACAATCATAATGATATCAGACATACACAACAGTAATAATGACATCATCACCATCATCATTATTAGCAATCCTAACTATGTAGTATCGAGTTTATGAATCATTCTTTTCAATTCATGTTATATTATATGAGTTGTTACCTCGTGGTTTATACTTGTCTTTATTATAACTTCAAATCATGTTACTTTTGTCAGCCCCATCCTACGATTTTTAAAGTAATTCTTTTCATATACCTCATTGAAGCATATCTCCTACTCCTTGTATGTGACAAAAAATAATAATAATAAAAACACCACATATATTCTGCTATCTTATATTTAGGGAGGTTAATAAATGACCTGACAAACCAACCCGACTTGAAAATTTTGAATTCGGGTTGACCCATTTAATAAACAGGTTGAGTTTGGGTTCAGAATTTTGACACATATATTAAACTGGTTAGACTTGGGTTGACCCGCAAACCTAATTTTGACTTGAAAGTGACCCATTTAATATTTTTTTCCTTAATTCTTTTGTTTATTAGTATGATCTTATTATTTTATCAATTAGCTAAAACACCATGGATGACAAGTTATTAAAAAATATTAATCAAAATGAGTTATTAGGTCAAATTTGGGTCTACCTTTTGACCCATTTATTAAATTTGAGTTGAGTCAATTTCGAGTTGGGTAAATTTCAAGTCGAAACGGAAACCAACACATTAACCCATTTTGACACTAGAACAACAACATTAGGCCTTTATCCCACTATGTGGGCTCGGCTACATGAATTCTTTTTCTCCATTTTATCTATTAAAAGTCAAATTCTCATTTAAATCTAATAAAAAATGTCATTTCTAATATTTTCTAACCAAGTCTTTTTAGGTCTACCTCTACCTTTTTTAACACAAGTCAAATTTAATACATCTACTTTCCTAACCGGGTCATCAGAAGGCCGCCGTTTTATGTGACACTCTTTATATTAAATAAGTGTTACTTCCACCATTTCTCTAAAATAAAAATTCCCAATATGTCCGTAATTTTATCATACATCCATCTTAATATTTTCATTTTTGCTACACCCACTTTGGTTTACAGTCACACTTTGAAGTCCATCACTTCAATCTCAAATACATAAAGTTATACTTTATTTATGAATTGGTACTTCTTGCATTTTGCATGCCCAATTTCTTTGTTTCTTATACCTTTTACCAAATGCTTCGTGTACGAAATTGTACAAACTCATGACAATCTAAAGCTGTGGTCACTCTACTATTTTGAGCAAGTAAGGTTAGGTGCTTTTAAGGATTAATTTTTTTTTACTGTACGACATGGTCGTTCAATGTAAATAATGCATTTTCTCCCTTCTCAAAAAAATCCATTCTGCATACTCTTCAACCTCGACATACCCAGAATATGCTGAATGCAACAGAGTGTGCCATGAAAAGTTATTGAAAATGTTGCTTGTGAATCAGAAATAAAAAAGATATTATACCCAACAAAATAAGGTTTCACTTATTAGAAAAAGTACAAACCTTTCACGAAGATAGAACATTTCATCATGAATGGACTTCACAGTATCCTCCAACTTCTTTAATTCCAGCTCCATAACCTTCAAAGAAAAAAATATGCAATTATCAAGACCCGCAACCCAAAATCATATGCAAGTATGCTTCATTTTTTTTTCTTTTTGAAGTCAGCATGTTACAGCATCTTTAAAGTCTTGCAGTTTAACATGGAAGAAGTATGTTTCCTTTTTCAGGAAATAGAGAGAGAGAGAGAGAGAGAGTATTAGAAACGAAAACATACTGTTACGCATGAGCCGGCCCCTCCTGGGCCTGCTGGACCGGTCCAGCCTGGACCGGTCCATACCTATGTTAGGCGGAACAAACAGGGAGGGGGCGGCATTTGGGTGGGCCCCATGGGGGGTTTAATGCAAATGTTGGAGGGAGAAATTTGAATGTAAGGGCTGTTTAGGTAATTTGGAGGGATCCTTTATGGTTAATTAGGGGGATTGGGAGGGAATTAGGATCATCTTGAATTTGAGGGAATTTGGAGATCTAGGGTTTCTTGCTTGGGCTCTTGGCGTTGCCGGAGATTAGGAGAGTTGTTCTTCCTCTCGGATTGAAGAACATTGTATCTTCCTTTTGTTTTATGCTTCTACTAGTGAAATACATGTGTTTGCTTTGAGTTTTCTCCAATTATCTACTGTTTTTCTGCTGTAAACAGCAGATTTCTGCTATTTTTCTGCTGAAAACAGCAGTTTTCCTGCTGTTGCCCTCTTCCGGATCGATAGGAATACTTGAATCCAAGTATTTCCTATCAAATTGGTATCAGAGCATCATCGTGGGACCTTTGGCGGCTGAAAACCTGAAATTTCAGCGGGCTGTGGGAGCTTTCGAAGGAAGTTTACTTGTTGTTCGTGGAAGAAAGGATGGCCGGAAAGAAGGTGGAAGTGTTGGAAGGCGAGTTCAGACAACTGAAATCAGATTTGGAGGGAAAGTTCCTTGAAATCTCCACCAACAATGAAAGGTTGGAAGGGAGGTTTTCTGCTATGGAGGAGATGATGAAGAAACTGCTTGAAATAAAGACCAATCCAGCGACATCGAAAGTAAGAGAGACCACCGACGGCCATGGCATCGGAGGAAATCCGAACCCACCCCGGGGGAGGAGGATGCCAGAGGTGGAGATCCTGGAAGGAGAGAACGACATGCCTCCTCTAGAACCGCTCTCTAGAGAGGAGATGAGCATGGGATATGACAGAAGGGGTGCTGATTTTGGTGGGAGAAGGGAGGAATTTCATCGCCGAGGTGCTGATTTTGAAGGGAGAAGGGAGGATTTTCATCGCCGAGGTGCTGATTTTGAAGGTAGAAGGGAGGACTATGAGGAGGGATTTGGGTATAACCGACGGAGGGAGGATCGGGACACCTAGGGAGCACCTCCTCCTCGAGGATTGGGAGGATACGGAGGATACCGAGGATATGGAGGGGATCCCAAGGTGAGGAAACTGAAGATGCCTATCTTTGAGGGAGAGGATGGCCATGGATGGATATACAAGGTGGAACGGTACTTTGCCGTCAATGGGTTGACGGAAGAGGAAAAGTTGACAGCGGCAGGTCTGTGTTTGGAGGGAAAGGCGCTGGCATGGTATCAATGGCGGGACAGAAGGGAGCCTATCCGGAACTGGAGAGAGTTCAAAGAATGCTTACTAGAGTGTTTCCGAGCCGATGGGGAAGGAGACTTCTACGAGCAATTCTTTGCCCTGACTCAGGAGGGGACCGTGGCGGATTACCGCGACAGGTTCGAGTTTTTGGCCAGCCGATTGGATCATATCTCGGAGTCAGCTTTGGAAGGGAACTTCATGAAAGGGCTGAAACCAGAGATACGATCAGCGGTCAGAGTGTTGGAGCCAAGGAATTTAGGGAAAGCCATGGAACTGGCCCAGTTGGTGAAGATCAGAAGAAGTCAGAAAGGGGAGCCCGGGGAAATTACTCGGGGGGGTCGTACAGAATGACGACCACCTTCTTACCCTCCAAGGGGCCAACCCCAGGGAGTTTGAAGGAAGTGCAGAAGGAGAAGATGGGAGGCGGAGGAAATGGAGGACAGTTCAAGAAGCTGACTGAAAAGGAGCTACAGGAGAAGAGGGCAAAGGGGGTGTGCTTCCGATGTGATGAGAAGTACATGCCGGGTCATAGGTGCAAAGACCGGACTCTTCAGGTTCTCCTCGTTTGTGAAGATGAGGAAGACGAAGAGGGAGGTGGGAGTAGGTCAGAAGAGGAGGAGGAAAAGTTGCACCTGGATGTGGCAGAAGTCTCTCTAAACTCTGTAGTGGGATTCACTTCGAGTCACACTATGAAAGTTAAAGGGGTGATAGCTGGCCATGAAGTGATAGTGTTGATAGATAGTGGGGCGACCCACAACTTCATTTCCACCCAAATTGTTGAGCTGCTGGGAATGGAGTTAGTGGATACAGGAGGTTATGGGGTGATGATGGGCACTGGAAAGGTAGAAATGGGTAGAGGAGTTTGTAGGGGAGTGGTGCTGACTATTCAGGGAATACATGTGAGGGAGGATTTTCTTCCCTTAGAATTGGGGAGCACCGATGTGATTTTGGGGATGAAGTGGTTGCAAACTTTGGGGGAGACCAAGGTGAACTGGGGAGAACTGCGGATGGAACTGGTAGTGGAGGGGAGGAGAATGGTGATACAGGGGGATGTCGGCCTGTCTAGGACAAGGGTGTCTCTCAAGTCCATGATCCGAACCATCCAGGAGGTTGGGGGTGGATACTTGGTGGAGCTGCAACGACTGGAGAAAGTCAGTGTGGGGGAAGAGGGAGACATTCCTCTGGAAGTGCAACCGGTCATACAGCAGTTCAGAGAGGTGTTTCAACCTCCACAGGGTTTGCCACCGCAGAGGGAGCTGAAGCATGCCATCACTTTAAAGGTAGGGGAGACCCCGATCAGCGTCCGCCCTTACCGTTACCCTCAGATTCAAAAAGATGAGATTGAAAGGCTGATCCGGGAGATGCTGGAGGCTGGGATCATCAGACCAAGTGTAAGTCCTTTCTCTAGTCCAGTCCTCCTGGTCAAGAAGAAGGATGGGAGTTGGAGATTCTGTGTGGATTACAGGGCTCTGAATAAGGGCACTGTACCAGACAAGTTCCCAATTCCAGTGATTGATGAACTCTTGGATGAGCTTTTTGGGGCAGTGGTATTTTCCAAGTTGGACTTAAAGTCCGAATACCACCAGATCAGAATGAGGGAGGCAGATGTTCCCAAGACAGCATTCAGAACACATGAGGGGCATTACGAGTTTCTGGTAATGCCCTTTGGTTTGACTAACGCACCTGCGACTTTTCAATCTTTGATGAACAGGGTCTTCAAGCAGTACCTCCGGAAGTTCGTGCTGGTATTCTTTGATGACATTTTGGTGTATAGTAAGACTGAAGGGGAGCATTTGGAGCACTTGAAGGCGGTTTTGGGAGTGTTACAGGAACATCAGTTACAAGCCAACCTGAAGAAGTGCAGTTTTGCCCAGACCAGTGTAGAGTACTTAGGACACGTGGTCTCACAAGAAGGAGTAGCAGCCGATCAGAGTAAAATAGAAGCAATGCAGAAGTGGCCAATGCCTAGGAACCTAAAGGAGTTAAGGGGGTTCTTGGGATTAACTAGGTACTACAGGAGATTTGTGAAGGGATACAGTGCCATTGCGTGGCCTTTGACTGAGCAGCTGAAGAAGGATGGTTTTTCTTGGGGAGAGGCAGCAACATAAGCTTTTGAGAAACTAAAGGAAGCTATGATTACCGTTCCAGTATTAGCACTTCCAGATTTCAATAGGTTTTTGTAGTGGAAACTGATGCGTCGGGATATGAGCTGGGGGCAGTGTTGATGCAGAATCATAGGCCAATTGCATACTTCAGTCAAGTGCTGTCAGCCAGGGCTAGATTGAAGTCAGTATATGAGAGGGAGCTAATGGCCATTGTCTTAGCCATTCAGAAGTGGCGGCCTTATCTGCTGGGAAGGCATTTTATTGTAAGGACTGATCAGAGAAGTTTAAAATACCTGTTGGAGCAAAGGATGGTGACCGAGGAGCATCAGAGGTGGTTATCAAAATTACTAGGCTATGATTTTGAGATTCAATACAAGCCTGGTTTGGAGAATAAAGCAGCCGACGCCTTATCCAGATGTGTAGGGGAGCTTTAGGAATTAGCTGTGTCGATTCCATTGATGGTAGATTGGGGGGCCATCATGGAAGAAAGTAAGTTGAGTGAAGAGTTGAGAAAGATAAGAAAGGATTTGGGGAAGGACAAGAGTAGTCATCCGGGCTACTGCATTGAGGGGGAGAGACTATTGTATCAGGGGAGGTTTGTGATGCCACGAACTTCCATACACATCCCCCACTTGTTGCAAGATTTTCATGGTAGCACAGTTGGAGGTCATTCAGGAGTTCAGAAGACATACAGGAGGCTAGCATCCGAGCTCTACTGGAAGGGGATGCATAAAGATGTGGAGGAGATGGTGGCAAGGTGTGAAGTGTGCCAGAGAAATAAGTACATGGCCATGGCTCCGGGAGGACTACTACAACCATTGACACTTCCAAACAGAGTTTGGGAGGAAGTGTCCATGGACTTCATTGATGGCTTACCAAGATCGGAGGGGTTCACAGTCATCATGGTGGTGGTTGACAGACTTAGTAAGTATGCACATTTCATCCTCTTACGACATCCATACACCGCAGTGTCAGTAGCTGCAGCCTTTATCAGGGAGGTGGTGAGACTGCATGGGGTTCCGGAATCAATTGTGTCTGATCGGGACAAGGTGTTCCTCAGCTAGTTCTGGAGGGAGTTGTTCAGGATGCAGGGCACTGTTCTAAAGAGAAGCACCGCCTATCACCCGCAGACAGATGGACAAACGGAGGTGGTGAATCGAAGCCTGGAGACTTATTTGAGGTGTTTTGCTTCTGAAACACCATGATTGTGGGCAAAGTGGCTTCCTTGGGCTGAGTATTGGTACAACACCTCGTACCATTCCGCTTCACAGATGACCCCATTCAAAGTGCTATATGGGAGGGACCCTCCACACCTCGTGCACTATGGGAGAGGTAGTACACCAGTATCAACAGTTGAGCAGTACCTAGAGGAAAGGGACAAGATACTGGAAGAGCTGAAGAGACATCTGATGAGGGCACAACAAATCATGAAGAAGCAGGCGGACTCACACAGGAGAGACATGCAGTTTGAAGTGGGGGAGAAGGTGTTCCTGAAACTACGACCCTATAGACAAAGGACAGTGGCTAAAAGGAGGAATGAGAAATTGGCACCAAGGTACTTTGACCCCTATGAAGTGTTGGACAGGATTGGAGCAATAACATACAGATTGAAGTTACCCCCCGCAGCCACTATACACCCAGTATTCCATGTGTCTCAGCTAAGGAGAGCCATCGGGGAGCATGCAGGGAGTGCAGAACTACCAGCCACGATGACAGAAGATTTAGAAGTGGTTTTAGAACCACTAGAGCTTGCAGGAGTCCGATCAGATAAAATGGGCAACACAGAAGTGCTGATCAAATGGAAGGGTCTTCCTGATTTCGATGCTACTTGGGAGCCGTTTGAAAGTATGAAAGAGCAATTCCCCTCTTTTCACCTTGAGGACAAGGTGAGTTTTTGGGAGGGGAGTAATATTACGCATGAGCCGGCCCCTCCTGGGCCGGCTGGACCGGTCCAGCCTGGACCGGCCCATACCTATGTTAGGCAGAACAAACAGGGAGGGGGGCGGCATTTGGGTGGCCCCATGGGGGGTTTAATGCAAATGTTGGAGGGAGAAATTTGAATGTAAGGGCTGTTTAGGTAATTTGGAGGGATCCTTTATGGTTAATTAGGGGGATTGGGAGGGAATTAGGATCATCTTGAATTTGAGGGAATTTGGAGATCTAGGGTTTCTTGCTTGGGCTCTTGGCGTTGCCGGAGATTAGGAGAGTTGTTCTTCCTCTCGGATTGAAGAACATTGTATCTTCCTTTTGTTTTATGCTTCTACTAGTGAAATACATGTGTTTGCTTTGAGTTTTCTCCAATTATCTACTGTTTTTCTGCTGTAAACAGCAGATTTCTGCTATTTTTCTGCTGAAAACAGCAGTTTTCCTGCTGTTGCCCTCTTCTGGATCGATAGGAATACTTGAATCCAAGTATTTCCTATCACATACCTTACTGACTATCTACAAAATCACCTCAAAATCTATAATTTACAACTAAAAAAGTGCTTTATATTCCAATAAAAAAGGATGATCACCATCATTAGTCTTATCCCAACTATTTTGTATTATCATTATGAATCTCAACTATTAAATGTTCTTTAAAGTGTTAAATTTATTATTTCCAAATCATTTTGAACACCATCTATAAAAGTGACCATAGGTCTACCCATTTTCCTTCATAATATTTTAACACTAATTTTATCTACTAATCTAATAGGTTTATTTTTTAACCTTTGCTGTGTATGTCCCAACCACTTAAATCTATTTCTAGTTTTATTTATCTTGAATAAATGTAACTCTAATCTTTCCTTTAATATAATCATTTTTTAATTTATCCTTCCTAATTTTATCATACATTCATCTTAGTATCATCGAAATATTTATGATTTTAAATTTATCTTTAGGCCTCAAAGATATCCCTTATCACACAAAATTCCATGACATCCATGAAAGATTGAACCCTTCATTTAAAAAGAAAATCCCAACTCTCATTTTTAATTATTAGCTAATATTACTAATATTTACTAAAATTTTAACTAAATTGCAATAGTTGTTCAAGTATTTACATTATTAAAGTTCGAAATTTTTTTAGCTTCTTTTATTACAACAAGTAAGCCAATGAAGATGCTTCTAGGCTTTTGACTTGGTGAATGTTTTGTGATTTATTTTTTAAGACGAATATCTCTATTAAAATCATAGAGGGACGCTGCAATGTATGTATTCTTTCATACATCGGATAGCTTCAATTTTTAACACAAGCAATATTTTAAGCACAATTCAATTGATCTTTGAACTCTCCATCCTCATGGCTCTGTCTCCTATTTTTTTCTAGATAATTCTTTGGCGTACAGTGTTGATCATTCAAATCAGTTTCAATTTGTTTTAATGTAACTCTACTTCCCAAATTGGAAGTAGTTTGCAACTCTTTTAAACCTTGTAATTAGATTTTGATATTTAATGTTATCCGTTATCTTTGTAGTTTGCTTTTACAAGAGATATCCTCATTTTGAAAACACTGCAATGTTATGCGCATCAAATCATCCGATCCTTACAAAGAAATTTGAAATTGATACTTACTGTATAATTAAGTCATTATATTATTGACCCATGAGTCTGCAAGCATGTCAAACTTATTTTATTGATAACATACTATTGCTTAATTGGAGTGATGCAGAACTAGGAACAATGATGAATTAATAGATAGACCCTGACTGCTGAAGATCAAGATAGATTCAGCTACCATATTCAAGACTACAATTCAGTAGATTCAATGATGAAAATAAGCAGAAATTAAATTTAACAACAAAATCATGAATCAAAAACTAATTAGAGTTTATTAAAGTCACATATAAGTAACTTGAAATCAAATTTAAAAATAGTCAATGGCTGACACACACTCACCATGCTTTAATCTTTAAATACACATTCTATATTCAAGTTTTCATGATTTAACTAAAAGAAAATTATCTTTCTAACAGTATTTTCAAAGCACTAAGCGCAATATAATATGCAAAAGTTCAATAGACATTTTTGTTTCAAAGTACAAAGCAAAAGAATATTTTTACCAACTAGAATGTTCATGGCTTGCATATCATATAGTCATAAACTGTGCATAAAATAATAATTTAATTAGCCAAACTCAAATCACATAAAATACTAATTTCTAGCAAATAGAATAATATGTTCAATAATAGTCATTTTCAGCTATCTGAAAGCGAAATTAAGAATCAAATTATAAATAATGAAATAATTAAAAAAAATCTAAAAATCAAGATTACACATGAGATTGAGTGATCAACTAGAGATAAAAAGGTGGATGTAGTGTGAAGAGAGTGCAAAGATGAGATATCAAGAAGTATTCTTAAGAAAAAACTTGTGAGAGAAAATTACTAATGCCATGAATGACCAAGAAGCGTATAAAAAAAATCTAGCAAGCATGGGTGGGTGTGTGAGCCAAAAGCTCATTATATAGCATAGCCTTGCTAGGCTCGATTGGTACCCAACTGATTGTTGTCAGGTTCGTATGAAGCCTCTGTAGGATTCTAGCTCTATAAGGTAATGATTTCTTGCCCTAAAAATGGTTAGTTTGAATTACCCTAAGAACTAATGAGATCCTTCTCTAACTTTTGCCTCCATCCCAAAACTTATAACTATAAATAGGAGTTGTTTAGGACATTTAAGAGATTGTTGCACCCATTGAAATCCAATTAAAAGCTTGCAATACCTCTTTGCAAAATCTCATCAAAACTCTCTGAATAGTCATTGAACCTCACTTTTGACTCACTTTGTATATCTCACATTCATTGTTTCGAACCGAGTATAATACTCAAGCCATAACAACCAATTCATTAAGTGAATTCTTCACAAAGGTTCCAATTGCAAACCCAGCTTTTCATTTTTCTTTTGAAATTTGCAATTGCATTAACAAAACCAGCCTTTTAAGGAGTTCATTTCCTGCATTTTTATGCAGTCAATGCTAGCTATTCTATGTTTTTTTTTCCACTTTTGTTTCTACTCATTTCCCCTGTTGCTGTTTGGTCTTCCCATGATGGTTGTTTAGTTTCCCATTGTGGCTGCTTAGTTTCCCTGCTGCTGCTTCTCGGTTTCTCAGCTGCTCTTGGGTTTCTCCAGCTGCTGGCTGCTCGTTTTAGGCTCCTTCTTGATTCCTATAAAGGTGTTTTGACTTCTCATTATGTTGCTTGTTTGGTTGAGTTCTATTGGCTGCTTAGGTGGCTCATGTAGGAGAGCATTCAATGCCTTTTCCCCCTTCCTCTCCAATATGAAGTGGCTGATTTCCTTTGTGAAAGAGAGAGATTTGTGATGAACTTTTGGAATGTGAAACCTGCGGGTTTTTAGCTTGCGAGCTATCATCTTCTACCTTCTCTCTACTAATTCGTCTTTGACTTCTATCTTCTTCCTCTCTCCACGGTTTCATTCCACCTAAATCCTTCTTCTCGAAACTATTAAAAGTTGTAAGTGTTGTTGTGTCCTGTTTTATTGGAAGTTGTAAGTGGTGTTGTGTCCTGTTTTATTGTAAGTTGTAAGGTGTTGTTATGTCATGTTTAATGTGAGTTTGAAGTAGTGTGTTGTTCTGTTCTATCAATGTTTGTTTTTGTTATATTGAAAGGAAGTGATTATTTGCACACCTCGTGTTCTCCTAAAAGGTTTATGAACTTCAAGTAGCATCAATTTGGTATCAGAGCATAACGTTGTAGGTCAAGTCTTCCTTTCTCTTTAAAAAAAAAAAGGATAGTCAAAATAATCAACAAGCCAAAGTTCCAAAACCAATTCAATAGGAAGATCTGCCATAAAAAATAGCGCATTCGGAACATCATGGAAGCACTATCATTCAACCAAACGAACCAAACCAAGTAATCCATAACTTTTCATCAACAGAATGGGTTCCACTTCAAGCAATTTCTATTGATCCAATACATAATGAAATATTCAGAGTGCAAAGACAATAATATTTATTTACTGAGAAGTATAAAAATAAGAAACCGCTACTTTGGTCAGAGAGTGAGCAAGAAAAAGAGAATATACGATATTCTACTGAAGGATGCTGAGATGGAGTATTTTCATAAAAAAAGATGAAGATTCTGGAAAGATTTCGAAAAATTGTTTTGCATAAAGTTGTTGATCTTATTACAAAGATGTCGTGGATATCCATACTACCCAGATAAGACATGGAGTACACAAACAATTCTTGGTTAGATGGAGTGGACGTCCTTTGTCTGATTGTTCTTGGATTGAGGCTGTGGAGTTGCAACATCTTCGTCCTAATATTTTCCAGTGTGTTACTGAAGCATTCTCATCAGGATATGAGATTCTTCCACTAGGGGAGAATTGATGCAGTCAAGGCTAGCTATCCTATGTTTTTTTTCACTTATATTTCTAGCTCTTTGTCTCCTGTTGCTTTTTGTTTTCTCTGTTGTCCACTCGGTTTTCCTGCTGTCTTTTCCTTTTTCCTGTTGTCTTCTCATTTTCTCTGTTGTCTACTCGTTTCCCCTGCTGACTATTTGAATTCCTTGTTGCTGTTTGGTCTACCCATGGTGGTTGTTTGGTTTCACCATGTGGTTGCTCGATTTCCTTGCTGTTTTCTTGGTTTCCCTACTACTGGCCCTCGATTTCTCTGCTGCCCTTCGGTTTCTCCAGATGCTGGCTGCTCGTTTTAGGCTCCTTGCTGATTCTTATAAATATGTTTTGACTTCTCATTATGTTGGTTGTTTGGTTGAGTTCTATTGGTTGTTTGGGTGGCTCATTTAGGAGAGCATTTAATGCCTTTTCCCCTTCCTCACCAATATAAAGTGGTTGATTTCCTTTGTGAAAGAGAGATTTGTGATGAATATTTAGAATGTGAAACCTGCGGGTTTTTAGCTTACGAGCTATCATCAACCCTTCCCTATATTAATTCGTCTTGGACTTCTATCTTCTTCTTCTCTCCATGTTTTTCATTCCACCTGTATCATTCTTCTCGAAACTATTAGAAGTTGTAAGCGTTGTTGTGTCCTATTTTATTAAAAGTTGTAAGTGGTGTTGCGTCATGTTTTATTGTAAGTTATAAGGTATTGATATGTCCTCTTTTATGTGAGTTAGAAGTGATGTGTTGTTATATTCTATCGGTGTTTGTTTTTGTTGTGTTGAAAGGAAGTGATTATTTGCATACATAGTGTTCTCTTAAAAAGTTTAGGAACTTTAAGTTGCATCAATTTTACTTTTAATTATGTTACAAGCTTAATGTTTGCCTTTGAAAAGGCTTGGAAGATTTAGTTTTCGGCTTGTTTGATGTATTGGCCTGTAATCGCCTGTGTAGGAAGTATTTGTGGCTTATAGAGTGGAGATAAGCGTTAATGGAATACTCTTTTGCTTAATTGATTTATTGAGCTTAAATCATAATCATCGTTTGCATACATACACCATTCACTCAAATGTGAATTGAGCATGTATTCAAAAAAGTTTTGAGCACCCAATTAATTTCTTATGACCAAAACACTCTCATTCTCAAGATAAATCCATGCTTTCGGGAGGGTTAAGTCATCCTATGAAAATCTACCCAAGCTCCATATCACAGCAACGAAGTTCTAAAAAGATCTCTTAATCTTAAAATCAGATTGTTTGGAAATGCCACCTCAAGATTCTAAGCTTGAGCACCTTATTATAGTTGAGATCGGGTCATTTTTACTGTTAGTGTCAAACAAGAAGAGGAAGAAGGATAAGATAGATAAGGTAATAGGAAAAGTCCAATGATTCTATGATTGGTTCTCGTGCACAGCAAAGTCGAAGCCAAATGCACAAGGACAGCAAAACGACATATTGTCTCAATAAGTGTGAAAAGCATGTATCCAACCTAAGGGAATTCATCCAACATCATACAGTTCAAAAGCAATGAATATTACAATGGTAAAACTTTGATCTAATGTCTCTGCTCTGTGAATATTGACTTTTGAATTCACCATTAACTTTAAATAGTGGTGTTTAGCAATTGATTTTTAAAAGCAAAACACAAAATCACCCTCCAATAGATAATTGATTTGCATCTTTCATAATTATTAAACATGCATTTACCTTGTAAACATCTTTTGAAGCACATGAATCAAAGATTTTCTTATTATTACAACAACAACAACATCAAGCCTTTATCCCACTACATGGGGTCGGCTACATGAATTCTTTTTTCTCCATTGTGTATAGTTAAGAGTCAAATTCTCATTTAAATTTAATTTAAAAAAATGTCATTTTTAATATTTTATAGCCAAATATTTTTAGTTTTACCTCTACCTTTCTTAACATAGGCCAAATCTAATACATCTACTCTCCTAACCAGGCCATCGAAAGGTCGACATTTTATGCGTCCAAACCATCTAAGGCGACTCTCCCTAATCTTATCTGCCACTGGAGCTACTGCAATCTCTTCACGTATATAATCATTTCGCATTCTATCTCTAAGAGTGAAACCACTCATCCACTTGAGCATCTTCATCTCTGCAACACTTCTTAATTTTATGCTTCTATTTTAATGGCCAACATTCTGCGCCATAAAGCATTACAAATTCACCACCATCGCATAGAATTTTCTCTCAAGTTTGAGGGGTACTTTTCTATCATACAACAGGCTTGATGCATTCCTCCACTTCAACCATCCAACTTGATATCTAATAATAATATATCCATCTATTTCACCATCACTTTGAAGAAGACCCAAGATATCTAAAATGCGTACTCTTATTAATGACTTGATCGCTCAAAGTTACAATTACACTAAAAAAATTACATATAAAATAGTCGGAAATCATTAGAGATAACCTCACTAGGAGTTACAATTACACTAAAAAAATTACATAAAAAATAGTCAGAAATCATTAGAGATAACCTCACTAGGAGTGAGAGAGGCGAGGCAATTTTTGAAGCATAAGAATGGAGAAATGGAGGGGAAAATAGAGAGATATCTTTGTTTGCTCAATTGAAATTATGTTAATGAAAGGACCTACATGAAGTGTAAGCCGAACATGATGGGACAAACCGAACGGTTTTTTCAAAATGTGAATGTATATGAAGGAAAATCCAAATACCAGCAAAAATAGAAACAAAATCAAATGCAGCTTCTGAAATAAGGCAAATTTTATTTAAACGTGGGTATAAGAAAAAGGTGCTTTGACCATGTTCAAAATTGTTTAGACACAGGCATGTAATGTGTTCTTTCATAGGGATAAATAAAGAAAGAAAGACCACAGCTTTTCAACAGAACACAATCTCCGAACACAATCAAGGTCAAAAGACTAGCTGCTGATATTAGCAATTCATATTCCAAGATGAAAAACTCCTCACGTGATAAACTTAAAAAGATTTCATCACTAAAACGAAGCTTTTGACAATTATTTTCATCATTTTGGCAAAAATATGTTCAAAGAAACTTGGTTACAGGAGTTCTTTTATAGAACTTGCAATTCAAGGTTTTTTTTTCCTTGAGAGTATTTGAACCTATACACTCTTTTGAAAGGTAAAGGCAATATAACATGACCTATTAGTCCTATCAACGATTCACAGCTTAAGCGCTAATTTTAAACAAGTTCAACATATTTGGCTCTAAGCTGCTCAAGTAAACCATATCTTGCTCATCAAATAGATTGCAAATGCCCACCTTTGTATTGTTTATATGAAGGTTACGCTTTAAAAAAAATTATCACAATTAATTCCTAGCATAATACGCATGCTCACTTCACTCAATGGCGGGCAAAGAAAGGTAAAGGCCGAAGGACATGTGCTTTTACAGTGCTAAAAAAAAAATCTCATTTTTTGGCATTAAGATCAGGTCCCATTCTTTATTGGCGAATTTACATATGCGTGGTTGATGGGGACATCATATAATGGAAAGTCTATCAGAGGCGTGGCCGTCAGTCTACGGCCATGATCGCGCCGATCTACTTTTGAGTCTTCATATGTATTTGTGTTATTTGTTTTGCTTATTGTATTTGCTTTAGTAATTTTTCCCTTTTTACCCCTTACTTAAGGGTGGTCACGTGTAAGCCCAAAGGGCATAGTCGTCTTTTATTTTGAGTCCATTGCATGAGGCTATATATAGCCCTTATGTTCTCTTTTGATGGTTTAATGAATGAATAATAAAAAAAATTCCTGCATATGTGTTCTTTGGGAGAATTGTGAGAGTTCTAGGAGAGAGCTTTGGAGAAATCCCTAGAGAGGGAAATCGGATCACCCACCAACCTTGGAAAACATCTGGGTTCGTGGTTCTTACGTCATTCTTTATTTTCTATTCCTCCTCCCTCCTTCCTCCACCGCCGGCAACAAAATCCCCTCCTTCCCTCCACCATGGCTACTCCCCTGGGCTTAAACCCCTCCCACAAACCGCCGGCCACCACCCTATTCCCATCCCACCGCCGGAGCACCACCACCTCCTCCACTCTCCACCGTCGGGTTGAACCCCTTCACCCAAGCCGCCGGCTACAACCATGCCCCCCTTGCCATTGCCCCCAAGTTTTCCCTTTCCAAAAATAGATTAGTTTTGATTTGGAAATTATTTGATTTCAAAATTCAAATACTTTGAAAAGTCAAAAACTTTCCTAATAAAAGTTGCCTAAGTTTGGAAAGCCCATTAATTAGAAATCAATCCCAAATCTAAGATTGATTATTTAATTAAATCAAATCTCCACATACATTGCATTTATACACCTCCTCTCCCTCTCTCTCCTGGCCGAAACTCCCCAAGGGCCCACCTACTTATTTCCTACCCAAATTAAGCCTCTCTCTTTGGAATTAAATCCCAAATTCTGCCCCCACTCCATCCGCCCCCTCTCTCTTACCCCTTATGTTATTTAAATTATTTCCAAACCTAGAGATTGGATTTGGAAATTAATTTTAGTTTTTCCCTCCATAATACTCTCTCAACTCTAACCCTAAACCACCCAAATCTGAACCAATTCTCCCCCAAACCCTTCCCCTTGGCCGGCCATCCGTTTTCCCCCCTTTTCTCTTTGATTTTCTTGGAGAAATCCCTAACTAGCCAAGGAATCATCCAAGGACAGCAAAGTATAACGACTACAACACTTCAACGTAATCGATGCATGGCCGATCCCGATCTTGATTTTGGCATTGTCTACGACGAGCAAGGTTTCATCCACATCCTCCACTTAGCCTTCTTCGACGTCGATCCGGAGATTGATCATATTGTCGAGGGATACGTGGAGCACATCTTAGATACTCTCTCCGAAGCCATCTCCGAAGCCATCGAAGAATAGCTTGGCAACGTTCAGTGGTACATTGTCTCCGGTTCTCAACAAGGGTGAACTTCTTCTCCTTTTCATTTATCTTCTTATTCCACTAATCTTATAGGTGGTGATCCAATCACAAGGAATCATGCAAAGCTAACTGCCTATACTTAGTAAACGTAGGGATGCTTAGTAAACGTAGGAATTGAGTTTTACTTTCTATGTTTCAAATCTCAATGTTAGCGTAGAGATTTTTGTTGAATGACTACTTAATTCGCATGTTGTTGAAACTCTAATTTGTTTTGATAATTCAAGTTCTTGGCATGTGATTTAGCCTAAACGGAGGCACCCCTCTTACGTTTTCTATAATCGTTTAGTGGCTAAAGTCTTAATTTTTATTTGCTCTTATCTAAATCGTGCAAGCTCTTATCTCATTCATCTAAAGCATACGTAATCCTGCATCAGTGGTACTGTGTCCCTTTGTTATGCTTTAGATCACTGCTTTTGTCTATCAAAGTTCGAGGACACTCTTCCATCTTTCTTTCAAATTAGGACAAATAATAATCTCATAATTTCGAAGGGCAGATGTGACCAACTCATGCATGCCAGTCTATGCATGTCTGGTTTAGATTGTTACATGCTTTATCAAAATCTTAGTTGCTTCCTTTGGCTCCTTAACAAGCGTGTCTAAATTTTACAATCGCATACCTCTGTGCCTTGGTTTTGGTGAAATATAGGCATGCCAGGAAGCAGAGCTGCGTAGCATTGCCACATATTGCCACATGCTTAAGTCAAGCCTAAGCATGCTTGATTACCTAGGCACAAACATGCTCAGCACAGTAGCTCAGATCGTAGCAGTACATATTTGATACTAAAGGTTCAAACAGTACATGATTATAGCTCAAGCTCAGGTTCAAATGGTACATACTTCCTACTATGAGTTCAAGTAGTACATGATTATTTACTATGAAAATCTTGGCATTGTAAAAGGCACGATAAAGCACATGCTTAAAATTTATGAATTGCTTCAACTCGATGGGCCAATGGCCAAACCACATGTTCTTCCCACAATCCTACCAAGCCAAACAACTGACGTAACAGTTAAAAAAAAATTAGAGTAATAAAGTATATTAAAGAATGACTCAAAAAAAAAGAAAATAAAAAAGAGTTAGCACTATAAAAGGAAGATATTTACAGTTAGGAAATTATGGATGATATTGCAATGATTTAGTTAAGAAACCTTTGAAGACTAAGAAGATCCCAAAATGATTGGAGAATTTTTTGTACCAATATTTAAGAACAAAGGAGATATTTAAGAATGTTATAAAGGAATCATATTTCATTATTCATAAAATAAAATTATGAGAAAAATAATGAAACATATAGCATAGAAGAATCAATTTAATTTTATGATAGAGAAACCTGCTTTGAAAGCAATTTTTTATCCAAAGACATTTGATAAAAAAATATAAAGAACGAAGAAAGGATCTTCAATGAATGATTTATTGCCCTCTATAAAGCGTGCAGTGAGAGCCATGAGAATTTATCTGGCGCATATTAGGAAATAAAATTCTACATAAAAAGTACATTTAAGTTATTAAAGATAATATGATGAAGCATTGACTAGTAATTAGTGGTTATAAACTGAGGAAAGAGTTAAAAACTGCAATAAAATTGCAAAAAAAAAATCTATTTCATTTTTTTAGTTATGAAGAAGTTATATGAGCAATCTTAATTATGATTTTTCGCATATGGCCACTCTAATTTATAAGGCTTTACTAAAATAAGCAGAATGTTATAACAATAGAGAAAAAATTTAAAAGATAAAAGTTTAGGATTTATAGAACAAGACTACAAATATGATATATTATTTTACTGAGTGTAATATTAACAATTATCCTTCAACATTACTAGATGATAAAATAACACCCCAGTATGATAGACTTAAATTACATGAAAGAGAGGAGATGTGAATGATGATATAACTTCTAAAATTAATATTGGATGGTTAAAATGAAAAAGTACCACTAGAGAATATTTAAAAATAAAAGGTCAAGTCTAGCATTAATTGTCCAAGATTGTCGAATCCTCCAAATAAGAACACAATCAAAAGCAAACAATTATGATTGGACATTAATCCAGGCGAGTTCAAACCCAATTTCATAAATTGTCCCAATCAAGCATTCTACATCTATTTTAATCTAAAATAATTCAATTTCAGAATTAAGAATTACCTCAAATCAGCAAAGAAATAATTATAAAACATTTGCATGCACGTCTGCAAAGAAAACATAAACGGAAATATTTCTAAAGAAAGCAGACTTCTTGAAGTGCCACTTGCCTAGATTTAAATGTATTACTATAACTTTTTAAGTTTTTAACAATGAGAAATGATTATATTAGATGAACAATATAGTAGAAAAGATAGTACAACAACACCAACAAGCCTTTATCCCACTATATGGGGTTGGCTACATGAATCCTTTTTCTCCATTGTGTCCTGTTAAGAGTCAAATTCTCATCTAAATCTAATAAAGAAAGGTCATTTCTAATATTTCTAACCAAGTCATTTTAGGTCTACATCTACCTTTCTTAACATAAGTCAAATCTAATACATCTAATTTCCTAACCGGGTCATCGAAAGGCCGCCGTTTTATGTGACCAAACCATCTAAGGCGACTCTCTCTACTCTTATCTTCCACTGGAACTACCCCAACCTTTTCACGCAAAACAAAGGGTGGACGGTAGAGAATACACCAATAAAATAAACAAAAAAGAATTGTTATAGAATTATGAATGAAAAAGGTTGGACTATAAGTAGTTTAGCTAGAAGTTGTGCAAAAAGTTACACAAAATAGAGTTAACCCCTCATCTAGCAATAGACAAGAATGAATGGAGAAATAATATTCAACAAGATACCTGAAAATGATGGGTACGGCTAATGATGATGATAATGGCATACCCAATGGAATATTCGATCATAAATTCAAAATCAAACATGGTCAAATGTGTCATCTTTCACAGTTCCACAAAATATCCATGAATCGAGTCCTAAAAGTCATCAAATGATGATATAACCATGTTTTATAAGTATCAATAGTTCACGCTAGTAAGAGGGGAAAAAAAATCTACATACAAAACAGAAAGTGGTCTAGTCATGCCATAACCCTCCATAAGCATGTTATCCATGGGATTGGAAACATTTAACGTAAGCCATATGACCCCAGATTGATTGGAGATTCAGGTACGATCAGGCCCAATCTGAATACATATTCTGTCAAAACTTCTTCTAATGTGAAGTGATTCAATTTCAGGATTAAGAATTAATTCTTTTATAAGTGCAAACAATTGATTAAAATTCCAAACCCACATCTTCAATTAAACCTAACATTACCGGATAAGTCCTGGATTATTTATTTAACCCTTTTCAAATGCCAAATATCATAATACCACAAAATTTAAAGCATAATAACTCATTTGACAAAGAACCCATCAAAAAAATCAAAAGGGAGTTCGGTGCTGACATCAATCTGGCCTTTTTTTGCGACATATGTCCAGTCCTTAGCAGCCACACCAGTTCTCCAATCAAACTCGATAGTGATGGTAGTAGGCGGCTTGTGATCAAGAGTCCAGAAGCAAGCCAGATAGTCGCCAGCCTCTGATGAAGTGAAAGCGAAATCACCAGAATCGACGTGATCGGCGTAGTGTATACTGCTCCCGTATGGAGAACTGACCTGAAACAGAAACAAAAATAAAAATAAAAGGTAGGCGGATTAGGGTTTCCCGAGGAAAGGGGAGACATGTGAGTTTGGATTGAATGGAATGGAATACCCTGACGGTGAGCTTGTGGGAATCCGGGAGGGGCTGATTCTCGGATGGATTGATGACTGAGTACTTGCCGACGGCCATTGAGTTCAACTTGATGTCTTCGGAGATGCACTTGGTTTGACCCGATTGCAAGTCGAAGCGAAGGGCCTCGGAAAGAGGCGTCAGAGCAAGGAGGAACAAGAGGAGGCAGAAATCTGCCATGAATCTAGAACCAACGCAGCCCATCTTCATCTCGATACTGGATCGGATGATATTTCGGGCTGTTTCTTCGATCTTAATGCTAGAGGAAAACCGTCTCGGACTCTCATTAATTAGTCTCTCTCTCTCTCTCTCTCTAGCTCTCTCTCTTTCTCTCTCTATATCACGTTGATAACTAATCTTCATCTCATCGTTTATTAAATTAACATATGCCTAAAATTTTAATGTATTCATCAAATTGATACGCAGCTCAACTTGATGCCTGGGTTGAAAGTTTTAGCAACTAACATGGAGATCTTGAGGTTGTAGATATGTGATGTGTGTGAGTTTATTTTTAATTGACTCAATTTTTTTTAAAAAAAATTTTATTTATTTATCATAAAAGATGAATATAATAAGACTTTCTTTGGATTGGCTTTCTTAATGTTGTTTTAAAGTTACTATAAAGAAAATAATTTTTAATAATTTTTTTAAAACAGTAAACTTTTCCTTTTTTTTTTTATTTACAGAAAGATTCGATCCAATTTCAAATCTTAGCAAAACTTGATTATAAATTGCCTTCATCCAATTTTAATTTGAGCCTTACATGACTCTTTAACTTCGGCTCATATGAAACCTGAATTTTTGTTACATTGATGCATATTACTCTAAATAAGAACCTTGATTGAAAAAATTATTATTATTTATTTATCGTAAGCCATTCTTCAATATAAGTGGATACAACCCTATTGTTGAACATACAGAATGTGGCAAGCATTAACTATTAAAATTCAACTAAATTTTTGATATATTATGGAATGTCTCGCTAATATAAAGGTGAAATTCGCTACATATCTGATTGATTTTAGAAAGCTACTAAACCAATAAATACATAAATATACATGTTTATAAGCACGCAATGAGAATTTATTTCCATTAAATGTAATGCATGTCTCCTGGAAAATTAACACTCTGCCATCTATATCTTCTATCTATCTACCTAGTGCTTCATAGAAAATAGCCCCTTGAAGCATAAAGGTACTTCCACATGAGGAGAGATGAGATCGTGAGCAAATAAATTCATATAAAGACATTTAAATCTTAGTTTACACATTTATAGTAATTTATTGCTCATAAAACTGTATAGAAGTATCTTCGGCTACCAGCCAGAGAGCATTGTTGCCTACTTGATCCTTGATAGATCTTGAATGACAACAATAACGAAACTTGCAACCCAAAAATCAATTTCTCTTGGAAGAAAGTGAATTGCTAGAAAGTATTCACACTAACCTACTTAAATCGGTGAGTCTAAACACAGCCCAACATAGGCTTTATCAGTATTCTTGTCAGACTTGGAAGCCCAAGTCTGTTTGTAAAACTCGAATGCCCAAAAACACTCAAACATAAATCTTGATGCTGCTATTTGAACTTAAAATTTTTAAAAATTAATTTTTGGGCAATTTGAATTCCATGTTCAACAAACAGGACAAATTCAATTAATGAGCCCAATATCACCTAATTCTAATGCCATAAAGGAACTCGAATGCCCCCAAAAAAAGACTTCAAATAATAAGGGAATTATTAAGCATTCAGATTTTTTATAAAAATAGTCAATTCAGAACCAGAACAACTACCAATTTTTTTAAAGACTGAATCATATCAGTCCATCCAATAAACAAACCATAACAAACTCCGTCAAAATTTGAAGTGCCTTGATCTCATGCCGTCCTCAGCCACATCGCTCCCTTACACCATTTTGTTGATTTATGTGAGGTTATGGAAGAATAGTAAGTCTGATATAAAAACGTTTCAGAGTACAACATAAAAGCAGTCATACAGATGCATTGCAAAATAAGACATACTAAAACAAAACCTGCTACAGTTCAACTAGAGAAATTCCAACGACTCTGACTAACCACTAGTCAGAACCATAGAAATCCATAAATTCTCCATGACTGGTGGAGGAGAGAAATCTTCCAACGAAGAAAGGGAATAAGCCATGCAAAAAAGAAACAAAACTCAATCATACACGGCCTCTAACAGCAAAATATTATGAGCCTGCTTTTCATGCTATTTTTGCATTTGAGAAGTCCATCTCAGGATGCTGCAAAAAAATTGAACCAAATGCAATATTGTGAAGAGACATTTTAAGGTTGTCATAAAGCTGGACGCACATACACGAAAGTTACAAGGAAAATTAAAATTTTGTATTCACCTCAGCCATGAACTTTTTAAGAAGGTCTTGCTTCTGCAACTCCTCGCTAGTTGGTAGACCCATTGATTTCTGTCGCTGATCAAACTGCCAGGAGAAAACGAAAAATAATAATTTCCTCAGCAATAGAATCTTGAGTTGAAGCATTCAACAAAAAAGGATAAAAAATGGAAATGCTGTATCTTTGGTCTGTAAGCGAAGGGTGAAAATATTAATTCGAGATCATGATGCCACCTAACAGTAGAGTGGCATCTAGCCATCTACCGATCACATAATTTTTAAACTGTTTCATGTTATTCATAATTTGTTTTCTAATCCATTGTAGATCATCAAGGGATATTTTGGGTACTTGTTAGGGTAATATACCTTAGACCATGAGTTTATGTTTCGTCCCAAACCAATACAAAATAGGCAATGCCCATATTTCAGTCTAGATCAATCTGCAACTGGCTGAAACTTTTTGTTTCAATTAATTTTGACCAATTTCAACGGTTTCAGCATAAACCAAAATCACGGAATTCACTGAAACAATCAAAAGTGTTGTAACCCGATTGAAACTATTAAATTCAAGGGAAATCATCAAAATCAACAAGAATTTCATCCTCTCAACAACAACAACATCAAGCCTTTATCCCACTGCATGGGGTCGGCTACATGAATCATTTTCCTCCATTGTGTCCTATTCAGAGTCAGATTATCATTTACATCTAATTAAAAAAAATCATTTCTAATACTTTTTAACCAATTTTTTTAGGTCCACCTCTACCTTTCTTAAGGTAGGCCAAATCTAATACTTTCTAAGCAATTAAGGTAGGCCAAATCTAAAAAAAAGTCATTTCTAATACTCCCTAACCAATTTTTTTTAGGTCCACCTCTACCTTTCTTAAGTTTGGTCAAATCTAATACACATACTCTTCTAATCGGGCCATTGGAAGGCCGACGTTTTATGTAAGCAAACATCTTAGGTGAATGTCTCTAATTTTATCAGCCACCAGAGCTATTTTAACAATTTCACGTATATACTTGTTTCACATTTTGTACCCAACAGTGAAGCCACTCATCCACTTAAGCATCCTCATCTCTAGAGAAATCCCATAGCTTCTCACTCAAGAATTCATATTTCTCTGCTTTCTCTTCACATAGTGTACTCAGTAAGATTTGGTGTGATTCGCGAGACAATTTCGGATTCAACAACCTCAAAGGTATGACAAGCATATAGCATGCCACAAACCACATAAGAGGAGCTGATGTAGGACTACATGAACATGAGATACGATTATCTTTAAAATTACATGTTTACGAGTGAGAAATAGCAATTAGTAACTTCTTGTAACTTAAACAAGAGATTGAAAATAATAAAGCAATGATTAGGTTCAGGCAATTGATTACGAGCTAATGATAGGAACATAAAAACAATCAAATCAATCTAACTTAGCTTTCTGTGGGGCTTTCAAAGGAAATTCCTTGATTAACAATTAGATTAGTCACTATTAAGATCCCTCACACAAACTCATAATAGGGGCTAGGCGGAGAAGCTTTCATAACTCTAATGATGCCATGATCGAGGAAGAGTTAGAAGAATAAAAGATTCGGAAGAGAGTTTACCTTTGTCAAGCTTCTGAACTTGATGTAGAACTTCGTCGAACTTCTGAACTTTGATATGATGTAGAACGTCGTCAAGCTTCTGAACTTGATGTAGAACTTCGTCGAACTTCTGAACTTTGCTTCCATGTCAATCAAGATCCGGGCGAAGATCGTTTGTGAGTTCGCCTTAAAGCGAACAGTCCTTGTAGTTGTTAAAGGATTAAGGTGCTCGGTGGTTGGGTGGGGGAAGGGGTCGGCTAAGGGTTGGGAAAGTGGTGGCCGATGGCTAGGGGGAGGTGGTTGAGCGAGTGGTGGAAAAGGGCTGGGGATGGGGTGGCTTTCGGCCAAGAGAAAAAGAGGAAGATAGGGGTAGCGGCTAGGAAAGGAGGAGGGGAAATTGGCAGAGAAGATGGACCACGAGCCCGGACGCTACCAACGACTGATGGATAATACGTTGCCCTCACCTAGGGACTTCAACTCTCACAAGAACTCTCAAGCTCTCAAACACAAAGTGCAGAATTTTCTTTTCATAATAATCATCGTCCCTCAAAAAGAAGAGGGGGCTATAAATAGCCAAAATACAATAACAAATCAAATGACAAAAGTGCCCTCGGGGTCACATAAGCCTACTCCCTCAAGTGAGGGTAAAAACGAAAAATATGCATAAATAAATCAAATACAAATAATAACTCAAAAATAAAGTGGTCCAATCATAGCCATAGATCTTCGGCTCCTTTGATAAACTTTCTACGGTCGGATGTCCTCATCAGGAGCACTCCGTAAACTCAATTTATGAAACAAAGACACGAATGAATCAGTGAATATGGAGAACAACCAAGCATTTGTCACTACTAGGAAGGCTGCATAATTCAAAGACATAATGACTCGAATGATCTAGGGTGCATTGGAGCAAATTCCATGGGCTACCAGTGAGATCCTCTGATTCAATTGTGAGGAGAATACAACTCTATGAAGCAAGAGCATTGCACTATTAATAGTTAATATAGCATATTACCCTACAACAAGGGGTCGACTATGACCCTTCGCCGGTAAGAATGGTGGATTGAAAAGAGGCTACAATTGATGAATGCCTTCCTAAGGAGAAGGCTAAAGCAAAGCCTCCGGCAAAGTTTAAGATCCCTCACCTAGATTTGTACAAGAGAAGGACTCGTCCCAACAAACCATGATGGCTACTTTGAATTCGTTGTTTCATTGTTGAATATATATGATGCTTTGGAGTAAAAATTATTCTTCGCCAACTTCAAAGAATCACCTTTTTGGTGGTTATCTCGCCTACCACGTGGGGTGATTATGTCATTTGCCAAGTTCAAGATGGTGTTACTTAAGCCGCTTTGACTCAAGGGTCTTTGTGAGGGACCTTTCTGCCATGCACTCAATCTTTTTTTCCCTTTTTAAAGGTAGGGGCCACGCGTACGGGAACCCCCCTAACACAAATTATGACATCCACTCTACCACTTGGGCATATGGTAGACCAGCGCCTCCTTAAAGTGCAACAAAGATCACTAATCTAGGCCACAGGCATTACAGATGGTAGAACAGCGCCATGCACTCAGTCTATAGCAACTGAAAGCTTTGGCCCTAGTTGCTTGAACTTGCTAACAATGATGTGAATGTTGATAAATATAATACTGAATCCAGCTCATCCATAATGAGGAAGAAAATAGAAACAATTTGGGAGGAAAATTCTATCTATC
This sequence comes from Dendrobium chrysotoxum, assembly GCA_019925795.1. Lineage (NCBI taxonomy): Eukaryota > Viridiplantae > Streptophyta > Magnoliopsida > Asparagales > Orchidaceae > Dendrobium > Dendrobium chrysotoxum. The sequence continues at coordinate 295,869 of CM034312.1, forward strand.
TATCAATACTCAAATATATTAGAGATCTTCTATAAATTGTCATTGCTTTTTACGTTGATTGATTTCAAGCAGAATACGGCATCACTATAACTAATGCTTGGAAAATCCAATTCATTGTTGCAATAAATATTTTACAGTTTTGATTCCAGACAATGTTCAGAGACAAGTTTCAGCTATCATGTCAAGAAGGTAATTGCAATATTTCTATTAGAAAACCTTCTATTGCATGCCTTCTTGCAGAAAGTTTTGCATGCGTACAGAAATTAAACAACTTCAAATAAGTGGGGTAAGTCTAATCATCATGATACAATGTAATAGCAATTATACCAACTCTATTATATGGAACTATGTTGTTGGAGACAATAAACAAATCCATATTAATCTATGTTAAATATAGAAAAAACGTGCATCTCAAGTTGAATGTAGACATCTATAATAAAATTTAGCGGATGCATCAATAAAATAGGCAAAAAAAATCCAAATGACAAGTAAGATAACGAGGTAGACCAAAGATGACATACATAGAAGTGATACACAAAATAAACTTCAAGGAATAGAATTAACACCTCATAAAACTAATTAAGAATAAATAGAGCATTAGGATTCAAAAAAGCTTACTCCAAAGATTTATGAGGAGGTTTAAAAAAAAAATGAATATGAATAGCCATGTCCATGCATACCATGCTAGCTTGCTGAAATCTGCATTCTACCGGTACAGGGATTTACAACATGACATACTGCAGAATTTTCTGTTCTACTGGCTTGTTAGCATTCATTTTCATCATTGTTTAGAATAATTTAATACCCCTTTGCACATCTCAAATCCTAGTGCTACCCTACATCATGTAAGTTTACAAAATCTTATTTTTAACCATATCTGTGTATATAGCACATTCAAAGGCAGAGAGAACAGGGAGATACTCTAATGTGTGGTGCGTTTGCGTGTGTGTGTGTGTGTGTGTGAGAGAGAGAGAGAGAGAGAGAGAGAGAGAGATCAAAATGTGAGTGAAGATTAAAAACACAAAGAGAATCAAATGGATTATCATACACAGAACAAGCATAGGTACAAAAAAACTTATAAGAAACAGAAGGGAGTTTCAGAGACTTGAGACTTCCAAAGCAAGCTGCAGAAAAAAAACGCCAACTCTCAAGGGAATCAGGATCATACCATCATCTTTTCGACAGTTTGACGTGTTTCAGGATCCAGATCAGACAGTTTACTGTTTTCAGGCTCTACTTTCTGCGTATCAATTTCAGGTTCGCCTTTTGTTACGCATTTCCACCACTCCATTTGATTTTGTTTAGTAAGAAGTAAGGATATGATTTCCTGATCCTCTACAATATTTAAAAGTCAATACTATCTTCAGAAACCATACTGAAGCGACAATGACAACAAAATATACAAACTAGTACTCCATAAAGAAAATATAAAGTCACAGACACAAACCAATGCTCCAGTAGCAATCATCAACTTTGACAGATTGAAAAAGGTCGCCCTACAAATAAAAGCATGTGTTAAGGGTGCACAAATTTATTTGTCCAACTTGTAAAATAGATTAGGAACAAGAGAATAATTAAAATCTTTAAAAACTAGAAGAAAGTGAAAATAACTTACATCGATAATTGCAGGCTGTCCCTTCAGCCCAACCTTCAAATGGTTCTTCTTTATTTCACAGATCACAAATCTCGACTTCGTGCCTCGAGGAACTTTGATGTTAACATTAACTTCTTTAAGTGTCTGGGTCCAACTATACTTCTCTAGGTCAAGACCATTTCCATTATTTGGTTCTAAATAATGATTAGGAAAACAATTAACAACTTAGATTCAATTGCAAAAACTCAGAATATTCAGTTGTTGAATCTAGAAATGAACGAAACATATCACAAACAAACCTGCATACCTAAGACTTTCTAGAAGCAAATTTACACAAACGGTGAGAGAGCACATTAGAAGCATTTCACAAACCAGAATATGATCAACATCACCATAATCATTAGCAGAGACAAATAAAAGCACACATGGGACCTTTTCCTACACAACAGGATCTATCCAAGAAAAAGAAGGTAAGTTGTTTATAGCATAGTTGATTTATCGAGTAAAGGAAACACTTTATAAATCCATGTTTAACCATCATCAAGCAACATTACAGCAACCATTGCGTAAAAGATATCGATAAAATCTATCGCAGGCTTCTAATAATAGAATTCATGTGATTGGCAAAAAAAATTGACACATGAAGCTTTGAAAATGAATTTCCAAATTATAAGCATTTATCTTGTTGTGTAACATGACTTTAAACTACACTGCCTTTCTCACGTTTAATTTCTTACAATCTCCTGTAGTACACATTTTTTAATTCAAACATGGCATCAACATTTTCAAAACCGGACCGGACCGGCTGGTTTAACCAGTTCGACTGTGAACCGGCCAAATTTCCGGTCCGGTCAAATTCAAAAACCGGATTTGCATCAAAACGGTTTGAACAGCCGATTGAACCGGAAAACTGGTGTCGGTTTTGTATAACTGGTCATTTTTTTATAATATTTAATTTTAATTAATTATCTTTTAAATAATATATTTTATTTTATTTAAACCTTTTAAAATTTTTTGAATATTTTTATTAAACATGGAGATGAACTTAAGCATGGTATATACAAGTCATCTCACTTAACATGTTTTCTTATAGGTTGTGTTTCCTTTTAAACTATGTCAAGACAACTCTTTTAAACTCCCCTATGATGTAGGACTAAAAAAGTTGCATGAAGCCATGAATACTATATTAGTTAGAATGAGAATTTGGGCTGAATTGGGCTATAAATTTGGGCTTATTGGGCTTATTGGGATGCAAAATATTTTAATATGTATTATAAATTTATTATAAAGCGTATTACAAAGTAATAATATAATATTTTTAATATTATAAATTTATATATTATATTAAATATTATTCTTATTATAAATTATATTTATATTTATATTTATATTATATATGTTTTTTAATTTATTAGATATATTTAATGCTTATATATTTATATTTATAATATATATATATATATATAATATACCCAATAATATTTATATATTAGTTAATAATAATTTATTTATTTATACACTATAAAAATAATTGTATCTATTAATTAATATAACAACAACGACATCAAGCCTTTGTCCCACTACGTGGGGTCGGCTACATGAATCCTTTTTCTCCATTGTGTCCTGTTAAAAGTCAAATTCTTGTTTAAATCTAATAAAGAAAGATCATTTCTAATATTTTATAACCAAGTCTTTTTAGGTCTACCTCTACCTTTCTTAACATAAGTCAAATCTAATATCTCTACTTTCCTAACCGGGTCATTGGAAGGCCGACGTCCGACGTTTTATGTGACCAAACCATCTAAGACGACTCTCTCTAATCTTATCTTCCACTGTATCTATTAATTAATGATAAACTATTTTTACATAAATAATTTTTAGATATAAATTTATAAAATAAGTTTGGTATATAACATATAGATGTAAAATATATTTAAACATATAACATAATTAATAATAATTTATATTAAATTCATAAACTTATATTTAAATTAAATTTATATTAAATATGTAATATAAAATAGTAATAGCATTATATTAATTTTATTAATTTTACTAATATTATTATTTATTATGTCAACCGGTTCGACCGGTCGAACCGTGAACCTCTCCTTCTAGTTCATTTTCCGATCCGGTTTTCACAAACTTGCATGGAATTACTTTATCACCTAATTTAAACTCCACATATCTCATATTAAATCAAGAGCTAACTTATACTTATTATTATTAAATATCTTCATTCAAGTCGTATATATGCTGTGCAAATGATTGTGCAAGTTCACTAGGCTAAAAATCGACAAAAAATTCAAAGATCAATAGGCTTTTAAGGTTGAATCTTATAAAATATTTCAAATAGGCACATGCATATAAATCTATTGGTAGATGGATTGCATGCTAATTTAGTCATAAATAATATCAAATTCCAACCAAATGTGTGCATCTTAATAAGATAGTGTAATTTATCACTCAACCTCCTAGTAACTAACTCAATATTTCCATCATTTATGGATGATAAAAAAACAACATCAATTTAACTTCCATCTTTTTTCAAAAAGTTTTTAAAGAAATAAATCGTAAGTTACGCATCCATGTCAAACACAGCGGTATTAATAACATATATAGTTTAAGCAGTCAACTTAAATCCACCTTAGCAATGCTTTGTAAATCTATTTGAATAATACATTTAAGCAAAATGATCTAATAGTTAAAAATAAAATCATCCTTCATGGTTGTCCTATTATAAAGTCCATACTAAGAACCTCGCAAGATTTTATGCAATAGGCAGAGGCATGTAAAGCCAAAATTTTATATGCATATTTTTTTCTTTAGCTATTTGAAGTACTCAGGTTGTGAAATATATTTGCCAATGTTACCAATCTTTAGCTATGGTTATTGTCTCTATCAAGATGACAACATAAGATAAAAAAAGTCACTTATAAATTATTCAAACATGTACCGTCAAACAAAAAACCATATTTAATCATGACAACTTAAACAAGGATGAGTTCTTATTTAGATCCAAATATATCTCACTAAAATTCTTACAAATGGCATTCTTCCTTAACACGATCAAAATCAGCCACCTGAACATACATTATGCGAAGAAAAAAAAACCCTACTTAAAATATTAACAAGCTTGCTTTAAAATTCAACATAATAATTTAGTACAAACATATTCTCTTATAGAAATTCAGCCCATTTTGCATTCTATACACTAATTTCTTTTGTGAACTTAGATGTAGTCATAATAAAGGAAAAATTCTTTAACAAAAAAAAATTTCTTCAATAATGAAGTGTTTGTACAATATAGAATTCCCTATCAAAATTTTAATAGTTCTACTTTGCCACATTCAAATTTTCAATGAAAAAAAGAATTGGATACCCCTCTTAATTATCACTTCACCAACACACATCAGATGTATCATAAAAAACCTGAAAAAAAATATTATTAAACTCAAATAATTTAAGCACATGTGCATTACTAAGACTCCTTAATTCAATAAAAATACAAGTAGCAATTTTTGCCAATTTAAACAAGTCTTTCTTATGATAATTTGCTATTGTTTCTATCACAATATTTGCAATTGTTTTTATCATAATATTCAATCCCTTTATGAACCATCTATCAAAGATAGTCATACCTTGAAAGCTCCATACATAACAAAGATTACAAATGTTTGCCAATTACTAACCACCTTAAATTTATGAGAATAAAAAAACAATCAATAACTGCTATACAATACAAGTCCCAAAAATATCAATATATTACACAACAATAAACTTTCTAAACATACTACACACATTAGCCAATCCAAAAGGCAACATTAGCTGCTAATATATAAACTTTCTTAAAATACATCAAATATCACATGTATAGCAATCATAACCAATATCCAAATCAATTGATAATGACTCGCACATAACCCAACACCAAATCATGATATAACCCTAGCATTTTATCAAACTAAACCAAGGACACAACCGATCCTCACAGGATTCTAAAAATAAACTACAATTGTAATTAAAAAAATAAATTAAACTATGTAAAAAATTAAACTAAAATATTCTTCAAATAATTTATTTTCTCAATATTCTTGACAAGCATAAGCTTGCGGATCTCCATCAACTTATTTCTAAATGATATTAATAAGATGAAAAATAAATAAAAGCATAACTACTTATATTTAAAACAAGAATGAAGTTGCAAGCATGCTAACTAGTTTAGAAACAGTGTAAAATAAACATCTAAAAGAAAAGCATTCTAAATAAAATAATTTATCAAATGTGTTAAAAAATAATTAAACAAGTCAAATCATACAATAATAAACCAAAGCAAAGTCAATCATGAAATTATCATTACCATGCAAATATCCAATCACTCTCTTATGCTTGTGAATGCCTAGAACATAGTATAGAACGACATGTCAATCACATTAAAACCTCCTCACAAGTGCCCACACAACTAGGAAAAAAGGTGGGGCATTACGAATAAAAACTACAACCTCCATAACAAACACGCACCTCGGTGGGATTTCAACAAGAATAAGATTAAAATTCGAATTCTTTTGAAATAAAAACAAATCATTAACAACACAAAATTTGTAATAATCAAACTTCCTTTTTTTCGTTTGCATAGATCACAAAAAAGATCATTCAGAATCATCTACAACATTCCATGCCCAAGTGAATTATGATCCTATTTAAATATCGGGATATATATACATAATAAAAGGCTTTACCAAAGCTTTCTAAGGGGAAAATTGAGGAAGATCGAGGACCGGCACAACATCGATCGAGCAGCAACACAACACAAATCACATAGAGAAAATAATGGAGACTACGTAGCATACTTCCTCCCAAACAACCACATCGCAAGCTAAATAGTGAAACAGAAGAGGAAATTTTAACTACATAATAGATCTATATGAATCTACACATCTCAATGGCATATCAAATAATTTAAGCATTAAACCACAGATAGAGCAATGAGTGAAGTGCAAGCGAAGGAGATGATAAGACCTCAACAAGTACATGAAGCAATAAAGGATTGCCTACTACAAGAAGAGGAAAACTAGTGAATTTGACAGAGATTTCATAGCAACAAACATGGCACTCGAGGAAAGAAGGGAGAAAACCAATAAAGTGTAAGAGAATCCAACAGCAAACTTGTCTATCGAGAGGAGAGAAGGGAGCCTTACTACAAAAGAGAGGAGCAAAGAAATAGTGATGAAAACAAAATGATCTAAATCTCATAAATCTTGCTCACCAAATTATTTTATAAACCCCATCAAACCCGTAAATAAAGATATAGATGCCTAAAAACAATTATTGGTGAGATTTACGTTAAATACTAGTCAAATCCTCATATCAAAAAGCTTTGTAGGTTAAAATATATATCTCTCAATGTAATTAGAAAATAGAAATTTTTTGTTTATTGTGATTTTCCATTAAAAAAAATCCAAGGCTTACAATAATTATAAAGAAGCCATATATCATACAAATAGAACATAAGAAAAATCAGGCAACAACTCTCGACAATTTATATCACAAGGTAGGTGCCAAGGAGAAAAGAAAATGTATATTAAATAACTAATGCTAGAGAAGCAAAATTTTAAACAAGTTAGATTGATTAAAATTAGAACAAAAGAGTCTTAGTTATCGATTAAAATCACAAAGACAAATTAAAATACTACAAGAATGAACAAAATCATATCATCTATCATTAATTCAAAAAAAAAAAAAAAAAAAAAAAGTAAACCTCAATGAAAAAGCATAACTATAAAATATATGTGGAAGATTCTATATTTTTTGTTGACAATTTTTTAATTAACTCCTGTAGATTAAGATGATACAAACTAATTAAACAAAAGATTTATGGTACCCTCATTAAAAGCAATGGAGATGCTTAGAAAAGTGATTATTATAGGAGACTCAAATTTTAATGTCGTATAATGAAGTTATTGGTAAATATGGATTGAAAGAAATCACAATAAAATCATAGAATCAAATTTGTTCCATTTCAGGAACATCTATGAAGATCAATATGCTGCTTGCAAATCTTAAGAAGATACAGGCCTTAATCTTTGTAAAACATAGGCGAGATATAAAAGTTAATGACTATAAAATTGATAATTAATTATCAAAGAATATTGCTAAAAGTAACTGATACCAAGATTTTATATAATAAAGTAACTTGCATACATTACATGAAAGAATGCTTATATCCATGAAAACATATACTTCAAAAGCTACGACTATTACATGACAAGGGAAAACAATCCATGAGGAATTAAGTGTTGGTGAAATGTTTATCTTAAAGTATGATGGAAGAAGTATGACAAATTAAAGATAGGTGAAGTTACATACATTTCATTGAATTCTTAAATATTTATATATCTGAGAACTCTATATTTATATTTAACTATATAGCACTATAATCTCTAAATCATACCAAAATATCAATAATATTAATTTATCTAACATGCCTATATTTTGATTTAATTTAAACATCACGGTGCCATATAAATAAACATAAAAATTTAGATGACTTTTGTGGTATGTATTAAACATAAGATATGGAAAATAGACTTGTGGTTTATTCATGCATAGCAAAGGAAAAATGATGCACAAATAAGATGAGTGGATCGAGAAAACGTCAATGGAGTTGGGAAAGGATAGAAAAAATAGTAGAATAAAGGTAACCAGATTAGACTCTCTTCACAAAGATGTTCAAAAAATGAAATTAACAACTCAAGTGGCATTCAACTCGACAGGAATAAAGGGATATTACGGTGTTCAAAACGGTGGTCAAAGAGAGAAAGAAACCAGCAAAATAACTGATAACATACTCATAATAGTCTCGGCTTCCTTGCCCTCTCTTCCATTAACTTGCTCTAGCTTATTTGACGTGCTTTCCTTCGTCTCGTCTACTTCCATCTTCTGGATGGCCTTCTCTTTGATCCCAGCCTCGGCTATGCCTGCTAAGTTCTCGGGCAATTGCTCCTTGTCGGTCTTCTTATTCTTGACCGTCTGCTCAACAACCTCTTTTTGTTTGGCAGCAGACAGCACCGCCATGAGTTTGTTTACGGATGATTCGGTCTTGAAGAGATCGGACCGTCGGCGAAGAAGATCGACAACAGTCTCGAATAAGGAGACAGGTCCCCTCCTATTAAGGATCTGGATAAGGGTCTCCTCGTCTGCATCATGGATCCCAGTCGACGAAGAGGGAGGCGCCTGTTGTTCTTCCTCGAACTCGGATATTACGGCCATGTAGAGAGAGCGGAGCAGCTTTTGCGATCCGCGGAATCCGCGGCGTTAATATTAGTAGCGTGAGTAGAGAAGTCGAGAAATTTCTAGGGTTGTTTTTTTGTTTTTGTTTTTGTTTTTTTTTTTTTGGAGGAATGAATATTTACTTTAGATGAATTTTTCTTTTGGAGGAATGAATATTTATTCGGGGGAGGGGGCTGTTGTCATATAAATGCAATGTAATGCTCAATCATAATGGCGTCCAAATGCTGATGAATGACGATGACATGCAATGATGAAGGCAGGTGGCGGCTGGCAATCGACGGTGATGGTGGCTACAATAATGGTCGGAGGTTACAATGGTGGCTTGCATTGGTAATGAAAGAGAATTTATAGTGTATTTAGAAATCATCCAAATTTAATGATTTCTAAATACTCAAAAAATGAATAAGAGGGGTGAATTTCAAAGACTTTGAATTTTTTACTTTGCATTTCTTTTACTTCATATCAAACATTAATATTTTCAAAACCCTTTGTCATATAAATGCAATGTAATGCTCAATCATGATGACGTCCAAATGCTGATGAACGGCGATGACATGCAATGATGAAGCCAGGTGGCGGCTGGCAATCGACGGTGATGGTGGCTACAATAATGGTCGGAGGTTGCAATGGTGGCTTGCATTGGTAATGAAAAAGAATTTATAGTGTATTTAGAAATCATCCAAATTTAATGATTTCTAAATAATCAAAAAATGAATAAGAGGGGTGAATTTCAAAGACTTTGAATTTTTACTTTGCATTTCTTTTACTTCATATCAAACATTAATATTTTCAAAACCCTTACATTTAAAATAATTTACACCCATTTGACTTCAAACCCAACTGCCCCTAAGTTCTTAGTAGCTAGCCTCTAACTTATTTTGGTACCTTAAAAATTAGTTTTTGGAGTTTTGATTTTCATGAATTTTCTAGTTAGTTCAATTTAATGATTTTGGGATGGTTATTTATCATAGCTATTTACATATATGTACAAAATTTATACTTTTTGAGAAAAAAATAGAATTATAATAGTCATTATAGAGAAGAGGAGATTAGCAACCAAAAAGGTAGGTATTGGATGTTAATAGTTGTTAGACTCCATATATCGATTGGTTGGCGATTAATGATGGTCAAAGTGTAAGTTTGAATAGAATAATAGCTAGTGTTTTACTTAGTGTACATTATAAAAGGGGCGAGTGGTGATCAGAATGATAGTCAGTATACGGTTGTAACTAAGTTAGTAGACGGTTGTAACTAAGACGTCAAAAATTAGTAATTTAGTATGCATCATATGGCAATTAATTACAAATGTTGGATGTTGGTTGGTAGTTAATGATCTACTTAATTGTTCTCTTTATAAGAGGAGAAAGAAACTACTAATAAGATAGGGATGCACATTAAAGTTTGCCAAATATTATATGATAACAAGCTTCAGGCAACAATCGCTTGTGAACATCAAATGTCGGGTGATAATCAATAAGATGCTTTATTTTTCTCCTAATAGGAGGGGAGACTGAAAACCCCAAAAGAAGAGCATCAAACAATGACTAGCCGACATTAGACATTAATGGAATCGTCAAGTGATGATTAGTATGGAACATCAAAGATCAAGTAGTGTTGAACAATCTAACTTGTTCATTCCCATTAAATGAGAGCTGATAAGATGACCAAATTTAAACGATAATTGATGTACTTAAATTTTCAAAGCCCCAAAATTCTATCAACTAAAATCCTCTTTAGGATCACTTAATTATTGCAATCTAAGATCCCGAACTTATGTTTTAATGATTGCAAACATTATGTGAGTTTGTTCAGTTTCTCCTACTTGTCATTATTGCATATATTTTCTGTGTACTAATATTTCATATACAATATACACCAAGCACCACCAAAGGATCAAGGCTCAAGATTGGATAGTATATGATCAATGTTTGCAAGAGTCTGTATTTTTATCTTTTCTTGTATCAATATATTGTAAAAGGTGTATGTTAGCTTAGAAATCATGCACACACACATGGTGAGTGAAAATAAAAATATCTTAAGTTTTTTGTAAATCGTACTGTACGATATTGATCATGTTGTACGATTTGTTGAAATAGAAATTAATTAAAATATTTATTTTAAATTAAAAAATTTTATTCTCAAATATAATTAATCATATAGTACGAACACCACTTCATACTGGATGATCAACTATAATCAAAAACCCCGTTGTCGAATCTAAGTTATCTAAAAAAGGCAAATTTAAATTTTAAAATTTAAACTATTCGTGTTGTATAAATTTTTGCACTGTACGATCTGTTTATTTTTTGCCTAATTAGGTCCATTAAGTAAGGGATCAAATCAAATTAGTCGAATTTGATTTAATTAATGATCGTACTGTACAATCATTGATCATACTGTATGACTCACCCGAGGAGTCTCTAGATAATGTTTGGTTCATCCAGTACGATCTAAAAATCGTATTGCACAAATAACCCAACGACTCACTGGATGATTTTTGTTCGTCCAATATGATCTGATGTTTGATTTAAATTGATTGTATAGCATAGGTTCAATTGTAGTGGACAATCTTTGATAAAGTAAACTAATCATATTACATGATTCTCATATCGTACTGTACAAACAGTTGCGACAGAATTAAAAATTAGGATTTTTCCTGGAGCATACTATTTAAATATCTCTTATTTCATTTTCAAGAGTCTTTGGATAGTTAAGAGGTTTGAGTCTTTTGTGAGAAAGAGCTTGAAGAGTGAACTTTGGGCAAATGGGAGAGAAGTGTTGATGAGAGAGAGGGAAAATAGCCTTGTGATATCAAGTGAGTGTGAGAAAGGGTCTACACACGGTTACTCCGACCAACATTCATCTTCTTTCTCCATGGATCAAGGTTTTATATGAGGGAAACTTTGGGAAGAATGTCTTAATGTCAAAGGAAAACTGAAAACTCCGCCGCACCGTTGGTGAAAAGGATTAGACTACTCCACCACACTGTTGATGGAAGAGATTCAGCTTCTCCACCACACCGTTGGTGAAAGCGATTCGGCCACTCGACCTCATCGGGTTGCTGAAAGAGATTCTTGTAAGGGCTTCTCCGCCTTGCTGTGGGAGCAAAAGGAGAGACACTAAAGAGTTAGTATAATACCCTGAGAGGAGGACTCCAAAGAGTGGATGTAGGTCAAGTTTGATCAAACCACTATAAATTTGATATGTTTGTTCTTATTTTTTAGTAAATTATTTTTCTGCATTCTTGCATGTTTACTTTCTTGCAAATCTAAGTTAAACATTTTGTGTATGTTTGTAGATTTAAGTTTTGTTACAAAAAAAGAAATAAAAATCATAAAAATAAAAAGAATGAAAAATATTTTCTATTTATTTTTCTATAAAATCAAAATAAAAAAATTAGCATTTGATTTTTCTTATTATTTACTTCCACTTGAGAAAATCAGTTTTAAAGTTATAGTTGTGAATTTGGTTAAATTTTTCAAAGAAAAGATTTTTGAAAAAAAAAATTAAAACACTAATTCACCCCCCTCTTGGTGTGTCATTGTAGTTCAAGTAATCTAACGATCATAAATCAAACTTTCTTTTAGTATCAGAGCGAGTTCTTTGAATTAGTGGTTTAAAAACCCTAAGAAAAGATCCATGGCATAATTCAGGAATAAGAATACTGTGGAGGATTATTTAATAACCCATCCAGCATTATTTGATAATATTCAGTTTGATTTCTGAATATTTTGCATGTCTGCTTTCTTGCAATCAATTGATTATCGCATGTGGCATATGAAAGAAGTTAGTTATTTTGTTCCTTCACGTATAGTTAATGGTGTTAAAACTAAAATTTTATTTACTAAATGGAGCACTAAGGATAGAGAATATGCACAACTTAATGCCAAATGCTTAAATTATTTTTAGTGCACTTAAATTAGAAGAATATATGAGAGTCTCTACTTGTACAACTGGTAAGAAAATCTAGAATATACTATGCATTACTTATAAAGGTATAAATGAGGTCAACTAATCCCGATTAAATTTGTTGTTATATGACTATGAACTATTACGCATGAACCTAATGAGACTATTTCTAACATGTACATTAGGTTTACTAAAATTGTAACCTCATTGCATGCTTTAAGTAGAGAACTTTCAAATTTTGAAAAGGTTAATAAGATTTTACGCTATTTGCTAGATAGTTTTGATGCTAAAGTCACTATTATTTTTGAGTTCAAAATTTTTAATGTATACTTTATTGACAACTTACTGGGCTCTCTCATTATTTTCGAGTAAAATATGAGCTAAAGACTATTGAATATGGGTGATAAGAGAAAAGTGAAGATTATGATGCTGAAGATCAATGACATGAATGGAAATAGATATGGAGCTAATGAGAACAATGGCATAGCATTGATGACCTGATAGTTCAAGATCTTCCTGAAGCGAAAACAAAAGCTCTACCAAGACAGGAGTAAAGGAAAAGCATATGAATTTAACAAAGTTTCTTTTGATGTTGTATGCTTTGAGTATAGAAAGCTTGGACACTTACGGTCCTACTGCACCAATTTTAAGAGCCACTCTACGAAGGAGAAGGGTGAGGATAAGCCAAATGCAGAAAGGGAAAAATAAAGGACATAAAAAGCCTTCTATATAGACTTAGCCTCGGACTCATCTGAACAACAAACTGAAAGAGAAGGTAACAAATCTATGTTTAATGACCAATGATACAATTGGTAACTCCTATCAAGAAGAAATATGTGAGTTATCTTATGATGATTTATTTTTAATTTCTGAGCAAATGCATGATTCTGGAGCTAGTCATTTCTTTCTTTCCAAACGTTTCTTCGATTTACTACATTTATCTTCAATTGTACTGCCTATTTCTCTTTCTGTTATTCTACCGACTGGAGATAGTATGATAGCCAGTAGATTTTATTTTTATGTGATATTAGGATTGCTGATAAGAAGTGAAAATCTAATTTAATTTTATTACCCATTTTTTCTTATGATATTATTTTGAGTATGAATTGGTTGAATCTGTATGAGGCTTAAATTGATTACTTGAAGAAGAGAGTTATATTAATTCTGGGTAGTGAGAGGTATTTTATCCTATTTGATCTCTACTATGAAAGCAGATATATTATGGAATAAGATTACATGGTATTTCTATCATTAGTCTAGGATAGGAGTATAGAGTATGGTCTTCTTTCTAATGTCCTGGTAGTACAAGATTTTTTAGATATATTTTTTAAGGAGTTAGTCAATTTACCACCAGATAGAGATATAGAGTTCTGTATTGATATATTTCTGGGTATAGCCCTGATTTCCAAGGCTCCATATAGGATGACACCTAAGGAGCTTCAGGAGTTGAGGGTATAACTTCAGGAGTTGGTTGATAAGGGATTTGTTCATCCTCGTGTGTCTTCGTAGGGAGCACCTTTTTTATTTGTGAAAAAAAAAGGATGGTATGATACGTATGTGCATTGACTATATGGAGTTAAATAAAGTTACTATCAAGAATAAGTATTATTTGTCATAGATTAATGATCTATTTGATCAGCTTGCTGGATCATCTGTATTTTCAAAGATTGATTTATAATTTGGATATTATCAGGGGAAGATGAGAGAGTCTGATGTGATGAAGATAGCTTTCAGTATGAGGTACACATATTATGAATTCTTTGTCATGCTATTTGGGGTGATGAATATACCAACCAACTTTATGAATTTGATGAACATAGTGTTTAGAGATTTTTTTTGGATAAGTTTATTATTATTTTCATAGACGATATTCTGGTTTATTCTGCTTCTGAGGAAGATCATACTAGGCATTTGAGGATTATGTTAGAAACCTTGAGGCAGCATCAATTATATGCCAATTTCTCCAAATATGAGTTCTAGCTGAGGAGTGTTTCTTTTCTAGGGCATGTGGTGAGTAGTGATGGTATCTCTGTAGATTCCCAAAAGGTTCAAGCAATTACTGGGTGGCCAAGGTCTACTAATATATTTTAGGTACGCAGTTTCTTGGGGATGGTTAAATATTAAAGGAAGTTTGTGAAAGATTTTTCTCATATTTTTACACCTCTAACTAGATTGACTCAGAAGTCAGTAACTTTTATTTGGACACTAGAGTGCAAGGCTAATTTTGAGAGATTGAAGGATTATTTAACTTCTGCTATAGTTTTGATTATTTTATCTGGTATAGAAGGATTTTAGGTATTCAGTGATGCTTCATTGAGAGGTTTGGGATGTATTTTGATGCATCACGGTAGAGTTATAGCATATGCTTCCAAATAGTTGAAGTCACATGAGAAGAATTATTCGACGCATAATCTAGAGTTAGCTGCTATTGTATTTGCTTTAAAGATTTGACGACATTATTTGTACAGCGTCATGTGTGAGATTTTCACTGATCATAAGAGTTTAAAGTATATATTTTCTAAAAAGGATCAAAACTTGAGGCAAAGGAGATGGCTTGAGTTGATTAAAAACTATAATCTGACTATTCAGTATCAGCCTAGCAAGGCTAATGTGATAGACACTTTGAGTAGGAAATCTTCTAGACTTTAATTTCTACAGCTGAATTCAAAGGAACCATTAATATGAGATATGAAGAAATTACAATTAGAGGTGATTTCTTCTATTAAAAGGGATTCTGATATATTAACTTCTATGATTATTCAGTCTTCTTTACAAGAAAGAATTTGGAAAGCTCAGAAGTCAGATACTGAGTATCCGAAGTTGATTGATTGATTAGATCTGATAAAAAATCTAAACTGTGTGTATCTGATTCTGGTATTATTTTCTATAATCATCAATTATGGATTCCTATTTTGGAAGATTTGAGGTGAGACTTTTACATGAGGCTCATTATTCAAGCTATACTATTCATCCAGAAAGCAGCAAGATATATAGTGATTTGAAAAGTATATTTTGGTGACCCGAATTGAAGAAAGATGTGCAAATTATATATCAAAGTGTGAAGCCTATTAGTTAGTAGAAGTAAAGCACCAGTGATTAGGAGATCTTTTACAGCCATTACCCATTCTAAAGTGGAAATGGGAAGATGTGACTATAGATTTTGCTATAAGTTTTCCAAGGTCAAGATAGAGGCATGATGCTATTTGGGTTATTATTGATAGACTGACGAAATATGCACATTTCATTCTGATCTGATAGATTGATTTGGTGGATAGATTGGCACAGGTATATGCATATGAGATTATCATATTACATAGAATATTGAGGGCTATTGTTTCTAATAGGGATGTTAGGTTTATCTCAAGATATTGGAGAGATATTCAACAAGGATTGGGAATGAAATTGTATTTTGATATAGCTTTTCATCCTCATATTAATGGGCAGTCTAAGAGAACTATACTGGTACTGAAAGATCTTCTAAGACTCTGTATTCTAGATTTTAGTGGCTATTAGAAAGATTATATTCCTCTGATCGAGTTTGCTTGCAATAATAACTTTCAGTCAAGCATAGGTATGGCTATTTGTTTGAAAATATATATAATTTTAAAAAGATTTAATTTTCTTCGGAAAAGTTGAATTTTTGAAATTTTTAATTTTGAAATTGAACACATCGTTATGAATGATAAATCACCTCGGGAGGTGAACATATCGTTCCCTAATGGGTTCAAATTTCAAAACTTTAAATTTATCCTAATTATCATAGTCAAATTTGAATAAGAACTACATATTACCCTTAAGGGTCAAAATGAGTGTTCAATCAAATATTTAATTACAATAATTTGGATAAAAGGATCATTGATTTCATAATCAAAATTATATTAATAATTGATATATCTCTCCAAGGAAAGAAGTTATCAATCACTATTAATCATCTGAAAATAATGATAATGATCATCAAGTTTGATTTTCCCAAAGATAATTAATTGAGAGTTTTGAAAAGCTTAATTTTTTGAAATTAGATCTGGGTTTCGAAATCTCCTACGAGCGCAAGCCCCCGTAGTTAATTACATCATAGGAAACCAGAATTTTCTTACGAATACTCTCGATTAAAATAGCGATACAAATTTCATTTAAGATTTCTAAAGATTGATGTCAAAGGAGGTAAGGGTTGGAATTTTTAAATGGGAATGGATCAAAGTTGAGCACCTATTTCTGGAGACAAAAGAAGGAAGGGTAGGAGGCACCTGAAATAATTCAAAAGTTCCCTAGCCTATCCTAAGTGTTAGGCTTAAATTTGATTGAAAGAGATTTAAGTTTGAATGGTTAATTTTATTAGAAAGTTGGGATTCAATTCTCAGAAGTTGAGGTCTTATAGCCTGGGCCTGCCTCAGAACCTAAGTCTAAACTGGGTAATAAAAATTAGTAACCCGAACCTAGCTAGTGCAATGCAAATTTGGACTTATCCCGGCCTAGATTGGGGAGCCAGCTAAACCACCTAAGTGCTTCAAAACCATGTATCCAATCTTTTATGTAAGAGTGGTAGGGACATTATTTAAGATAAGTTTAAGGAGTTGGGGTCGACGTCTAGAGCAGATCCTTAATTGACCCCTTAATATATGTTGGGTATTTGATGCTATAGCTAAAAATACAATTAAAAATTTAGATCCAATTTTAATTTGTTGCTAATGCGATATATGTTAGTTGACTCGAATACTTAAATCAAATATGTAGCAATTTTAAAAAAGGCTTAAAATAGTTTTTTCCTAAAGATTGCACAGATCCCCTTGATAGAACTACGCCCTCATAGGCTATGTGGTCTGTCAGAACCCACAGGCGGGGAGGTGCCTAACAAACGAAAAGAAAATGCAATAATTATGTATATGATAACTCCCAGCGGTCCCCGGCTTATTTCTTAAAGTGTTAGAGTTTCTATGTTAGATTAAATATTTTAACTTTATTTAAATAGAAAAAGTTATATATGTACCCTCACGAGCCTCCGATCGATTCCAGGCTAAAATAAAGATCTACATATAAAAGCGCCAAAAAACTACTAAAAATGTGCAATCCTAATATCGCAATCAATATCAAATAATTAATCAAATAATTAAATCAATTAAATTTAATACTCAAACTGAAAGTCCATGTGGCAAGTGCCACTTAATTATATAACTCAAGGTCTGCAGGAAAAGTAAAATAGTCGGGCACCACTAACAACAACCCAAATTTCTAATCCTAAGACTCAATTGACTTTGAGAATGGAACCCTTCTCGTTCTCCACTTCTTAGTCCTTCCACGAGCTCCTTGGATCGTCGGGTACGGATATCCAAATGAAAAGAAACTCCCCCTCGAGAGGGGTGTTATCTTTCCTTTTTGGATATTTTGAAAGTATCCTATCTTAGACTTCCAAATGGAGGAAGACTCTCCCCTTAGGGATGTCCTCTCCTCTTTGAAATCTAAATAGGATAGGTGTGTATCCCATCTCAAATCACTTTGAATTACAACTCAATTTAAATTTAATTAAATTAATCAAAATAAAAAATCTAGACTCTAGTATAACCTGCATGGTTATCTTAATAAATCAATAGTTAATTCAATATCCCAAGCAGTTAATATTAATCAAATCATCTCAAGCAGTTAATATTTGAAATTAAAAATACTCAAATCACAGTTATGCTTGGCCATGCTCTTTTAATTTTAAAGGGGGACTTAGCACGCTTAGCACCTACACAAAACATGTTAATTTCTAAGCTTAATTTTATTGCCCCATTTAATTTAATTGTCATGTGCGAGCATGGCCACCTATATAAAATTGAATTAGTACAAATCGTTCATAACCTAAGGGTAGATCTAACGTACAATCAAATTAAAAATATAGATTATAGGAAGTAAATAAACAATTAATCAATTACTTAAATCTAACAACCAGCATATAATAAAAATCACAAAAAATATGGCACACAACAGCAGGAAAGTAAAACACCAGCCTAGCCTAAGACTAGAGTGTTATAATTTGAGTAAATCTGTTCATTCATGTGAACTCTAATCTAAGTTATATTTTAATGATTACAAAAGCTTATTGTTTGTATTATTTTTCTCCTAACAAATATTTAAGTTTTATTGTTGTGTGTACTAAAGAATTTTTCAGGAAAATCACACTCCAGATTGCTGAAGACTTCAAGTTCATTTGTTGACTGTAAATGAAGTCTGTATTTTTATTTTTGTTTCTTGAGTCTGAGAGAGTGTGATTGTAAGTTGGATAGCTGTGCACACACACACAATGGGTGAGTTAAATTTTTTTTAAAACTGATCGTACAGTACGATTTCATATCGTACGGGATAATCTGTAGTATATGTCCTCCATATCGAACTCATATAATAAGAAAATTCTAAGTTACATTCATACATGAGGTTTTTTTATACGAAGGAGATTGAATTGAGTTCGTATTGGTTCGTACGGGATAAAGCGTTCAATTTTTGAACTATTAGTACAGTACGAAATATAATTTGTACAGAAGATTTTGCTGTACGAAGGGCACTGAATTGGGTTCGTACGGGACGAATCGTTCATTTTTTGAACTATTCATACAGTATGAAATATAATTCGTACAGAAGATTTTACTGTATGAAGGACACTGAATTGGGTTCGTACTGGTTCGTACAGGACGAATCGTTCATTTTTGAACTATTCGTACAGTATGAAATATAATTCGTACAGAAGATTTTATGGTACGAACGACACTGATTTAGGTTCGTATTGAATCGTACGAGACGAATTGTTCAATGATTTGAACTATTCATACAGTACAAATATCGATCGTACGGGACAATCAGGACGCGTGAAACTTGAAAAATTTAATTTTTGGATGGTTTTTCTTGCCGTTAGTATATAAGGATCTTTTAAACTGACTTTGTAGGTGATCCTTCTGCGAAAATGCTTGTGAGAAGTCTAAGGAGAGTGATTGGGAGAGTGTTTGGGAGTGAGTATTGAGAGATCTTGCAAGAGAGAATTGTGAGGGGATTCACAAGGTTTTCCAATTGCGAGGATTTCTTTTACTTGTTCTTCATGCATCTTCCTAGTTCCTTGGAGACTTTTGCAAGAGTGTTGTTCGAGAGGATTCCGATTCTCTGCCGCACTTGGAAGGTAAAAAGGACGACGGTTCTCTACCGCACTTGGAGGGTGAAAAGGATGACGGTTCTCTGCCGCACTTGGAGGGTGAAAAGGACGACGGTTCTCTGTCGCACCGGGTTTGGTGGAAGAGATTTTGTAAAGGCTTCTCCGCCTTACTGTGGGGGCAAAATGAGAGTCACTTGAGTTTAGTGCAATACCTAGAGAAGGAGTCTCTAGGGAGTGGATGTAGGTCGTGTTTGACCGAACCACTATAAATTCTGGTGTTTTCTGTTCACTGTTTACTTTTCCGTATTTTATAGTTCTGCAGTTTATTTTCTTTATGGTTGAATTACTGTGCTTAAGGAAAGAGCAAAGATTAATTATGTTCGTACTGTACGAAGTAAGATCGTACTGTACGATTAGCTTTAAAATTTTCCAAAATCCCAAGAGTAAGGACCAATTCACCCCCCTCTTGGTTAGCCTAGGGACGTGAGCAATAGGTCTAACAACCTATTCGCACTTTCAAGTGGTATCAGAGCTAATTTCAAAAATCACTGTTTAAAATACTTTTTAAAATTTGATCATGGCTAATTTTGGAAATAGAAATACTATGGAAGGTTACTCGATCACTAGACCACCTTTGTTTGACAATATTCCATTTGATTTTTGAAAAACTCGCATGTCTACATTTCTACAATCTCTAGATTATCACATGTGGATGTTAGTTCAGGATGGTTATACAGAACCTATTAGAATTGTAGAAGGAATAAGAGTTCAAACACCTTTTGCAAACTGGACTGTAGAAGAACATGAGTTAGCACAACTAAATGCTAAGTATTTGAATAGTTTCTTTTGTGCTTTAAAATCAGAAGACTACATGTGTATTTCAACATGTAAATCAGGAAAGGACATTTGGGATAGGCTTTGCATTACTTATGAAGGTACAAATAAAATGAAGCAAACTAGATTGAATATTCTCTTGCACGACTATGAACTATTTCGCATGAAACCGAATGAATCAATCTCAGACATGTACACACATTTTACACACATAGCTAAGGTAGGAAGTTGACAAATACAAAAAAAGTTAACAAAATACTTCGTTGTTTACCTACTGCATATGATACAAAGATAACTGCAATATCAGAATCTAAAGATTTGAATATTTATTCTGTTGACAATCTTCTTGGATCACTAATTGCTTACGAGCAATCTATGACTCAAAGACAGATTGATACAGGTGAGAAGCGAGAGGAGAAGAATATCGTTTTGAAGGTGGACGATTCTGAAAGTGATCAGTCACTACCTGAGGATGAAGAGGATATTGCCTTGATGACAAGGCAATTCAGAAGTTTCCTAAACATGAAGCAGAGAAGACGCCAACAGTGGAACAAAGGTAAGTTCCAAAAGAATGTTAAGGCTTCTAATGAAGTTATTTGATATGAGTGCAGGAAGCCAGGACACACAAAGATAGATTGCCCCAATCTCAAAGGAAATCCTAGTAAGGAGAAGGCCGAGGAGAAACCAAAGGAAAGAAGGGGTAAAAAGAGACTTCAACGAGCATTTTGGGTGGACTCAGCTTTAGATTCCTCAGAAACTGCACTAGAAGATGAAGTCACAAATTTGTGCTTAATGGCTGACAATCTTGATCAATCAGATCAAGAAGAGGTATGTGACTTAAGTTATGAAGAATTGTTTGAAGTTTCTGAATGCATACGTACAGTATATAGGAAACTGAAAAAATTGCATGCTAAATTAAATTTGAATTATTTAGAGCTGCAGAAAGAATATGAGGTCATTAAGAAAGATCATGCATTAATTGATAGCAACCACATGACTTTATTGGATGAGTTTGATGATTTAAATAAACAGCATAATCTTTTAAAATCATCTCACACTGAACTTGAAAATGATTTTAAGACTTTTATGGATGAATCAGATTCTAGAGAGCATGAGTTGAAGATTGACAATTCGATTCTAGAAAGTGCTAATGCTTATCTTAAAGTTCAGGTAAAAGCACTTAAGAAAAATATAAATCCACCTAAACTTGAAGAGTTTCATGAATCCTACTACAAGATCACTAATTCAAGATCTAAGAAGAAAATTTTCAGGAAGAATAGGTTGTTGAATCCTTTTCTAGGGATAAAGTATTTTTCTTGTGGTAGTTTAGGGCATATTTCCCACACTTGTACACTTAAATATAGAACACATTTAGTGTGGAGACCTAAGGTGCATAAATCACAGCATATCACACATGCATCTGGTTTAAAATTATCAAGAGGAGAACCCAAACTTGTTTGGGTTCCCAAGACTAATGTTTGATCATTTTGCAGGAACACTCTCACATAAGACCTCGTGAGAGTATTTGGTACCTGGACAGCGGCTGTTCAAAATATATGACTGGAGATACGAATCAATTTATATCGCTGGAAGCCAGGAATGGAGGCAAGGTTACACTTGAAGATAATACTACCAAGAGAGTGGTAGATACAGGTATAATTGGAAACTCTAAAAATTTTGTGATTGAAAATGTATTGTTGGTTGAAGGTTTGAAATACATTCTATTGAGTATAAGTCAATTGTGTGATAAGGGCTATTATATAAAGTTTTTGTCTACTAGTTGTGTTATTAGTTTGAATGGAACTGTTATTTTGAATGGTGATAGAGTTAATAATGTTTACATGCTAGATTTGAATTCTATTAAACCTTCTACTGCTCTGTGTTTGAAAACTGTATCTGATGAATCATGGTTATGGTATAGAAGGCTTTGTCATGCTAGTATGAGAAATCTTAAAAAAATCACCCAAAAGCAACTAATTAGAGGAGTACCCAAATTAGACTTCACTAAAGATCACTTGTGTGATGCATGTCAATTAGGAAAACAAGTGAGATCCTCTTTCAATTCAGTCAAGGAAGTTAGGACTAGCAAGCCCTTAGAAATTCTTCACATGGATTTATTTAGACCTGTTAGTACCTTAAGTCTAGGAGGAAAAATATTTGGGTATGTTATTATGGATGACTATTCTAGATTCACTTGGATTAGATTTTTGAATCATAAGAGTGAATCATTTGAAGAGTTTAGAGATTTTGCCACTTAGATTCAGAGGAAACTAGATTTTGAAATAGTTACTATCCAAAGTGATCATGGGGGAGAATTTAAAAATGAAATGTTTAATGATTTTTGCAAATATCTTGGAATTGAACACAATTTCTCAGCCTCAAGGACACCTCAATATAATGGAGTTGTAGAAAGGAAGAACATGACATTAGTTGAAACTGCTAGGGCCATGTTGGCAGAGTATTCACTTCCTAAATATTTTTGGGCTGAAGCAGTTAGCACAGCGTGCTATGTGTTGAATAGAGTGTACATAAGGTCTAAATTAAATAAGACACCCTATAAACTTCTTAAAGGTAGGAGTCCCAACCTCTCACATCTACATATTTTTGGATGTAAAGTGTTCATTCATAATAGTGATAAAATTCTCTTAGAAAAATTTGATCCAAAATCTGATGAAGGAATCTTTCTAGGTTATTCAAGTGTTGGAAAATCTATAGAGTTTTTAATAAGAGAACATTGGTAGTTGAGGAGACCACTCATGTTATTTTTGATGAATCTTATGACAGTAAAGGGTCTAAGTTGGATGAAGATGAGGTTGAAGTAGTAACCCAAAAATTTGAAGATCAAAAAGTTGAAGAAAGGGTTGAAAAAGAAGAAGAAAACTAATTGCCTAGATAATAGAAATTTGTAAGGAGTCATCCTAAAGAGTTGATTTTAGGAGAACCAAGTAAAGGAGTTAGGACTAGGCATGAGTTGAGGAAAGAAGTAAATCATTCAGTATTTATTTCAATGGTTGAACCCACTAACATAGAACAAGCACTTTTGGATGAATTTTGGATTTTGGCCATACAAGAAGAGTTGAATCAATTCAGGAGAAATGATGTTTGGAATTAATTGAAAGGTCAAAAAATCAAAGTGTAGTTGGGACCAAGTGGGTGTTCAAGAATAAAATGAATGATTCAGGAGTTGTTGTGAGAAATAAGGCTAGATTGGTGGCTAAGGGGTACAATCAAATTGAAGGAATTGATTTTGAGGAGACATTTGCCCCTGTAGCAAGACTTGTAGTAATTAGAGTTTTATTTGCCTTTACCTGTTTTAAAGATTTTAAATTATACCAAATGGATGTTAAGAGTGTCTTTCTGAATGGGGTGATAGAAGAGGATGTTTATATTGAGCAACCTCCAGGTTTAAAAAATTCTAAATACCCTAATCATGTTTTTAAATTGAAAAAGATATTATATGGACTAAAACAGGCACCTAGAGCATGGTATGAGAGGTTAAGCACTTTCTTATTAAATAAATCATTTGTTAAAGGAAGTGTAGACACCACTCTATTTTTGAAAAGAATTGGAAAAGAGATACTCATTATACAAATATATGTGGATGACATCATTTTTGGATCAATTGATAAAACTCTATGTGATGAATTTTCAAAAATAATGAGTAGTGAATTTGAAATGAGTTTGATGGGTGATTTGAGTTATTTTCTTGGATTTAGCATAAAGCAAAGTGAGGAAGGAACTTTTCTTTATCAATCTAAGTATGTTAAAGATATCCTCAAAAAGTATGAAATAGATAATGCTAAACTAGTAACTACATCAATGAGTTCCTCAGTCTTATTAGATAAGGATCCTAAGGGAAAATCTGTTAATCAAAAAAAGTTTAGGGGAATAATTGGATCATTGATTTATTTGACTGCTAGCAGACTTGACATCATGTTTAGTGTTTGTTTATGTGCTAGATTTCAAGCTGATATAAAGGAATCACATTTGACAGCAGTGAAAAGAATTTTAAGATATATTCTGGGAACTCAAAATTTAGGGATTTGGTATCCTAAGAATAGTTCTTCTTTTGATATTATTGGATACTCAGATTCTGATTTTACAGGCTGTAGGGTGGATATGAAAAGTACTTTTGGGACATATCAGTTCATTGGAAATTCATTAGTATCTTGGTACAGTAGAAAATAAAATTCAGTAGCACTTTCTATAGTTGAAGCAGAATACATTGCTTTAGGGAGTTGTGTAGCATAGGTGCTTTGATTGAAGCAACAATTGAGTGACTTAGGATTTTCAATTGGCACCATTCCAATCTTTTGCGATAACACTAGTGCCATTTGTATTTCAAAGAATCCTATTCAACATTCTAGAACCAAGCACATTGATATAAGGCATCATTTTATAAGAGATCATATAGCGAAAAGGGAAATTGAACTACATCATGTCGCTAATAAAGATCAGCTTGCAGATATTTTCACAAAACCCTTAGCTTTTGACACTTTTAGCATGTTAAGGACAAGGCTAGGTGTGATTGATTTAAATGCTTAATTAAAAATTCTACAAACATGTATTTATATGTGTTTGTTGGTATGTTCATTGTATGTGATTTATTTTTTAGTATTTTATTGGTATTTTTGTTGTATTTTAAAAAAAAAAAGAAAGGGGAAAATAAATTTTTATTGGTTGGGTTGTTCCTGTATTTGAGTGTTAGAAACAATGTAAGATTGGAGGGACGAATGTTTATCAGATTATCTATTCGTACTGTACGATTATCTTATCGTATTGTACGATTTAATCATCGTACATCAACTTCGTCTGTACGAATTCGGAGGAATCACGGTTAGTGTCAGTTATTATTGATGATCGTACGTATGAATACGTCATTCGTCTGTACGATCCACATGTCGTTTTGCATGAGGGACGACCCTAACCGTCGCCTGAACGATCCTTTAATTTTCTGATCATCCCGGACGAACACGTCTTCGTCTATACGATCGGGAAGTCAAAAAGCCTGTACAAAAGGACGCCTCGGGACGAGCAATTTATGAAAAATCGTTTCATTTTGACGCTTGCGTTCGTCCCGGACGAACATCAATTCGTCCCGGACGAAATAAATTTCGTCTTGTACAAAATTATTTTGTACAGTACGATTGATCGGATTTTCTATAAAAGGGAGGGTCGAATTCTTTCATTCCATCCTCACTTCAAACCCTTTAGAGCATAGAATAGAGATGTCTGGAAGTGGAAAAAGAGTGCGTCAATCCAGAGGGTCTTCCTCTAGGAGGGACTGGGATGACAATTTTTTAAGTGGGCAAAATGAAGAAGCCTAATATAGGTTTGCCGCTTCCAAAATCACTCCCTCCCGCATTCTGCTGCAGGAAAATATCCATTTCGCAGTAATGCCTCTTTTTGATTCTACCCAATTCTCCTTCCTTCTCACTCTAATCTACTCATATAATAAAGACCTTCTTCATATTTTTCTAGCCAACATGACTTTTAGTCATGATCATAGTAGGATTTCATCATATGTTCTGAAATAGAGAGTAGAGATTACAAAGGAGGATCTAGGAGAGTACTTTTATTTAAGAACCATGGGCAGTCGGGCAAATACTTTAATAGCTCAATCTGATTATGACTGGACTGAAGTCAATCAGGTCATTAGAGGTGTAAGACAAACAACTCATGTTCCTCGAGTCGACACCTTAAACCAAAATGCCCGTATAATTCAACATGTTCGCAGGAGCTCTATCATTCCTAAGGCCGGAGATAGAGTAAACATGACTCCTCTTCTCTCTTGTGTCACTTACCTAATCATGTCTGGTCAACCAATTGATGAAGCCCAACTGCTTTTGGACTACATCTTTTACCTTTCTGATATTGGCCAACCCAGTGTAAAGAGGAAGAAGAATATTGCCCTAGGTCAAGTAATCTGTTTCATTCTTGAGAAAAAGTACAACATAGTCCATCCTGACGGACCTTCAGAACTCCCACTCTATTTCACTGATGCCTCTTTTAGAGCACTTTTTGGGAGAGATGAACATGTGATTAGTTCTGATGATGAACCTGCTCCTGCTCCTGCACCTGGACCTGGACCTAATCAAGACTTCTACCAGGATATGGTCCAGCGATTTAATAGAATGGATCAAAGATTTGATAATATGGAGGCGCACCTAAAGCAGCAGGATGATCTGTACAAGGAGGATAGAGTGTGGATAAGAGAACAATTTGATTCTGTGAATATAAATATTACAACGCTAAACAGCTATTTTGGTCTGTTCGGCGCTCCACCACCTCCTCCAGATCAGGGTCCTTCTGAGTATTAGCATTCCTTGTGTTTATTTTGGGATGGATGTGATTGTATTTTTCTTTGTTGTTCTCTTGCGTTGATTGGCTAGTCTGATGTTTTGTGGTTATTATTGGTTATTTTTATGAATTGATTAGCAAGTTTATCATTTGGTATGTGCTGCAACGGGAAACTTACTTTGGTGTATGTTTTTACTAGTTCTTATATGTTATAATTGCACTAATTTGAAATGAAAAATGTTCAAGTTTTGTTGTGCATATCTTTTTGTGTTATTGATTGAAAATGTACTAATCTTAAAGCAATATACTATAGTTGATTAATATTCTAAAATATTAACTGAATTAATATTACAATTGAAAATTCTATGCACAACATTAAATTCTCAAAAATATTTAGATTTCGTTATGATTGGGTGTGATTAGAAGATCTTACTTTATCTTATTTAGACATGTATTATTTAGTCTAAATTAATGTATATTTGATGTTTTAATATTACTCTTACATTCTATATCAATGTGTTCATTATTATTTTTGTGACCCAGAGATAATGTTGTTGGGAAAGAATCTTACATTCAATGCAAAGCTTGAAAAGATGCACAAAATATGCCATACAATAAAAGATGCGCAATGTCGTCAAATGTAAAAATACACACAAAGTGTGTCATTCAATAAAAGATGCGCAATGTCACCAAATTTAGAAAAAAAGGCACAAAATTAGCCTACATTTTGAAAAGATGCGCAATGTCGCAAATTGTTCTTTCCTTTAGCATTTTTCTCCAAGTTCACTAATTAATAATTGTCACTTTTGACTTAGAATTTTGGTAATGTTATTTCATCTTTTATGCAAAATTTGAGACTACTGATATGTCTAATACATTAGTACTTTAGATCAACTTTTCTTCTCCTTAACATAATATGCAATCTAATACTTTTGAGTCTTTATTTTTTGCATCTGATTTGAATATTATAGTTAAACTTTATTTAACATTATTTCAGTTCTCAACTATTTTGAGTGTCCCTTTTTGTTGTTGACAAAAGGGGGAGAGTTTTATTATTTGCCTTGTTTGACTAATGATATGATGATAAGTTTTTTATTATTTGTGTTTGTGTGTTATTTGTCTTTATTTTTGTTTGTATTCTTATATTCTTGTGTTGTGTGCTTGTGTTGTGTATGTGCTTGTGTTATCATTCCTACTCTTTCCTACTCTTCCCTTGTGTATTTCATGTTAGATTATATATTCTCGTATATCTTGATTAGGATAAGGCATTTCTTTACGGGGAGCTTAGGGATCTTTTATTTAGGGGGAGTATACATTCATTGGAAGCTTAGGAGAACTTTTTTTATTTTTGTTAGTTCAAATAATAGTTGTTTTGCCATCATCAAAAAGGGGGAGATTGTTATGATTTGAGTAAATATGTTCATTCATGTGAATTCTAATCTAAGTTATGTTTTGATGATTACAAAAATTTATTGTTTGTTTTATTCTTCTCCTAACAAATATTTGAGTTTTGTTGTTGTGTGTACTAAATAAATTTTCAGAAAATTCACACTCCAGATTGTTGAAGACTTCAAGTTCATTTGTTCACTGTAAATGAAGTCTGTATTTTTATTTTTATTTCTTGAGTCTGAGAGAGTGTGATTGTAAGTTGGATAGTTGTGCACACACACACAATGTGGGAGTTGAAAATTTTTTTAAAACTGATCATACAGTTGTTGACCTCATTTTTGTATGAGGTCATTAGAGCCTAATCCAGACTTCAAATCAATCCTGAACTTAAGTCAATCCAAACCTTGATTCAGTTCTGACCTCGATCAGAATCCAGACTCCAGCCTAGTCCAAGATTCAAACCCTAGTTCAGATCTTGATCCTGCCTTTGATCTAGTTCAAACCACTTTCAAACACTTATGATCACTCCAAATGATCATGAATGGTTGAGATGATTTAAATTCAGATACTTAAACTCAAGATCTATATCAAATTCAGATTTCCAAATCCAGAATTCAAGGCCAAAGACCTGAGTCCTAAAAACCTTTTTCAGGGAATTTTCAAACATTTCAAACCCCAGTCAAATGACCTCCGATTCATGATCTGTCAGTTGCATACTGATGTGATACGTCTCTAGAGGCAAACCTCCAAGTTTGAGCCCATTTTGGAGCCTCTAACCCCAGAAACTAAATTTAAATCCAAAGGCTGCAAAACCTTCAAATATTTACGGCCTGTGCCACTGGACCCATTATTTTGGGAAATTTGACCTTGGAATTTCCCCCAAACCCTCTAATCACCTCCAGACCATTGATATTGATGTATTTAACATTAATCTATATCTTTTTGGACCCACCTCGACCCAGGATTCATCCGGGGTCAAAATGACCAAAATACCCTTTAAAGGGGTTTTTGGACTTTTGACCAAAATTTAACATCGTTCAACATTTTAAACTTTTGAAACCCCTTCCAATGAATGTTTTATGATATTTGAGACCCATTGAAATCAAACCCACTCCTTGGTTTGACTTGTTTGACCAAGTCAACTATGGTTGACCAAATCCACCTTTAACCCAACCATTGTCATTTTCAACATTTGAATCCATCTCAACCCAATCTAATGCTTCAAAATCATTTGTTTGGACACTCATGACATGTCCAAAGATTTCCAAGTCAATCCTCCCTAGGTTTGACTTGGTCAACCCATTTGGAGGGGTCAAAACCCTCTCCAATTTCATGTATTCACTCAAAGTCTCAACACCATGGCCCCATGTCCCTTGATATTGACTCCTACAGCACATTTGACTCCTCCCATGCACATCCTAGTCATCATTGACTAGTCAACAAGTCAATGGGTCAAGTTATGTTGAAATGAGGCAAAATTATGGGCTTTTGACCATGCCACATGGGCAAGCCCTTCCCCTCTCCCAAAACCTGCTCCCACCTGCTCAAAAGGGACTAATTTCCCTCCCTAAGAGGCCACAAACCAGCTCCCTAAACCTTGCTTAGGCTTGGTTTAGCCAAATGAGGGAAAAGAGGTGTGGTCCCCCCCCTCTTGGCTCAAGACAATCCCTCTCAATCCACCAGCCTTTTCCTAATCTTGGGCTGCTCATGGGACACTTGGCAAGCATCCAAGGCACCCATGGTGAGATCCAAGCCATTCATTTCAAGTGATGAGGGTTAAGTGGAAGAATTTTGGCCCTAACCCTCATATTGCTCATTTCTTGGCCTAAGTCCTAAACTCCAGCTTCCCCAAGACTCTTTAGCAGCTCTCCATACTCTCCAGCACCTCCCAAGGCCATTCCAAGCCTTCCCCCACCATTTCCACCATTAAAGCCTCCATTTTAGTGGAAAAGGAGAGAGAAAAGAGAGAAATACCTTCTCTCTTCGATATCTTCAAATCCAGCCGTCAAAATCTGTTGGGGTCTTCTGCAAACTTGAGCGTGGACAAACTACAAGTTCAGAGAGCCCAAGAACGCGAAAATCCACCGGGTAGATTGTAAGATATCTTCACTTTTAGTTAGAATTTAAATTTGAAACTGTACAAATTTTGCAATGCATGGAGCCCCCAAACTCCAGGCATTGCAAGATCATGTTGTCCTCTAGCTACAGTTCAAATTTCGTCGAATTTCGTTGAGTATTTTGCAAGATATGGACGTTTGAATATTTTTGGTTCTGGTTCAACCAGAGCCGTCCGATCGCGCCTTCGATCGGACGGCCCAGAACCGGCCACGCCAGCCAAACTGATCGCGCGACGGCCCCCTGGGTTCGAACCCGCGCCCTTCAGACGACCGCGCGGGCGATGTGGCTTGATCCCAGCCGTCGATTTTGCGTGCGGTCGATCGGACGGTCGGATCGACCGTCCGACGTGTTTAAGTGATCCGCCCAGGATCTGACACGTGTCCTGCCACGTGTCAAACGGCGGCGGGCGGCGCAATCATTGCCGCCGCCGTTTAAATATCAATTTGAGTCAAAATTAATTAAAAAATGTCCAGAAACTTCCAAAATTCACAGAAAATTCATTTTTCCACCAAAGTTGATGTTTTTGGGCTCGTTGGAAAGGTAATTAAGCGTAGTATTTATTAAAATTAAAATCAAGATGTTTTGAGCCCTGGATTGTGGTAAAATTGCAATTATCTGATTTTAGTTTTTCTTAATTTTCTTGCAATCCAGGGATCAAATGGATCCCAAATTTTGGTGGAATGTTCATGAGCATCTTAGGCATATCCTGTAATTTTTCTAGGGTCAGATGCTCTGTGGTTTTCTGTGATGTGAATTTTTAAGGTTATGGGTCCAATTTGGACCCAAAACTTTGAAAATTCATAACTCCCTTCCTGTGTAGAATTAGGCTGCATCTTTTGTGCTGTGTGTGTGCATTTGGGTCAGGGTTAGTCACACCAAATTTCAAGCCCATTTGAACAATAGAAACACCTAGGGAAAATATTTAGGGAAAAGTCTAGAAAACTTAGAAATTGCCTAGGGGATTGTACACACATCCAATAGGGGTGAAATTTGAACACAGAAAACGTAGTGACATAATTAGCCTTAGGTCCAAATTTCATTGAATTTGGAGGTCATTAGGTCAGAAAATTAATTACCCAAAATTTCAGCCCATTTAGGGACCCAAAAAATTCAAAAAAATGTAATAAATCCATATTAAGTCCAAAAATTACAAATAATACCTCAAATTGACCAGAACTTAGTCCTCTACTTAGGAAAAATAAAAACCCCTTGACTGGACTCCTAATTTACCTTTAATTTGACCTTTAATGAAAATCAATAATTAATTATATTAATTAATTAAAAATTATTAAAAATCCAAAATAATTTCCAAACACTTGGAAACACTCCCATGGGCCATTCCTGACCTTTGGGATTGATTCCATACAGTTTGGGATGAGTTTGGATCAAAATGATCAAAACCTTCATAATTAAGCAATTTTAAAAATTCAATAATTAAGGAAATTTTGAAAATTCATAACTAATTATAGAAAAATCCAAATTGAGCAAACTTAGTGTCAATCAACTCCAATTAAGGTCTAGTATTTTCTAAAAATGTCAAACCTCCAAAATCTGGTCAAAGTCAAAAAGTCAACTTTTCAGTCAACCGTAGTTCAAAACTAGGCTCGAACTTCGAAAAATCATAACTTTTCATAGAAAACTCCAAATTGAGTGTGCTAACAGTCTAACAACTCGTCATAAGGTCTAATATTTATTAAAAATCTGAAACTTATAAAATTAATTTTAATTTGAAAAGTCAACTTTGGACCCCTTAATTAACTAATTAAAATAATCCATAAAATTCTAAAACTCAATAAATCATTCAAAATTCCAGAAAACATCAATTTTATTTTAAAACTAGCAACAAATCAATTTAATTAAAAGTTAATTAATCTTCAAACTTTAATCAAACTCGATTCACTTAATTATATCGGGTACCACTGGGTAACCCAGGCCTACGAGGCTATTAAATTAGCCCCAAGGAATGTGAAATAAACTTCATGGCCTCGGTGTGCAACAAAGGTGGTATTCAACAAACAATTAAAATCAATTTTAAAATCAAATTTAAACCATTAAGACTCAAACTTTAATTAAAATCTCCCTTAAGCCTTTCAACTAATCAGAACATCAAACAACTTCAATCAAATACCCAATCCTAGGATCTACCCCAGCCACACGACCTTTTACACACACTTTAGATGATTTGCTAGGACAACCAACTCTAGATTTAGGCTAGGCCGATGTTTTCTTTTCTGCTGTGTGCCGAGTTTTTCGAGTTTTCATTGCATGCTATGATTAAAATTTATTGATGTGTTTGTTTACTTTCTTTACCGCACTCTGTGAATTGATGTGATGGGCGATTAGATTACCCTTAGGTTAGGAACGATCTGGATGCTCACTAAATTTTCTGCAGGTGGCCACGCTCATGCAGGCAACAAAGGGGGCTAAATAAATCATAAATATAAATGCTACAGGTGCTTCAGCTGCTTAGCCCCCAAATAAAAAGAGCGTGGCCAAGTGTGTTTACTTTTACATGCACATATATATAACTGCTTGGGATGTATTCTAATATTTAAATGCTTAGGATAACCCTGCAGGAGAGTCTAGAATTTTTATTTTTATATTCATGTAATTTGTTTGAGTATTGAGTTGTGAAAGTGACACTTTTATTTTGGGATACATAGATTCAAAGGTTGGATTCCAAAGAGGAAAGGATACCCCTTCGGGGGATAGTCCTTATCCATTTGGAACTCCAAATTTGGATCACTTCACTACCCAAAGTGGAAAGAGTAACCTCCCCCTCAAGGTAAGAGTTCTCTTTTCCATTTGGGTATCCAACCACGAAGAATCTAAGGAGCTCGAGGAAGAGAAGACCGAGAAGTTGAAGACATAGAGTATCCCACTCAAAGCCACTTGCGTCTGTATTAGGATTAGAATCCGGGTTGTTGTTAGTGGTGCCCGGCCACTTTTAATTTATGTAAATCTGGGTTGTAATAAGCAAGGCAATTTGCCTATGGACATTTACTTAATTAATTTGATTATTTAATGTGTTGTGATTTAATTTGATTGCGTATAGGATTGCCTGCTTTTCTTAGTTTTTTTGGGCGATTGAATGCCATTCTTTTTGTTTTAGCCTGGAATTCGTTAGGCTCTTTAAGGACCAAAAATATTTCTATTCATAACATATATTTAAAATTTTAAGATTTAAATAACATAGAAATTTAACGACCTAGGGAATAGCTGGAATCGTCCGGGGTCGCATGCATATTACTGCATCTCTCTCCCTCCTTGCTATAAGATACTTCCCCGCCCGTGGGTAGAGTCCAGATAATCCGACCTATGAGGATGAGGTGCTGGATCTGGGGAAGTCTAGTCTTTTCAAAAAAAAATTATTTTATAAGCCTTTTTTAAAATTTCATGCATACCAGATTTGGATACTTTAACCAGCATGCATCGCATTAGAAACTTATTAAATTAAAATTTTAATTGCATTTTAGTCTAAGCATTCCACCCGACATAAGTCAAGGGGTCAATTAGGAATTTGCTCTAGATGTCGAACCCAACTTCTTAAACCAATCTTAAATAACGTCCCTGATCACTCTGCATCAAAAGACCGGACTCATGGTTTTGAAGCGTTTAGGTGGTTTAGCTGGCTCCCCAATCCAGGCCGGGGTAAGTCCAGATTTTGCACTACATTAGTTAGGTTCGGACTACTGTGTTCCAGTGTCCAAATTTAGACCTAAGATCTGGGGCAGGTCTCTTCTTGAATCATAAGACCCCAACCTCTGGGAATATAATCCTAAATTTCTAATAAAATGCTCAACTCAAATTAAATATTCTTTCAATCCAAAATTTAAAGCCCAACACTTAGCTTAGATCGGGGCACTTCTGAATTGTTTCAGAATCCTAAAGTGTCCCCTACCCTTCCTCATTTGATTCCAAAATAAATGTTCAATCTTGCTCCAATCCCTTTTCAAAATCCAAATTCACCTCTTTGGCATCACTCCTAGAAATCTCTAAACAAAATTTCTACCATTATTCTAATCGAAAGTTTTCGTAGGGGACTCCGGCCTCCCACGATGTAATTAACTACGAGGGCTTGCGCTCGTAGGAGATTTAGAACCACATCTAATTTTTCAAAACTAATTTTTAAAAACTCGATTAGTTATCTTTGGGAAAAATCAAATCACTAATGATCGTTATCGTTATGTTCGAACGATTATTAACAAATGATATCTTCTCCCTTCAAGGAGATATATATTTTGTTAAAATGAATTCGAATATAAAATTAACGATCGCTCCTCTTGATTATTGTAGCCTGATATTTGACCGAACCTTATTTTGACCCTTTAGGGGCCATATGAAGTTCTCTTTTGAATTTGGCTACGATATTCAAGATAGAATTCTTAATTCTAAATCTGAACCCCATCCTAAAATTTTATTTCCACCTCCCGAGGTGGTATAATATTTTTGATGGGATGTTTGATTTTAGAATTAAATTTTAATGTTAATTCAAAAATTCCCAAAGAAGACTAAATTTTTCAAAACCCGCTTTCAAACACCAACAACAGTACGATTTCATATCGTACGGGATGATCTATAGTATATGTCCTCCATATCGAACCCATATACTAAGAAAATTCTAAGTTACATTCGTACAGTATGAATTACTATTCATACGTGAGGTTTTTCTGTACGAAGGGGACTGAATTGAGTTCGTATTGGTTCGTACGGGACGAATCGTTCAATTTTTGAACTATTCGTACAGTACGAAATATAATTCATACAGAAGATTTTACTGTACGAAGGGCACTGAATTGGGTTCGTACGGGATGAATCGTTCATTTTTTGAACTATTCGTACAGTACAAAATATAATTCGTACAGAAGATTTTGCTGTACGAAGGACACTGAATTGGGTTCGTACTGGTTCGTACGGGATGAATCGTTCATTTTTGAACTATTTGTACAGTACAAAATATAATTCGTACAGAAGATTTTGTGGTACGAACGACACTGATTTAGGTTCATATTGAATCGTACGAGCCGAATTGTTCAATGATTTGAACTATTCGTACAGTACGAATATCGATCGTACGGGACGATCGGGATGCCTGAAACTTGAAAATTTTATTATTTGGACGGTTTTTCTTGCCGTTAGTATATAAAGATCTTTTAAACTGACTTTGTGGGTGATCCTTCTGCGAAAATTCTTTTGAGAAGTCAAAGGAGAGTGATTGGAAGAGTGTTTGGGAGTGAGTATTGAGATATCTTTCAAGAGAGAATTGTGAGGGGATTCACAAGGTTATCCAATTGTGAGGATTTCTTTTACTTGTTCTTCAAGCATCTTCCTAGTTCTTTGGAGACTTTTGCAAGAGTGTTGTTCAAGAAGATTCTGATTCTCTGCCGCACTTGGAAGGTGAAAAGGATGACGGTTCTCTGTCGCACTTGGAGGTGAAAAGAAAGACAGTTCTCTGCCGCACTT
This sequence comes from Dendrobium chrysotoxum, assembly GCA_019925795.1. Lineage (NCBI taxonomy): Eukaryota > Viridiplantae > Streptophyta > Magnoliopsida > Asparagales > Orchidaceae > Dendrobium > Dendrobium chrysotoxum. The sequence continues at coordinate 331,880 of CM034312.1, forward strand.
GGAGGGTGAAAAGGACGATGGTTCTCTGCTGCACTTGGAGGGTGAAAAGGACGACGGTTCTCTGCCGCACCAGGTTTGGTGGAAGAAATTTTGTAAAGGCTTCTCCGCCTTGCTGTGGGGGCAAAAGGAGAGTCACTTGAGTTTAGTGCAATACCAAGAGAAGGAGTCTCTAGGGAGTGGATGTAGGTCGTGTTTGACCGAACCACTATAAATTCTGGTGTTTTCTGTTCACTATTTACTTTTTCGCATTTTACAGTTCTGCAGTTTATTTTCTTTGTGGTTGAATTACTGTACTTAAGGAAAGAGCAAATATTAATTCTATTCGTACTGTATGAAATAAGATCGTACTGTACGATTAGCTTTAAAATTTTCCAAAATCCCAAGAGTAAATTTTTTAAAGGACCAATTCACCCCCCCCCCCTCTTGGTTAGCCTAGGGACGTGAGCAATAGGTCTAACAACATATTCATACTTTCATAGAGTTGGTTGTCCTAGCAAAACATCTAAAGTGTGTGTAAAGATCGTGTGGTTTTGATATGTCCTATATAGGGCATTTAGTTAAAGTTGTTTGACATTCTGGTTGGTTGAAAGGCTTAAGGAGGGATTTTGATTAAAGTTCAAATATTAATTGTTTAAGATTAATTTTAAAATATATTATTTTAAAGTTAAATGATTACCACATTTGTTGCTCACCGAGGCCGTAAAGTTTATTTCACCTTCGTTGGGGCTAATTTAATAACCTCGTAGGCCTGGGTTACCTTGTGGTAACCAATATAGTTAAATGATTTGATTTGGTTTAAGATTGGAAGGTTATTGAATTTTAATTAAACTTAATTTATTATTGATTTTAAGATTTGAATTTTATTTAAGTTTGCTATCAATCAGTTCGTGGCGTTGTACCACTAGGCTCGAGAAACAAAACCTCCTTACGACAAGTAACCCCGTTAGCCCAGAGTAGTCCAGCCTATAAACTTATTTAATTTAATTTGATTAAGAGTTTTAGTTTTAGTTAGATCATTAATAATCCATTAATTTTAAAGTTTAAATACTCTATTGAATCCATTCGTGGTGTTGTGCCACCAGACTTGAGGAACAAAGCCTCCTTAAGACACGTAGCCCCACAACCTGGAGCAGTCCAGCCTAAAAACTTCATCTTGGGGTGGTTGTTATGTATTAAGGGGTTGGTTGAGTGATTTAAATATTAAATTAATATTTTTTGAAATTTAAAATTAATTATTAAATTTTAGCATTTTTGGATTATTTTAATCATTTAATTAAGGGGTCAAAATTTGACTTTTAAATTAAGCTTAATTTCTAGAATGTTAATATTTTTATAAAATATTAGACCTCAAGATGATCAGTTAGACTGTAAGTATGCTGAATTTGGATTTTTCTATATTTTATTGTGAAGGTTTGAAGTTTTGACTTGGTTTTGACTAAAGTTTGACCAAACTATTGACTTTTTTACTTTGACTGATTTTTGAAGGTTTGACATTTTTTATAAATATTAAACCTTAATTGAAGTAAAATGCCTTTGAGTTTGATTGATTTGAAATTTTTTGAAATTAGTTATGATTTTTGAAAATTTGACTATTTATTGGAATTATTTAATTCTTAATTAGAGAGGTTTTGATATTTTGAATCCAATTGAGTTCCAAACTCCTTGTAATCAACTACAAAGGTCAAAAATGACCCAAGGATAGATTCCCAAGTGTTTAGAAATTTTTTGGAATTTTTAATTATTTTTAATTAATTAAATTAATTAAATATTGATTCTTAATGAAAATTAAATTAAGGTCAAATTTGATATCAAATCAGAGGGCTTTTATTTTTTTAAATTAAGGTCTAAATTTTGGTTAGTTTGAGGTATTATTTATAATTTTATGATTTAAATTTGATTTATTAACTTTTCTGGAAGTTTTAAGGGCTTAATTAAGATTTAATCTTAAATAAATTAATTAAGGGCTTAATGACTTCAAAAATCAGTAGGAAATTTTCTTAAGGTTGCATATATCACTAAGTTTAAATGGTTCAAATTTTATGTCAAGAGGATGTGTATCCTAATTTTTAAAATTAATCTAAATTTTCTAGCCCAAAGTCCTTGATTATTGTCCTTAATGATGTCACTAAATTTGATGGGCTTAAATCAATGTCTTAACTAACCCTTAAACTTAACATATATGATATTCACATGCATAAGCACAATCAATTCCTAAATCTAGGAGAACCTAAGCTAAGTGGTGTGTGCACCTTAATCATGCAAATAAAGCTTAATTAATTAAGGAATAATCAATGAATAATAAACACATGAATTATTCATTGATTAACTATCACTCCCCACTAATCCTGTTCAAACATTCTTGATCTAAATTTAGAATTTAGAGGGATCTCTTAAATATTGAATATTTAAATACATATATTTTTAAAATAGTTTTAAAATATATATACATATATATAAATCTATATATAAAGATATAAGTTTGAAAATAAAATAATTAAAAATATTATTAAAATAATTCTTTAAGGACTTGAGAAATCTTCTAGTCATTAAGATAAATTTAAAAATAAATTAAAAAATTTAATGTAATATTTAAATACATACTAATTAAATATTAAAATATTCAAGTAATTCAAATTAATTAAAATAAATTAATTTTTAAAATTTTGAAAATAATTTCAAATTAAAATTCTTAATTTTCTAAAAATTTTAAGGTATTATTTAATTTTTCTAATTTAAATTAAATTTGTTTTAAATTTTTAAAGTTTAAGTCAATTAAATGAATTTTAAATTAATTTGAAATTAATTAACATTTAAAACAATTTTACATTAAATTAAATTAAGTTTAAATACTTCTAGAATTTTAAAATTATTTAAAATTATTTTAATTTAATTTTAAATAAATATTTAATTAATTAAAGATTATTTAAAGTATATAGAATATATATATATATATATATACATCTTAAATTAATTTAATTTAAAATTAAATATTTACTATATATATATATATTTTTTTCTTTAATGAACTAAAAATTTAAAATTAATTTTAAAAATAAAGTTTCATATTTTATAAAATATTTTTAATCATTTTTTAAAGTTAAATGTTAATTTAAAATATTAAATTTTTAATTAATTAAAATAATTTAAAATATATTAATATTTTAAATTAATATTAATTTTGAATTAAAATATTAAATTTTCTCAAAAGTTTAATATATAATATATATTTTTTAGAATTCAAAATTAATTTTTTAAACTTTTTTTTAAAATATTCTAAAATTAAAATTAATTTAAAATTAATTTTAAAACATTTTAGGGTTTCGCGGCGCTGGCGGGATAGCTGGCAGAGCGAGATTCATCCAACCGGAACACGTGGAGGCGGCGCCAATGATTGGCGGCGGCGGTCAAACACGCGTCGGTCATAGACCGCGTTACACGATTTACTAATCCACGCAAGTAGGGATCCAGGCCGTCGATTTCACATGGTTTGAGATTAACGGCTCGGATCGAGCCGGACCGCACTCAGAACTGCGAGATTTGATCTGTGGTTTGAAAATACAATGGAACGGTTGGATCTTAACTGTTGATCAAATGAACAACGGTTAAGGTCCCGCACAGCAGAGCAAGTCTGCAAACTAAGCCCTAGAGGCATTTTTTGGCTCATTTTCAAGATATACTCAACTAAAATTAACGAAACTTTAAACACATGTTAACAAGATGAAGAGCATTGGTGTGGAGTGATTTTTTTGTTTAAAATGCACTTAATGAAAAGTTAAATTACTCTAAATGCTGTGAGCTAGGGTTCGAGTTTTAGAAGGATCTAACCGTCCGATTTTATATTTTTTGAATGCTCTGAGTTTGTAGATTATCTACGCTTATTTATCTAGAAGAAATTGTAGCCGGATAAGCTCCCCGTTGCGAGTTCTTTTGGTTGGACGTAGTTTAACTTGAGCTCGCCGGAAAGCTCATCATCGGCGACTTCTAGCGGTTGGATTCAACTTGGGAAATGTAAGGGAGATTCTTGAAGGTTTGAATGAGCAGGGAGCTTGGCTGGAGGGGCTTGAGTGGAGAGATAAGGTTAGGGTGTAGAATGAGAGCTGATTTCATGATTTTACCCTATTCAAACTCCTCCAGATTGGATGGAGGGCTAGGATTGATTTTTCTGGACTATAGGATGATGCCATGTGGCCCAAGGGTGGTTAGAAGCATATGGGAGAGCACATGGAAAGGACATTAGGAGTAAAGGTCTTTTGTCCCCATATGATCATATATGAGAGATTTAATCCATTGAATCTTCATCCAAGGGCTGGATGTGGCTTTAAGAAAGTTCTAGAAGCATATTAAAGATGTTGGAATGGCTTAGGGAAGAATATGTTAGCCTTAAGAGCTCATTTGACCAACTTTGACTATCTTAAACCATTGGTTTGACTGTTTGACCAGTCCAAAGCCACTTGGACTGCTGAGGTGGAAACTAGGATGACTTAATAAACTGGTTGGCTAAGTCCAAGTGTGTTTGGAGGAGGTAGGTTCAATGCATGAGCAAGTTAATGAAGTTTAACCAAATTATTATGGGTTGACTTGGTCAACTTTGTTTGGATTTGACTACCCAAGGTCTAAGGCATGCTTAGGCTACGGTTTGGAGCTGATTAAGGGTTTGATAAGGATTGGAAACAATTTGTTTAAAGTTTGATTGAATTAGAGGTGTGTATGTGAGGCTTTGACCATAAAATAAGATTTGACCATGTCAAATCAAGGTAATTTGACTTCAAATATATTGGAATGTATTTGAATCTCTCTTTGATGTGAGCTTGAGGGTTTGAGGAAGTTTTGAATGCATTTAGAATTTGATCCAATGGCATAGAGCTTAAGATTTGATTTGGTCAACATAGGTTGACTTGGTTAACTAGGCTGACCCAGGGCTAGAGTTTGGGTTGAACCAGTTTTAAATGGTATTTTGAGTTTGTGGGAGGTGGTCCCATGATCTTGGGAGGTTAATTCAGTCAAAATAATTATTTGAACCCTTAAGGGCCTATTTGGTCAACCTAGGTTGACTTGGTAAACCAGGTTGACCTAGGGTCTGAGTTTGGGTCTATTGCACTCCTAATGATGCTTAGGATGTATTGAGAGTAGTTCTGGAGTTTGATTTGCAAAGGGCATATTGAAGTTTAGAGAAAACTTCAAAGTTGCCCTCTAGGAGAATTTTGGTCATTTTGACCCTAGTCAACAGGGGGTCAAATTGGGTCCACCAAAATACAGTTTAATGCTTAACATATCAAGATTAAGGGTCTGGATGTGGTTGGAAGCTTTAGAGAAAGATCTAAGATCAGGATCCATTGGGTGGCAGATCAGTGGCATAGGCCGTAAATATTTGAAGGTTTTACAACCTTTGAATCTAAATCCAGTTTCTAGGGTTAGAAACCTCAGATTGAACTCAAATTTGGAGAGTCCTCTAGAGACATGTACCATCAATATGAAATTGATATAATCTAAATCAGAGGTCATTTGACTGGGGTTTGAGGTGTTTGAAAAATCCCTAAAAAAGGCTTTCCGGGCAAGGCCTTTGAACCTTGGATTTCAGCCTGGATTTTTGGATTTGAACTGAACTTTGGATTTGAATAATGGAATTTGAGTTATCCAAGATAATTATAATCATTAGGATGATTATGAATGATTGGATAAAGTTAAAGCTAGATTAGAAGACTAGATCAAAGTTTGAACTGGGCTTGAAGTCTAAATAGGCCTAGAGTCTGGATTAATCTTAAGGATTAAATAGATCTAGGAACTAGATAGATCCTAAAGTCTAGATTAATCTAGGGTCTGAATAGATCTAAGGTCTAAGTAGGTACTAAGGCCTAAGAAGATCATAGGATCTGGAGTCTAAAAGAATCCTAGGGTCTGGGAGGGTCCTAGGGTCTAAACTCTAGAAGGATCATAAGGTCTAGAAATCCTAAGGTCTGGGCTCTAGAAGAATCCTAGGACCTAAGTAGATCATAAGGTCTAGATTTTAAAAGGATCCTAGTGTCTAGAATAGATCCTAAGGTCCTGGGGTCTTGAATTATCCAAGGATCTAGATAGATCCTAAGGTCTGGATAAGTCAAGAGGCAGGGTAGATCCTAGAATCTTGGTTGGTATGGAGGAACCCTAGGGTATATATTTTAGGAGAATTCTAGAGTCTAAGAAATCCTAGGATCTGAGGTCTAGAAGAGTCCTGAGATCTAGATAAATCCTAAAGTGTGGATTAACCTGGAGTCTAGGTTGGGTCCTAATGACCTCATACAAAAATGAGGTCAATAATGGCTCCCTATGAAGATTTGTATGGTAGGAAGTCTTATACATCACTATCTTGGACAGAGGTGGGGGAGAGATATCCGATTGGGACAACCTTGGTTGAAGATGCTATTGAGAAGATATGTTTGATCAGATATAGATTTAAGGCTGTATACGACAGACAACAGAAATATTTTGATGTTAAACATCGGGCTATAGAATTTTAAATAGGAGACGTTATATATGTGAAGATTAGGCTGATGAGAGGCATTAACAGGTTTGGTAAGGAAAGAAAGTTGAGTCCAAGATATGTTGGACCATTTGAAGTGGTTGAAAGAATTGGAAAGTTTGCCTAGAGGTTACAGTTGCTAGATTATATGTCTGAAATTAATAATGTGTTCACGTCTTTTTCGAGAAAATGGATATATTATTTTGGGAACAAAATATCTGCCGAAGACATTGAGGTACGTCCAAATTTGCGCTACAGGGAAGAACTAGAGAGGATTATAGCCTATGATGCCAAAAAGCTAAGAAGTAAATAGATTCCTATAGTTAGAGTTCAATGGAAGAATATGACTAGAAGAGAAGCTACTTGAGAAAAAGTGTCTGAGATGAGATAGTTGTACCCATATCTATTTTGAAATGTCAAGGATGACATTTTTTTGAGGAGGGGAGAGTTGTGTCACGTCCAGGCTTAACATTCAGTTCTAGCCATTTTGACCCGATTTAAAAAAGTAAAAATTTGAACTTTTAAGTTTTTCAATCATTTGCATGTCTTTAAGAGAGTTTTAATGCATGAAAATGATTGCGTGTGCTCTAGTATATGTCCCAAAGTGTTTTGTGTGAATTTTGAAAAAAAATATGACAATATCACTTTTGGAGCGCAGCAGTGCTGAGTATTTGAGCTCAACGGCACTGCATTTAGCCAAGACACTAGAAAGTGACATTGCGACATCGTGCTCTTGGGTTTTTGCAAATTTTTTAGTGCTGCAGCTGTGGACCTCTGAAAGGATACAAAACACCATCGCCCCGCAGAGGGAGACAGTATCGCCAATGGGAGGGCAGATTCGATCACACGTACGATTAACTAGTGAGGATAGCGGCTCTCACCAGCACACTACGATGAATAATAGTATGTACGATCTAATCATCATCAATGGGTTTCCCCCACCCAATACATCAGCTTGAGTGAAGTTTATTTGAAAGTGGGATTCGATTTCCCATGGGCGCAAGCCCCCGTGGTTAATTACATCTGAGGCTGGGGCCTAAGAAAACTTTCGATTAAGGATTCTATATTATACTCTCAAATGGGATTGGCACATAGGGAGAAGACTAGGAAATCCTACTCAAAGGAAAAGAAAGGTTCAACTAAGCTTAGTCAACATACACGGCTCAGATCAGCATCCGGAGGGACTAAGGTAGTGAGAAGAAACTGGAGAAAAGAAATAAATTATGCACTCAAAGCATGCAGGAGAGAAGGATGGAGGTAGCGTCATCCGTGTGACGCAGATAGGTAGGGTTTATAGTCTATGGATGATAGAAGACTTACCTACTGATGAGGCATATTATGAAACAATAGTAGCCTTGAATCCTAAATCTAATGGGTTTAGTATTCTACGCACAACACCAACACCCATGTCCTAGCTAATGCAATACAAAATCTGGACTTACCCTGGCCTGGATTAGGGAGCCAGCTAACCACCTAGTCGCTTCAAAACTATGAGTCCAGTCATTTTATGAAAGATGGGTGGGTAGGTTATAGTTCTTTAGATATAGGGTCGATGTCTAGAGAGTTTCCTAATTGGCCCTAGACTTATGCAGGGTAAATGCTTCTAGAGCTAATGCAATTAAAATTTTAATTTAGTTGATTTTTAATGCAATGCATACTAATTAAAGTATCCAAATCAAGTATGCATAGAATTTTAAAAAGGCTTATAGAAAATAATTTTTAGAAGTAGACTGGACTTCCCTAGGTCCGGCACCTCATCCTCATAGGTCAGATTATCTGGACTCTACCCGCAGGCTGGAAAGTGTCTTATAGAAGGAGAGAGAAGAATGTAATAATATGCATGCAAGCCCGAATAATTCTGGCAGTTCTCTAGATCGTTAGGTTGCTAAATTATTTAAACCTTAAAATTTTAAGTATTAGTTATGAGTAGAAAATATTTTAGTCCTTAGAGAGCCTAACGAAATTCAAGCTAAAACAAAAGCTGCATGTAGATCGCTAATAAACTAAGTAAATCATGCAACCTTAGAGGCACACAGTCATAAGTAAGACACATCAAAATAATCCAAATAATTAATAAATGTTCATAGGCCAATTACCCTTTAATTACAAACCATGGTCTATAGAAATAAAGTGGCCGGGCACCACTGCCAACAATCCGGATTTCTAATCCTAAAATAGACGTAAGTTATTTTGAGTGAGATACTCTGGATCTTCATCTTCTTGATCTTCTCTCCTTTAGACTCCTTGGATCTCAACTTCCTTGGACTCTTGGATCTCAGCTTCCTTGGGCTCCTTGGATCTCAGCTTCCTTGGACTCTTGGATCTCAGCTTCCTTGGGCTCCTTGGATCTCAGCTTCCTTGGACTCCTTGGGTAGTAGAATGATCCAAATTTGAATTTCAAATATGAAAGGACTATCCTCATATTGGGTATCCTTTCCTATTTGGAATCTAATCTTTGTATTCTTGTATCCCCACTCAAAATTCACTTTCACAACTCAATATCAGATTACAAATGATTTACATTAATAGAAAGCAGTAAATCTAGACTCTCCTGCAAGGTTATCCTAATAAAAATTATCCCAAGCAATTTATATATCACAGACAGTTTATATAAAATAAAGATACTCATCACAGCCATACCTGGCTATGCTCTTAGTTATTTTGAGGGCTAAGCAAGCTCTGGAGCACCTGTAGCAATTTATAATGATGATTTTATTTAGCCCTCATTTATTTAGGGGGGCTGAGCAATTTCTGAAGCACCTATATAAAATAATGTCAATCTTTAAATCATGATTATTGCCCCCCTTTTATTTAGCGCTGCATGAGCATGGCCACCTGCAGAAAATATCATTAGTATCAAGGTTGATCCTAACCAATGGGTAGTCTATCGCGCAATCACATCAATTTCCAGAGTATAGTAAAAGTAAGCAAACACACCAGCATCATCTCAATCACAACATGCAGTGAAATCTCAAAAAACTTGGCACACAACAGAAAAATAAACACCAACCTAGCCTAGGTCTAGAAGTGGTGCCCTAACAAACCATTTAAGTGTGTGTGAAAGGCTGTGTAGCCGAGATAGACCCTAAGCTGGGTAGTGAGTTGAAATTATCTAATGTTCAGGTTTGTTGCAAGTCTGAAGGAAAGGTTTAGGTTTGAGTTTGAGTATTAATGTATTAAAGATTGAATTAGGTATATTTTAAGAGTTCGATGATTACTACCTTTGTTTCACACCGAGGCCGTGAATTTTATTTCACCTTCCTTGGGGCTATGTCAATAGCCTCGTAGGCCTGTGTTACCTAGTAACAACCATGGGTTAGTTAGGCTGTTTTAGTTGGTTGAAGATTAAAAGAAAGGGGCATATTAATTTATTTATTATTATGTTAGTGTACTAGTTTTAGGTTAAGGAGAGTGTTTTCTGAAATTTAAGTTGAGCCAGTGGCTTTCAGGAGGTCCGGGGTCACCCTATCCACTAGGTCAAAGGGGTCCAAAATTAACTTTTTGATTAAAAGAGGTTTGTGAATAGTTAATATTTTTATAAAATAATAGAACTTAACTCGATCAGTTAGACTGTAAGCATGCCCAATTTGGGTTCTTCTATCCCAAGTTATGAATTTTCGAAGTTTGGATCTCGTTTTGAACTAAGTTTGACCGGATTGTTGACTTTTTGATTTAAGTTGATTTCTGGAATTTTAATATTTTTGATAAATATTAGACCCTAATTTGAGTTGAATGCCTTTGAGTTTGTCAAATTTGGAGTTTTCTCTAATTAGTTATGAATTTTCAAAGTTTAGGCTATTTAGTGAATCATCGAAATTATTTCATTAAAGGGCTGTTTTAGGGATTTTGATCTAAATCAGTTCCAAACTGCTTGGAATCACCCCCAAAGGTCAGGAATGACCCAAAGAAGTATTTCCAAGTGTTTTGAAAAAATTATAATTTTTAATTATTTTTAATTATTTAATTAAATTAAAAGATAATTTTTAATCAAGATTAAATTAATGTTTAGATTGAGGCCCAATCAAGGGGATTTTAATTTTCATAGATTAGGGACTAAATTTTGAAGAGCTTGATATATTATGGATATTTTTTTGATTTAAAATGAATTTATTAGAATTTTTTGAAGTTATCGGGTCCTAATTAAAGGGTAAATTAGGGTTGATCAATTAAGGGGCTTAATGAGTCCCAAAACTTCCTAGAAAATTTTGAGGGGTTTAGGATGTCACTAAGTTTAAGTGTTTCAAGTTTCAAGCCATTCGGGGTTCTATCCTAACTCCTAGAATTTTTCTAAGTTCGCTAGACGGGTCCTTAATTGTTGTCCTTAAGGTGTCGCTACGTTAAATGGGTTTAAATAAATGTCTTAACTAACCCTAGGCATAACATAAGGGAAATATAGCAAATATAAAAACACCAAACATGTCCTTAGATCTAGGAGAGCCTAGGCTAGGTGCTTGTGCATCCTACACATGCAAGGACTACGAAATACTAAGTAAAGTAAGCCTAATGAAGTGATTAGTGAATGATTGTGACTGAATCATTCACTAATCCTTCTCCCACATGAATGCTATTCACATATAGAGTCTAGGTTTAAAATTTCAAGAATGAATCTCCCAACATTTAAATAATTTAACAATATATGTAATTTTAAAATATCTTAAAATGCACATATGTATTAACTAAATAAATATATAGTTTTGAAAATAAAATAATTGAAAGTAAGTTCATGTTATATTCATGGGAGATCCATTGGCCACCAAGGGAGGTCTTAAAAATAATTTTTATTTCAAAGTAATTAATTATATTAATTCTTTAAATAATTAAATAACTGAACAATACAGAAATCATCCAGAGCAGTCAAATTTAAATCTAGAAAATAATTTTAAATTAAAGTTCATATTTTTCTAAAAAAATCAAGGTATTGTGCGTCGAAATCCAATTTAAAATGGAAAAGTTATGAATTTTCTAAGTTTAATAGATTTAAAAGTAATTTTAAAATAATTTAAAGTAGTTAATAATTAAAATAATCAATAAATTAAAATAGATTAAATATTAAGGTTTTCTGGATTTTAAAATAAACATAAATAATAATAATAATAATTTTTCAAATATTTATAATAAGAATGTAATTAAGATAATAATTATAATAATAATAATAATGCTAATAGTATAATTATATTAAAATAATAATAATAATAATAATAATAATAATAATAATAATAATAATGATAATAATAGAAATAACATGATAATAATACTATTATTAATATGATAATATCATTATGAAAATTAAAGTAAAGATAATATTATTAAAATAATAATATTGATATTAATATAATAATATTATTGAAAATGATAATATTATTAAGTTAGTAATATTAATATTAATAGTAATAATAATATTAAGAAATATAATATTATTATTAAAAATAATAATATTATTAAGTTAATAATATTAATATTAATATAAATATAATAATAATGTTAAGAAATATAATATTATTAAAATAATATTATTAATATTAGAATAATATTATTATTAAAAATAATAATATTATTAAGTTAATAATATTAATATTAATATAATAATAATATTAAGAAATATAATATTATTAAAATAATATTATTAATATTAATATAATATTATTATTAAAAATAATAATATTATTAAGTTAATAATATTAATATTAATATAATAATATTATTAAGAAATATAATGATAATAATAATATTGTTATTAATAATATTAATAAAATTAATAATATAATTTTAAAATAACCTAAATAATTTTTTTGAGTTTTTTTATAATAATTATTTGAATAATAATATATATATATATAATAAAAATAAAAAAAAGAAAATATCGTCGGCTGGCTGGCTACGTGGCAGCCAGGGATTGGATCCCGGGATCGCGGGAAATTATTGCTTGGCGGCGCAATAATTGCACCGCTGGCAATGATTGCCGCAATCAAACCGCGGACCCGCGGCCTCACTTAGCCACGTCAGCGCTCGGCGCTGACCGTGGGATCGTCTGCGGTTTGAACAAACGCCCCAGATCTCTCCACGTGGTGAGCGGAACTGCGGGGTCAATCTGGCGGTTCAGGCGGAACCGCGAAATAGCGGGATCTCCGCCGTGGATCAAGTGATCGACGGCTGAGATCTCGTATATGCGAACTTAGGGCGAAATCGAAGGGCGAAAGCATTTTTTGCCCCGTTCTCGCGATCGGATGGATCATTTTCGATGAAATTTTAAACATATAGTCTACTCATGAACAGAAATCATGTGGGACTAATCTCATGGCCTAAAATGCAGTGTATCAAAAGCTATTTAACTTGATGTGTTGTGACCTAGGGTAAGGGTTTTAGAGGAATTATACCGTTAAATCTTCGGGATCTTGATACGGTTGAATTTGTAGATTGTCCTCGTACACTTTCCCTGAACAAATCGCGGTCAAACGAGCCTTGGATTGGTCAGATCGAAACCTTGAACGTCTAGGGCCTAGGGTCGCCGAGAACTCGCCGCCGGCAGCTTTGACCGATGGTCTTCGGCTCGAGGGAGGTAGAGGGAAATCGTGGGAGCACTCTCACCAAATCTCAGGGTCTAAGGAGGTCTGGAGAGAGAGCAAGAGTGAAAAAGTCCTCTTGAAATCCTAAAGCATCCTGTTTATAGTCTTAATCCTATTGTGGACGGCTAGGATTGAATCCCTATTCAATTAGGAGGGAAATTAGGTTCCTAAGGCCGTGGTTTGGGTTTTGGAGCATTAGGATAGTGTTAAATGGCTTTAATAGGTCTTAATGGGTCATATTGACCCATTAATGACTTGGGTTGACCAAGTCAAGGGTTGACTTGGTCAACCTAGTCAAATAGGTCCAAGGGATGGAGGGTTTGAGCTCAAGGGCCTTTGGATTGATTTTGAACTTGAATAGACCCATTCATGCCAATTGGGTCAACCTGGGTTGACCTGGTCAACCAGGTTGGCCCATGGCATGGGTCTAGGCCCAGTGGATCAGGTATGACCCACTGACCTCAGTGGGGGAGGGATTGGAAGAATTTAGGGTCAACAGCAGCGCTCTAATTTGAGCGTCGTAGCGCTATGCCATTATGAGCTTATTAAATATATTTTAAATTCCATTAATATGATCATTTCTTCCAAGCATCTGTCCCAACAGGAGAGAGAATGAGAGAGAAAAAAGAGAGTTTTGGAGAGGTAAATTGCATTTTAAGCCGCTTCGAGACGTTCTCAGCTGTCAGCCCAGTTGGGAAAATTATCCGGATCGAGGTTGGTCACATTATGCCGATCTCAATTTTTAAAAATTAAAAACAAATTTTTCTAAATTTTTTGATTAAATTTGTATTTTCTTTAGCAAAAAAATGTGTATAATTTCGCACTGGTAAAATTTTCACAGCGAAACTTTTTATATATTATAGAGAGCATAATTATAAATATTTTGAATATTTTCTGAAAATTTTATTATCGGGCAATTTGAAGCCTATGCAATTTTAAAATAATTTGGACACTAAAAAATAACGTTGTAGTTCAATAAATATTTTAAAATGGTGTTTTACTTATTCCTTTATAATTTGGTGTTGTTTTAACATTATGAAAATTTACTCATTAGAAAGTTCAGTTGCCTACCATTATAGAATAGTGTGAAATTTTAACTTGTTCTAAATTTTGCTTTAATTATTATAATGTGATGAAATATATGCCTATGTGATGAGATATATACTAATATAATTGAAAAATATTAGCTGGGAGTTATAAGGGGGCATAATTCTTTAAGATTCAATCTGTATTAGGGATTATTCTGGCTTATATGATACATGTTCTAGTGGCTATAAGCCATGTTCTGGTACCTACATATATGTTCTGGTGCTATAAGCATAAAAGGGAGACATAAGAGGTCAGAATCCTTTGAGATTCTATCTGGGACCGGGATATGTGATATGAACTATTATGTGATATGAATTATAATATATTTATCTACTCAGTAATGTTAGTTAAATAATTGAATAGCTCCTATATTCAGTAAAGTGATCTATTAAAGTGCATTTAATTACTTTTAAATATTCAATAAAATTTTTAATAAAAGAGAATTTAAAATTTTAGATTGGTTTGTGTGATCTGTTGAGTTATTGTAGCTCACTGTGATTTCCATGTGATTTTCAGGATTTGGGAAAGGGAAGGAGTGTCGATTAGCAGTTCAGGATCAGATCTGAGTTGATAGATATTTTCTATTTTGATTTTTGTACAATTATTGTTAGTTAAATTTTCAATTTTGTAGCTCTTGACTGTAGCCATGTGCTATAATGTAGATATTTATTTTGGTGAAATAAAAAAAACTTTGTGGATGAGTTTATTTTTAGTATTTGAATATTTAAGTAGCTCTGTAATCTGTAGTTTTATTTGAAATGAAATTAAGAGAGAATCTGAAACATTCTAAAACTAGATCTTAGAATTTGTCTGTCACAACTTAACATGATAGGTCATATCCTAATCGTGTTGGGGCGTGACAATATCTATGTTCGGAGGCAAACTAACTAACTCTTCGAAAAACACATTAGGAAACTCTTGCATTATTGAAACATCAGAAAGAAAACCAAAATCCACTCTACTATCCCTACTTGATACCAATAATATAATATAACCCTTCTTCCATAATTTATTTGCTTGCTCAATAGAGATCAAATATTATAGAACTCCTCTAACACCATGAAATAGACAGCTCTCACTACTCATAAATAATGTAACTTGCATGTTCAAGCAATCAATCTGAGCCTCATACCGACTCAACTAGTTAATTCCCAAAATAACATCAAATTTAGAAAGAGGTAACAAAATCAAACTAGACCTCCACTTCCTATCAAATATCTCAACATCACATAAACAAGCTCTACTATCATATTATCTCTAGTTGGTAATATAACAGACAGAAAAAGGTAATACAATTGAAGGCAAGAGTAGTAAATCAAAATAATGCTTGAAAATAAGTAAATGATTGACTCCAAAATTAAATAAAATATGACAAGACTGATCAGAAATATAGGTCGTACCTATCACAACATCCGAAACATCTTGAGCCTCATGCTATCATACTATAGACATATGCCTAAATTAGAGCTGGTGCAGTAGAACTGTTAGACTCTCTCTGACCCCTACTAGATGTGTGGACCTCCGAAAGGGAATACCGAGATGGTATCGACAATGGGAGGGCAGATTAGATCATACATATGATTAACCATTGAGGATAGCGGCTCTCGCCAGGGCACCCCGATGGGTGACAATATATACGACCTGATTGGAATAACGAGTTTCCCCCACCCGATACATCAGCTCGAATATGGTTTATTTGAAAGTGGGATTTAGTTTTCCACGGGCATAAGCCCTCGTGGTTAATTACATCTCAGGCCGGGGCCTGAGAATACTCTCGATTAAGGATTTTACATTATCCTTCCCAAATTGGGATTGACACGTAGGGGGGAACTATGAAGTCCTACTCAAAGGGAAAGAAAGGTTCAACTAGGCTTAGTCAACAAGCACGGCTTAGATCAGCATCCGGAGGGACTAGGGTAGTGAGGAAACGGGAGAAAAAAAAATCATACACTCAAAGCATACATGAGAGAAGGATGGAAGTGGCATCATCCATGCGACGCAGATAGGTAGGATTTATAGCCTCTAAAAGATAGAGTACTTACCTACTGATGAGGCATACTATGAAACAATAGTATCCTTGAACCCTAAGTCTAAAGTGGGTTTAGTGTTCTACGTAACACTAATACCCGTGTCCTAGCTAGTGCAATGCAAAACTCGGACTTACCCCGGCCTGGATTGGGGAGCCAGCTAACCACCTAGTCACTTCAAAATCATGAGTCCAGTCATTTTATGCAAGATGGGTGGGTAGGTTATAGTTCTTGGAAATAGGGCCGATGTCTAGAGAGTTTCCTAATTGGCCCCAGACTTACGTAGGGTGAATGCTACTATATCTAATGTAATTAAAATTTTAATTTAGTTGATTTTTAATATAATGTATGCTAGTTAAAGTATTCAAATCAGATATGTAGGGATTTTAAAAATGCTTATAAAAAATAATTTTTAGAAGTAAACTAGGCTTCCCCAGATCCAGCACCTCATCCTCATAGGTCAGATTATCTGAACTCTACCCGCAGGCGGGGAAGTATCTTATAGAAGAAGAGAGGAAATGCATTAATATGCATGCGACCCCGAACAATTCCAGTAGTTTCCTAGGACGTTGGGTTTCTATGTTATTTAAATTTTAAAATTTTAAATATTAATTATGAGTAGAAAATATTTTAGTCCTTAGAGAGACTAATGAAATCCAGGTTAAAATAAAAGCGGCATGCAAATTGCCAAAAAACTAAAAAAAGCATGCAAATCTATACACAAGCAACATCAAATCAAACACAATAAATAACCAAATTAATCAATTAAATTTCCATAGGCCAACTGCCCTTAATTACAAACTAGGGTCTATAGAAAATTAAAGTGGCCGAGCACCACTGCCAATAACCCAGATTTCTAGTACTAGAACAGACGCAAGTGACTTCGAGTGGGATACTCTTGGCCTTCAGATTCTTGATCTTCTTTTCCTCGGACTTCTTGACCTTCTCCTCTTCGAGCTCCTTGGGTTTGTTGTAACTAGATACCCAGGGTGGATAAGAAAACTCTCCCCCAAGGGGGAGGTTATTCTCTCTACCTCGGGTAGTGAAGTGATCCAAATTTGGACTCCTAAATAGAAAAAGACTATCCTCATAATGGGTGTCCTTTCCTTTTTGGGAATCCAACCTTTGGATCCATATATCCCCACTCAAAGGTGCACTTTCACAACTCAATACCAATATTATAAATAATTACATTAATATAAAGTAGTAAATTCTAGACTCTCCTGCAAGGTTATCCTAATAAAATCATCCTAAGCAGTTAATATAACATCCCAAGCAGTTTATATAAAAATAAAAATATTCATTACAACCACACTTAGCCATGCTCTTAATTATTTTGAGGGCTAGGCATTTTTGGAGCACCTGTAACAGTTATATGATGATTTATTATTTTAGCCCCCATTCATTTAGGGGGGCTGAGCAATTTCTGAAGTGCGTGCATAAAACAGCGTTAGTATTAAAATCATGATTATTGTCCCCCTTTTATTAGCGCTGCATGAGCATGACCACCTGCAGAAAATATCGTTAGTATCAAAATTGATCCTAACCTATGATAATCTATCATGTAATCACATCAATTCCCAGAGTGCAGTAAAAGTAAACAAACACATCAACATCATTCCAATCACAACATACAGTGAAAACTCGAAAAACTCAGTACACAACAGTAAAGTAAACACCAGCCTATCCTAGGTCTAGAAGTGATTCCCTAGCAAATCATCTAAGTGTGTGTAAAAGGCTGTGTAGCTGAGATAGATCCTAAGCTGGGTAGTTAGTTGAAGTTATCTAGTGTCCAAATTTGTTGAAGGTCCCTAGGAGAGGTTTAGGTTTGAGTTTAAATATTAATGTGTTAAGAATCATATTAGGTATGTTTTAGGGTTAAGTGATTGCTACCTTTGTTTCACACCGAGGCCGTGAAATTTATTTCACCTTCCTTGGGGCTAAGTCAATAGCCTCGTAGGCCTGGGTTACCCAATAGCAATCATGGGTTGATTAAGTTAATTTAGTGAGTTGGAGATTAAAAGAAAGTGTATATTAATTTATTTATTATCATGTTAGTATGTTAGCTTTAAGTTAAGGATAATATTTTCTGAAATTTAAGTTAAGCTAGTGATTTTCAGAAGGTCCGGGGTCACCCTATCCATTAGGTCAAAGGAGTCCAAAATTAACTTTTTGATTAAAGGGGCTTTGTGAATATTTAGTATTTTTATAAAATAATAGACCTTAACTTGTTCAGTTAGACTATAAGCATGCCCAATTTGGATTCTTCTATCCAAAGTTATGAATTTCTGAAGTTTTGGTCTTGTTTTGAACTAAGTTTGACCAGATTGTTGACTTTTTTATTTAAGTTGATTTCTGGAATCTTAATATTTTTAATAAATACTAGACCCTAATGTGAGTTGAATGCCTTTGAGTTTGTCCCATTTGGAATTTTCTAGAATTAGTTATGAATTTTCAAAGTTTAGGTCATTTAATGAATTATCGAAATTATTTAATTAAAGGGCTGTTTTAGAGATTTTGATCCAAATCAGTTCCAAACTGCTTGGAATCACCCCCAAAGGTTAGGAATGACCTAAAGGAGTGTTCCCAAGTTTTTGGGAGAAATCTGGATTTTTTAATAATTTTAAATTATTTAATTGAGGCAAAAAGGTGATTTTCAATTAAGATTAAATTAAAGTTCAGGTTAATGTCCAATTAAGGGGATTTTAATTTTAATGGGTTAGGGACTGAATTCGGAAGAGTTTGATATATTATGGGTAATTTTTTGATTTAATTTGAATTTATTAGAATTTTCTGAAGTCATTGGGTCCTAATTAAAGGGTAATTTAGGGTTTGTTAATTAAGGGGTTTAATGGGTCCTAAAAATTCCTAGAAAATTCCAGGGAGTTTATGATGTCACTAAGTTCATAGGGTTCAAGTTTCAAGTCAATCAGAGGTGAATCCTAGCTCGTAAAATTTCTCTAAGTTCGCTAGACGGGTCCTTAATTATTGTCCTTAAGGTGTCACTACGTTAGATAGGTCTTGAATCAATGTTTGAAACTAACCCTTGGGGTAACATAAAGGAAATTTAATGCAAACATAAACACACCATATCCTTAGATCTAGGAGAACCTAGGCTAGATGTTTGTGCATCCTGCACATGCAAGAACTACGAAACACTAAGAAAAATAAGACTAACGAAGTGATTAGTGAATGATTGAGACCCAATCACCCACTAATCCTCCCCACATGAATGTTGTCCATATACATAGCCTAGGTTTAAAATCTCACAAGTAGATCTCTCAAGGTTTGGGAATTTAAATAATTTATAAGTTTTAAAATAATTTAAAATATATAAATATTAATAATTATATATGTTTAAAAATAAAGTATTTAAAAATAGTTTAATGTATAGGGATGATAGATCTGCTGGCCACCACAAGAGAGTTTCAAAATAGTTTATATTTAAAAAAAACAATTTTTAGTTTTAAAATAATTAAATAGTAATTAAATAATTAAATAATCAAACAATACAGAAATCTATTAGGAAAATAAATTTCAGTTGCTAAAAATAATTTTAAATTAAAATTCATATTTTTCTAAAAAATTTGAGGTATTATACGCAAAAATTTGATTTAAGACGAGAAAGTTATGATTTTTTCAAAGTTTAATGGGTTAAAAGGATTTTAAAATAATTAATAATTAAAATAATCATTAAAATTAAATAAAATAATTAATATAATTAAATAAATAAAGTAATTAATTAATAATAATGATATAATTAAATAACTAAAGTAATGGAATGATATTATTAATAATTATATAATAATATAAATAATATAATTTCAAAATAATGATAATAATAATTACATAATGAAAATAATTTAAATAATCAAAATAATAATAATAATAATAATAATTTAATAATAGCAAAATAATAATAATTAATAATAATAAAAAAAATAATTATTAGTAATTTAAAATAATGATTAAATAATACTGATAATAATAATAATAGGTTTAATAATAATAATAATAATAATAATAATAATAATAATCATAATATAGTAATAATATAATAATAATAATATTTAAATAATAATAATAATAATAATGATAATAACATAATAATAATATAATAATAATTAAAATAATAGTAATAATAATAATAACAATAATAATATGATAATAATAATAATATAATAACCTAATAAAAAATAATTTTAAAATAATAATGATAATAATATAATAACATAATTAAAGTAGTTTTAAAATAATAATAATAATAATATTATTATTATTATTATTATTATTATTATTATTATTATTATTAATATAAAGAAAATTAATAATAATAATATTATTATTATTATTATTATTATTATTAACTATAATAATAATATTTATACTAATATTAACAATATAATAATAACAATAATAATAATATCAGATAATTATAAATATAATTTTCTCATTTTTAAAATAAATTTTTTTAAATAATATTTCTAATTTTTTTAATTTTTTAGGGTTAATTAGCGGAGTCATTAGTGTGTATTAATCCAAGAGAAGTATCCCATATGAATGCTCTTCATGTGTAGAATCTAGGGTTAAAATTTCATGCGATTTGGTCCACCTGATCGAGAGAAAACTCAAAAATATTATTTAGGGCTACGGGTTACGTTTCCGTCCGCCGGGGTTCAATCTGGAATCTCGTCCTTCTGCGGTTGAGCTTGTAGATTGTCTACGTATGTTTTCCTAGTTGAACTCAAGCCTTGATTCATCTTGGATCGGCCGGAATTCGCCTAGGAAGGGATTTCGCCTCGGTTCGTCGGAAAGCTCGCCGCCGGCAGGTGTTTGACGGTGGATTTGAACGGAATAGGTGAGAGGAAGCCTAGGGAGCTCACACGAGAGGTCTCGGGTTGGGAGCGTCTAGGTTGAGAGCAAAAGCAAAAGATCCTCTCTAAGGAAGTCTAAGGGGTTTATTTATAGACCTAACCCTAAGGTAGACAGCTAGAATTAGATCCATGGTTTGATTAGGAGGTAATTAGGGTGTTTAGGCCATGGTTCTGAATTAGACTTCTTTAGGATTAAATTCAAGGCATTTAATAGGTTTAAATTGACTTAAATATGTCAATTTGACCTAGGGAAGACTTGGGTTGACCAAGTCAAGGGTTGACTTGGTCAACCCAATCACTTAGGTCCAAGGGGGTGGAGCTTTAGGAAATTAAGGTCAACAAGATGGTCACCCTACCACAAAGCCATAACCACTGCCTCTAACAGAGGAACTCTCAACAATAGTGCAAAGGGGTATTGTCCTCGGTCTTACTGCTGGTCTAACAGAACTCTCAGATCTAGGCTCAAAGTATCGGTGAAATCCTACATATGGATATATAGCTATCTTGTGTCAAGTCTGCCCACATCTGAAGAACTGTCCAATCATCATGTAGCACTGACCAAAGTATCATCTATCATAATTCTAACACACAGGTGCCCCTACTAACAAAACTCCCAAAACCCGCAACACTACCCCTACTAGTAGCTACCACAGACATGAATTGTTCGCCTCTCCTGGGCTCCCTAGGTCCAAATCTGCTCTTCCAGAAAATCCCCTATCAGAAGTTTCACCACCAAACCTCTTCCTACTAGCAGTCCACCTATGTTTAATAGCTATCAAATCACTCTCTATCGTATAAACTCACTCTACCAACTCATAAAAATTAAAGATATAAAAAGATAATAGTGATTGTCTCAGACTCTCTCGGAGCTCCCTAAAAAACTTATAGCACTTCCCCTTGGGAGTGTTAACTATGGAGCATATTTGGCCAAAACAGTAAACTATGTATCATACTATATCATAGTCCATCTCCCCTGAATCAGCCTAAAAAAAATCTCTTGCATCTACTGTCATGTAAAAAGTGGTACAAACCAAGCTCGAAACACATCACAAAACTCCTCTCATCTAATAAAAAAGTTTAGCATCCCTTGAAATTTCTCCTACTGCTGGCCCATTCTCTAGCGTTATGCTTCACCATCTAATTGAAAAACTATTAATGATGTTTTGTTTTTCCAGGAGGTTATTGCATACCATCAAAAGTCTTCTCTAACATCCTTAACCAATCCTATGTTGCATTGGACTCCACATCATCCTCGAATCTTGGAGGCTTAAATCTTATAAACATCTGTAGATGTTGGTCCACCTCATCAGATCTAACATCATAAATTTTGCTATGTGCTTCACCCATCAATTGGGCCATTAGATTAGTAAACTGCAAAGCTATTTCAAAATTGACTGCCGGAGCAATATTATGTACAGGTGCTACTTGATTGACACTCTGTCCATCTGTTATATCTAGGTCTAGTGAATCCATACCATACAGAATACTCAATTGACCCAACTAAACATGCATGCACAGGAAAAATAAATTGAAATGAATGTCCAAACAGACCCAACATCACTTTAATTAACCTATAGATCAATTTCTATAGCTCTGTTTTACAATCAATTTTCAAAACTAATGCTTTGAACCAAAAAATGCTTGTCATAATCCAACCCGACAAAACCCCTAGTTGAAATAAGTCTTATCATGTTGGCATGTGACAAGCAAATCCCAATATTTAATTTTGGAATTTTTTTAAATTTCTTCTTCCAATTTAAACTTTAAAATAAATAACAAAATACATAGCTGCTAACAACATCCAGTATATAAGAATATCTCATCCACAAACTTCTTTTCATTTCATCATCATCAAAATGTCAGTAAAAAACTTAACTATACTACATGGATATAAAATCGAGACCAGAGCAAAATATAACAAAAGCTATTCATGACTATACAAAAATAAAAAGAAGAATACTTATATAGACTCATATCAAATCTTGAATTGCTAATCAACATACTCCTTCGCTTTCCAAGACCTTGAAAATAGGAAGCACAATATCTGTGAGCTACACAGCTTAGCAGGCCACATTTAAAACGATCTAAATTTTCAAATCATTTAATTTATAGAATAATAGCTGAATTTTAAAAGGTATTTCATAATAACTATTTTCTTGAACAAAATTGTACTTGCAGTTATTAGAATATTTAACTGGCAGTATAGAGAAGTAAATAAACAAACACTATTGTTTTCTAGCAAAGTAACAGAATTCCATCTTATAACTCCCAATAAATTCGATCTGGTGCCACGATAATCTTCAGAGCGACGCCAGAATCGCAGGGCGCTGGAGTGTTGAATTAAAAGCAGATTTTCCTAAGAGACATATGCGGGGGCGTTGCCAAACCTAGCGTTGCAACACCCCAAGGGAAAAATTTTAAATTTCACAAACATGCAAACAGACTATCGGGACCTACTCCAAAACACATACAGACTCTCACATGCATACAAAACACTCTCAAGCACATGCATACGAGTTCAAAATACAAATATTCAAGCAATTACCTATTTCAAATCGGGCTAGAATAGGTTGAACTAAATGCTAAATATGGAGATGTCACACATGTCCAAGACAATCTATACTACGAGTCATTTAAATCAATGTATTCTTTTAGATGTAACCTTTTCAGTAACCCTTAGATCCCTTTAAATAAATGATAAAATAAAATATTTTTTAATCTTTTAACTGATAAGAGTTTTTAAACATCCTGAGCACATGTTACATATTTTCTCTAACATACTATCTTCTCTCCATTCTCACACAAAGTCTAAGCCATCCCTCACAAAATTTGTCAGCTAATAAAATCGAATTGACAAATTTAAAACCAACAAGCATCACGATAGTTTTAAACATTGTAGGCCATAGAAGATGGCATATCACAATCCAGATTATTTCTCTCGGCAACTATTGACTTATTCCTTCCAATATAGCACAATTTCAGATTGCTTTTTCAAAAGTCATAAATTAAAGTCTTAAAAAATTTGACAAAGAAATTACCTATCAGCATTGCTTTTTTCGATAGAGCGCAAACAATTTGAAAAAGAAAAGTGAAGAGATTCTAGAACTCATTGATAAGTGGATAAATTACTAGAAAATTTCATGTAAAAAACTTTAATCACTAAAAACTCATTAATGAAAGCCCCACAATTCTGAATCGAGTTTCGAAGAACTAATCTTTGAATTTCATAAAATGATTTTAATCAGTATTCAATATTATATACTCGCGAAAACATGTACACGCTTCTATGCCTAACCCTATATTTGCTATTTGACGAATATGGTCTATTCAAACCAATCTTTTCCTAAACCATATATCCTCCAATACAATTAGACCAATTCCCAATTCAGGGAGTCAATTTTCGGCCATTAATTTCAGTGGTTACAACAAAACATTTAGAAATCCTGAATGGAGAAGGGGACACATAATTGATGACAAGCAAAAAAAGATAGATAGAGAATCAAATTTGTCAAATATGTCAAATGGAAGAATTATAGCATAGAATTTCTCCCACAATCAAGAAAATGGATACATCTCCTTCCGTATTCTACCTCATTGATGGTCTGCAGCTTCAGAAGGAGTCCTTGTAGTCATCTGGTCAACCGCATGAACTGTACTCTGAAGTTCCTCCCAGATCGCTTTATACACCATTCGCTGCCTATTAACAGCAGATTGTCCCTGAAATGCCTCCGAAACTACATCAATGCTGCAAAATCAGAGAAATCTTAAAATTATTTTTATAATTAATTAAATCAGCAGTTGAAATGAAGTGACAACTCAATATAAACGCAATCTTTCGGACTTATTTCTTTGGTCATCTTTGAATGATTCAGGTTGGATCTTCAATAGAATCCGGTGCATGTTTAAAAGTGTAAATATAATCCAGGTTTGATAGTAAAATTAATAAAATTAGGTGAATGCGTTTATATCAACAAACTCAATATAAAAAACTGATTAAAATTTCAAGACCAACATTGACTGATCATCAACAACCAGATATCAACAAATACAGTAAACTTGAAATAAGGAGCCAGGGGATATATATATATATACATATATAACCATGTCATGTACGCTAATATATGTTTCTTTAATCCATCGACAGCTACTACCTATATTTCAATCATAGAAAAGAAACATTTAAATGGTAATTACCTTGGATTAAACGTAAATGTAATTGCAACCTTTAGATGTTAGTAAATCAAAATGGCATCTCTATTGTTAAAGAGAACATGCTAAATAAGATATGAACAAATCAAATAACCTCTTATAGGGCGGGCAAAAAGCATTGGTTAGGTTCCATCCACTGTGACCTAGATATAGACCGAAGTCATGATGTGCCAGGACTCTATAATAATGAAACATGTTAGAGTTCATAATTACATTGGCCCGACGCACGCATGAAACAATATAGAATACGTCATCCAATTGTCTAATTAAAAAAATAAAAAATATACATATTTGATACATGTGCCTTGAAGAATAAATTTTAATCTTAAAATAAATTACATAAATAACTTAAGCCAACCGATTTCTTTTATTTTAAAATATATTACTTAGATAACTTAATAGCTATTTAATACTAATTTTATTTTCTTTATTCTATTCTATTTTCCTATCAATTTAAATATATTTATTTTTTTATGAATGAATAAAAAAAATTTATTTTATATGAATGCATTTCATAGTTATTTTATTTATGCATTTTCTATGTATTTTTAAAATATTTAAGATATAATATTATAATGATATGTAAAATGTGTGTTTATATCCTAAATTTTTAAATTTTAATGTAAGAGATATGTCTTTTGTCTATAATGTATCGTGTTTGTATACCCACGTTTCCATATCGGCGCATCATAAGGTCCAGCCCATGAAAACAGACTCTCTGACATGCAAGGGTAAAATTGCAAGCATCAACTCCTTGATCTTGTATCCTTGTATTGGCACAAGCTTCATGGTCAAGGTACATCTAATTTAGCTGCTGGAAATGCTTGATGATGGACCAAAGCACACAAGGAACTGATAAATCAAGATGTTGGGCCTCCAGACTATCAACAACTTGATGAAAACCAATAAATCTGTAAGTGCTTGCGAATTAAAAACTGTCACAACTACACCATGCTCCCGACTTTGTTTATTAAGGAAAAACCTAGGGCAATCATTTTATTCTAGTCCATAAGTTGCAACTACATCAGAGTTTAGTTTTTAGTTTCTGCTTGGCTCAGGAAAACAAATCCTCCTTTGCAAAATGCTGCTTAAAAGTTAACTGCGCATGCTACCTAGAGCATTAAAATAGTCGAATTTCAGAGCTGTTCAGTTTGCCAACAACTATACAATAATAGAGCAATTCTACGCTAACAACTAAAACAAAAAATGGCACTTAGATCAATGTTGGGGACATGTAGAATGAGATGCATAATGACCTTTTTTGATCCCTAGATGGGAAATTAAAGCATTTTCTTTAATCATATGAACAATGTTATCCACCTTATAAAGGTATCTGTATGATATTGAGCATAAAACTGTCAACAATTTTTCCGAAAGAAAAGTAAGGTTAATCTTCCAATCGGGAAAAGCAAATTGAGACAAGTCGTTATTTGTTTCCCTTTTTCTTAATCTCGAAAGTTGTTCTCTCTTATTGATGCTTGCCAAACAACATCGAGCCTTTATCCCACTACGTGGGGTCGGCTACATGAATCCCTTTTCCCCATTGTGTCTGGTTAAGAGTCAAATTCTCATTTAGATCTAATAAAGAAAAGTCGTCTCTAATATTTTCTAATCAAGTCTTTTTAGGTCTACCTCTACCATTCTTAACATAGGTTAAATCTAATATATCTACTCTCCTAACTGGGTCATTTGAAGGCCGCCATTTTATGTGATCAAACCATCTAAGGCAACTCTCTCTAATCTTATCTGCTACTAAAGCTACTCCAACCTTTTCACATATATGCTCATTTCGTATCCTGTCTCTAAGTGTAAAGCCACTCATCCACATGAGCATCCTCATCTCTACAACACTTAACTTAATATTATGCTTCTCTTTTAATGGCCAACATTCTACGCCATAAAGCATTGCAGGTCTAACCACCATCTTATAGAATTTTCCCTTAAGTTTGAGTGGTACTTTTCTATCACACAACAAGCCCAATGCATTCCTCCACTTCATCCATCCAACTTGAATTCTACTAATAATATCCTCATCTATTTCACCATCACTCTGAACAATAGACCCAAGATATCTAAAATGTATACTCTTATTAATGACTTGATCACTCAAAGACACAAACCTCCTACTAAATCTATTACTACTAAAATTATACTCCATGTATTCAGTTTTAGATCTACTCAAACGAAAACCTTTAGACTCTAAGGTTCACCTCCATAATTCAAGTTTACCTTCAACTCCGTCTTTGGTCTTATCAACAAGAAGAATATCGTCAGCAAAAAGCATACAACCGGAACATCCTCTTGCAAATCTCTAGTAAAAACATCCATGACTAAAGCAAAAAGATAAGATAACAATGGCAGCAATTATTATTACAAGCTAATATGACAATGCAACAACACACCGGTTACTATTTAGAGTATGCAAGTGAATATATATATATATTCATGCATGAAATTAAAAAAAATAAATACAAAGAATCATACATAGAACTTGTGTAGCATGAACCTTAAATAATTTGTCATTCATAGTATTAAAGGGACAATCAAAGTATTAAACAAATAGTGAATAATTGGCAGATCATTCCCAACAAAAACCATTTTGCTACATCAAACTCAACATCAACATGATTCATAATTATAAATGGCTTAGAGCAAGGTTTGGCAATTACCACGCCTATAAATGCATCAGCGGAAGGAGTTAATTGTCCGTGAGGCAAATTATTGCACAGCGATGTGAAAGTCTTATAAATTTTCTTGAAAAAGAAAATATCAATAAACAAACATATAGGCAAGACAATGCCTCATCAACTACTAGTAAAATAAACCAATGCTACGAAGGAACCAATT
This sequence comes from Dendrobium chrysotoxum, assembly GCA_019925795.1. Lineage (NCBI taxonomy): Eukaryota > Viridiplantae > Streptophyta > Magnoliopsida > Asparagales > Orchidaceae > Dendrobium > Dendrobium chrysotoxum. Next base: position 359,985 of record CM034312.1, read on the forward strand.
CCAATATATCTTCAACAACAATTATTAAATCAACCTGCATTATCCACGAAACATGTATAAGCGTTTCTATACCCCTCCAAGGTCAAGCTCAAAAATTTCTGAAAACCATCAATTCTATAAACTCCAATAAACCCTGATGCTTGTTTATATCTCACCAATCGTTTTCTTCTTTTAAACCTAATCCATATAAATAGGGATAGAGAGGTGCCTGCAAGCTCTTGCTCAAGCTGATGTTCTAACAGAATCATTAGTATAATCATTTAACTCTTGGGGTGTAATATCCCGAACCAAGGAAGACGAAGAAGCTTGGTGCCGGTTCGATTACCTGGAATCGGAAGAGCTGAAGCTTTCCACCGATTTAAGGAAGAAAGGAGGAGTCATTGTTTCGTTTCCGCAAGAAAGATGAAGCGCTCCTGTCGGTTGGAGTCGTAGGGGCCGAATGGAAGGGGCTTTGCGTCATGGAAGCCAAAGGGTTCGGGCCGTCCGTCTCTTGCTTCGTCTCTATAAATTAGAGAAGAGAGGGAGGAGTGAGACCGAGAGAGGGGCAATCGGGCGAACGACCGAGAGAGGAGGAGAGCGGGCGGCGGGCTAGGGCTTGGAGGAAGAAGTAAGAGATAAGTTCTTATTTTAATAATTAATGTTATTATAAGCATACATGATCTAATTAAATAATAAATATAAATCTAATTAGTTAATTAGTATGAATCTAATTAGTTAAATAGTATGAATCTAATTAAAAAAAAGAATATAATAATTTAAGAGATAATATATGTATTTTGAAAAAAAAAAATTCATTAAATTTAAAATATCTTAGAAAATAATCTAATTGAACTATAAGATTAATTGCAAATAAATGGAGAAAGTGTATCTTTGAGTGGTGTCAATTAAATTATTAATTTTGAAATAAATAGATTAGAAATATATATTTATATATTATCGAAATGAGAATATTTAAATAGTTAATGATGAATTATTAATTATAAAAAGATTTTAAATAAATTATGATTTCAATGAGAATACAAGGAGAACAAATTTTATTCCTAAATTAAATATGATAACTATTTAAGCATATAAAATCATGTATTATTATAGGTGTCATTTTATTGAAGTCAAAGCGAGGACATTAAGAGCGAGCAATCCTAATCAAGGTGAGTATGCATGTTTCTATATTATGATAATTGTATTACTTCTAATTACATTTTAATTGTTATTGCAAATGATTTATCTTACTGTTTATTCTAAATGCATTGCAAATAATCCATCTCGCATATATTAAATAATTTACCTTACATTATTGCATAAAACATAAAGTAATGAAATGATTAGATATATGTAATTGTATGTGCATGTTGACTGATGGAGCCCACCCCCTTATGATACTGGCTAGGGACGTACTATACCCGTGCACGTTAATGAAAAAGATTATGAAAATGAAAAAGGAAAAGGAGTACATTCATTGATACTAAATTAGACGATGGCTCAAGAGACGGTTCTATTATTAAGAAATAATAAAGATACGATATATATGACAGATATGATGTATGCACGTTTTGATATGAAATGATTAAATAGACTTATTTTATGTTATAAATTGCTCATGCATATTATTCAATTACCATGGGTTATTGTAATTTAGAAGCATGTTTTACTCACTAAGTTGTAGCTTACTCTTCGTTTTTTTAACATTTTCAGGTATAATTTAGTATAATCAAAATGAATAAAAGAGGTGAAAATGTATAACGTAGGCGAAACGCTCCAAATGAAAGGTATTTATGATATTTTGTTTTAAATTTTGAGAATTTAGCGGCTCTTTTAGTTTTGAGATAGTTTTAGATTAGTTGAAATTTAATATACCGCCTGATCGTCTATTCGAGCCTCGTTAATTCGAGCCTTCGGGCCGGGTCATGACATGGGGCGCAAAGAAAAATTATTTATGCATATTCATGGTCAATAAGATGTAGAATGTATAAGATCCCTAAGATCCCAAGAATACTGCAGGAAAATCAACCGAGAGAAACAAAACTATGGTTTCTTATCTACTCAAATTTGTCGCAATCAAGAATAAGTTGAGAGATATACTCATATAATTAAAGCTAATGAAAGACAAACATGAGACGTAGATGGTTTTCATCTCAGTAACTGGAATTCTCTTCATTTGCGCAAGCATAAATCTACATGGACACAATGGTTATGTTCGTGCATACAGACACATACCTTTTGGTTGTAATGAGTGTATTTGGAATGCAAACTTAGAAATCTCGTTTCAAATAAGAGCAACATATTCAGAAAGCAATCAAATTGATAAATCAGATGGCTTAACAAAGAATTTCAATAGTCACAGTTTTTAAAATGAATTATCATCATTAGCAAGGGCGGTAAATCAACCGAGCTTAGGTACTATATGTTCAAGCCCACTAATTTATTTTTTATTGAGTTCAAGCTGAACTTGAATAAGATCCTGATGATTTAAATCTTCTTATTCAAGCAAGTCTATTAATTTTCTTAAGGAGTTCGACCCTTTAATTGAACCAAACTATATATAGTACTTTAATGATTTAAATATATAATCTTATTACTAAATATAAATATATTCATAAATTTTAATCAAAATTGTTATCATTCATGCACTATTATTGATAATGCTTATGAATAATGATATTGAAATTTTTTTAATCTATCTACCCATTCACTCGATATTTTACTTATAAAAAATCAATAAAAGAAGATTACATTTTTAATCTATTTGCACAATATTTTTATTATACTTATACCTCTAATAGCGGAATCAGCCTTAGTTCTTAGAGGGGGTAAAACTGTGCATTAGACGCCAGTGATGATTATTTATACATTTTTTAGATTATTTAGCTTTGTCTTTTAATTAGTGAAAATTTAATCAATCAACAGAAACTGTCAAAAAAATTGTAGTTAACCCTCTTACTGATATGAAAATGTGTGATTCTAAAATGGAAAACACACAAAACTTATTTGTTCAAAATATCATATATGGTCATGATGCAAGCCATGGCATGCACAAAAATTAATATTTATCACAATTCCATGATACAAAATTAAACAGTAAGATGCATCACGTCATGAACTAAATTTTTTTTCTAAATGAACAAAATTACTCTGTTTGAATTATAATTGTAAAGATCCCTTTGTAGGGAAAATCACTTAAAGAAATTAAACAACAATAAAGAGATAGTCCTGGCCACTTTAAATACCTAAATAAAAACTCTATTTATTCTATTTATGTGCTCTTCACCACAGCAGGTTTAAAATAAAATTAAGATCAGCATACGCACTTTGGAACAAGTGATTCTCTAATTCACGTTGCGTAGGTTGAGTAGAGTTTCGAACTCAAAATTTGAAAGTTTAGCTTGACACAAACTTAGATCGAAGAAAAAAAATAAATAGTGCTTATAGTAAGGGAAGAAGACGTTGCACTTTGCATGCACGCCGGCTGTTTTTTCCCCCCTTTGAGCTTCAACCTTCAGATGGCATGGGATCGGGCCAGCGCTAAGGAGTGAGGAACGAATGAAACTCACGAAGGTGGTCTCGCGATTTACCTAAACACATGAAAATGGTCGGCTAGGGCAAAAAAATAAGGTGAAGGGGGAAAATTACTAAATAACCCTGGTTATAAGAGAGTTTTAATTTTTTTTAGGGGGGGCAATTACCCCCTGGGCAATGAGTGGTTCCACCACTGCTAATAATATACATAATTTTTAAATTGCATGGGATAAAGAAAACTGATATATGAATATACATCAAATTATTACATTAGCAACAAAATTATCATTAATTAGAATTTTTAATCTCTTAATGAGCTAATTATTTAATAACAAATGAACATGTTCATGAGCTAAATATTTAATCTACATTATAGCTTTAGTTGGTTAGCGTTCAAGTTAAAATTTTTTTTTTTCCAAATTTGCTAAATTATCTAAATAAACGACGTTGATACACCTTATGTAAACAAGTATCAAGCTAGTCATCAAGTGCATGAACTCTCTAATAGACCTATCAATGGTCTTATGCCAATAGCTTATAGCCAACTCTATGAATTATTCACCCTTTATTTTTGTTCAATGGTAATGAGGTATTTAATCTAATTTACCTAAATTCTTTGACGCAACCTTTAACCAAGTTATTTAAGGTCCATCACTTTTTCCTTAAGTAGTCATTTCACTATTCCAACACTGTCGATGTCAAGTCCCAAGCCCTGAATGAGAAAAATAGATGGTTGCGTTAAGTTGTTGATAGCCAGTATAAAACTGGTCGAATAATCATGACATAAATATTTTAATACATTGTGTTAATGCTAGAGCGTTTCTTGGATGTCGTGTCATGTATCGAGGGGGAAGATGACAATGCTTTCAAGAGTTGAGCATCAATGTTTTGCAATAGACATAGGGCATTGATATCGAGACAGCATTGGCCCTCGATGTCAAGACAACGTCAGTCGTCGATTTTGAGATGATGTTGAACAAAGATGAGATGTCAAGAAGACACGAGGGCGTGATTGTGGATGTGAAAATTGCTGACGTCAAGCATCAATGTCAAAATAACATCAAACTTTAATGCTAAGATGATTTTAAAACATTGATGCTGTGACGACATTGGAGAAATGGCATGGCATCATGCGTTGTTGTAAAACCTAATCATTAACACTTAACAGCTAAAGAGAAATGAAAATAGAAATATTCAGGGAATGAAATATTGAGTACAGGCGATTGATTAGCGGCTATGGAAAGAAAATAAAAAAAACTTAATTTTTATTTTTATAATAAATAAAAATGTGAAGTACAAGAAATTATATTTAAAAAATTTCATAAATATTTAAAACACATGTGTCAGACAGGTGTGTCCATTTTTTTTAATATTTTTTTAATTGGACACATCTTCAATGTGTTAGACACGTGTCGGAGGCATGTCGGACGTGTGTCGTATATGATACGTGTCGAACATTGCATATCTCCTTGAGGGAAGTGGCGATGCATCATAGGTACTAACTCTCAATCTAAAACTTGTTCGAAGTTCCCAACTAGAAGTCAACTATATAATAGATTTGCTCGCAGCACAACTACTCACACCATATCCAAGTCATATTTTATGTATAATCATATCATGTATCCAATTATGTATTGCTAACTTATCACATCACATATACAAAGGGAACTACTGTCAAGCGTTTAAATTAGATAATCTTGTGTTTTGGCTGAAACTCTATCTCATTGGTTTCTCTCATATTCTATCTTAAATTCTTCTTGAAAATCTCTCTCTCTCTCTCTCTCTCTCTCTCTCTCTCTCTACTTCATCTCTATAACTCGATTTGATTCACCCTTTTCTTTATGAGGGCTTCAAGTGGGTCTTTTGTAAATCAATCCAATTAACTAAAATCCATCAAACTCAACATATATATATATATATATATATATATATATATATATATATATATATATATATCTTCTCTTCCCTCTCACTCTTTAGGTTTGATCCCCATCTCTTGGATAGGTTTGGTACCTTTCCACAGATAACATTGGATGATTTGATTCGACATTTGGTGTATAAAATCAATTTATGTAAGTGAACTCCAAGAATTTGAGAGTCTACACTACAAGAAAATATAATATTACCAGCGGATTTTACGGTGGAAAATTCTGAATTTTCCGACGAATTTTAAAATTTTCCGGCGGATTTCCAGCGAAAAACTTTTTGACAGTAAATCAAGCGTCGAAAAACTTTTCCATCAAAAAAAAAACCACCAGAAAATTTTTCTGGTAGAGTTTTTCCATCGGAAAATTTTCTCGGCGGCTGCCCGGCGAAAAAACTCTATCGGAATAGGAATAACTAAAAAAAATTTTAAAAAAATCAACACGAGCAGTTGCCCACGCAAGCCCGCACTACCCGCCCGAAATTGCCAGCCCCGCCCGCGCTAGTCCGCTAGTGCACCCGCCCCAGCCCGTGACGCCCGGGGGATTCGAAGAGGGGACCTGAAATTTTTTGAAACACTCAACCACTTTGCTGTGGATGAAAACCTATTATGCAACTTACTCTTTTATATTTACATAACATAATACGAAAATTAAAATTTAAAATAAATTAAAACAAGTTATTAAATTAATAATTAATTAAAATAAGTTATTAAATTAATAATTAACTAAAATAAGTTATTAAATTTATAATAAATTAATTATTAATTTAATAATTTTTTATATTATTTAAAAATACATTAAAATAAAATATTAAAGTTAGTAATTAAATAAAATTTATTATTTTAATTAATAATTAAAATAAGTTATTACATTAACAATTAATTATAATAATTTATTAAATTAATAATTAATTAAAATAAATTATTAAATTATAATTAATTAAAATAAGCTATAAAATTATTAATTACGAATATATGATTTTTTCCAGAATTTTTTAAATCCGCCGGAAATTCCACTGGGAAATCAGCCGGAAAAACATCAATCAGAAATCCACCGAAAATTCTGCCTGAAAATCAGTCGAAAATATTTCAGCGTAATCCGTCAGAAATTCGCCGAAAAATCTTATAGATCTTCGCTATATAAATATAAAATTCCTAGGCAACACATGAAGCAAAGGAAGTCTACTGTTCAAAGTGATGGTGAAATAGATGAAGATTTTATTAGTAGAATTCAAGTTGGATGGTTGGAGTGGAGGAATGCATCGGACCTGTTGTGTGACAAAAAAGCACCCCTCAAACTTATAGGAAAATTCTATAAGATGGTGGTGAGACCGGCAATGCTTTATGGCGCAGAATGTTTGCCACTAAAAGCGAAGCATAAAATCAAGTTAAGTGTTGCAAAGATGAGAATGCTCAGGTGGATGAGTGGCTACACTCTTAGGGACTGAATGTGAAACAAGTATATACGTGAAAAGGTTGGAGTAGCTCCAGTGGCAGATAAGATTAGAGAGAGTTGCCTTCGATGGTTTGGACATATAAAACTTCGGCCTTCCAATGACCCGATTAGGAGAATATATGTGTTAGATTTGATTTATGTTGCTCGAAAATATTAGAAATGACTTTTTTTAACACATTTGAATGAGAATTCAACTCTTAACAGGACACAATGGAGAAAAAAGGATTCATGTGGCAGACCTCACATAGTGGGATAAAGGCTTGATGTTGTTGTTGTAGTCATTTCAATATTACCCATAAATATTTTAACTATAACTTCTATAGTGCCTCACCATCCCTTTAATAGACTCATCTCAATGATCTTCCTTCACTGGAACCAACTTCGCTTTGTGACTTTTTGGTGAGCAACATTCAGATACATATAGCACAATAAGTCTAAATATAGCTTTTATTAATTTACTTTAAAACCTTTATAATATTCTCTCATTGACTAGCTCTAGGGTGCTTAAAGTTATCATATCCAAGTATAATTTGAATTTATAGATATATTTACTAACAATTATAATTTATATCCTTTAAAATTACATATCACATATTCAATCTTTGACTAATACTAAGCCTCTTTTTTCTAAAAATCCCCCCATTCTTCTAACTTAAATAGGTCATAGCAGTAACAAATTTCAATGTCCAAATTCACTTAGCAGTAATAATAATATGGCTCAAACTAAGTAACTAGAATTAGATTTTATATAATTCACTCGCGTGCAGAAACCATATTAAAAAATTCAATGTTTGAATTCAGCTTGATAGAAACCATATAGTACAAATGCATTGTTGGATTCACAAATAAACAAATCATATGCATAAAACATGACAAATCCGAAATTTCAACACACGGATCCATCTCGATAGAAACCAAATACACAAGAACAGTAACCAGATTCATGCTTTATAGAATTCACTTAAACAGGCAGAATCCAGATCCAGAATTGCTATGTCCAGCTTCAAATCAGTAGTAACCACATGGCACCAATGAGTTGAGGTATTAAGATATACACAAATCGCATGCATACAAACAGAAACAAGCCCAAAATTTTGATGTCTTGATTCATATCAGTAGTCATCATACGGCACAAATGAGTAAATTAATTCAAAATTTCTAGAAATCACGCACAATAAATTGATATATCATTCTAGCTGTAATACCCAAAAACATTAAAAAGATAAAAACTTACCAAAATTTGTATATCCTAATTTTCGCACATCACTAAAAAGATCAAAAACAATTTTATCAAATTCAAAATTTTATAATAATCATATTGATATGTAGAAGTATATATAGTTATGTGATTATATTGGCATTTATAAATAAATTTCTTGATTAAATTAATCATCCTAAAGTTAATTTAATAACACGATTCATTCATCTAATTTACAGGGTTAAATTCCCGATTATTTATATGTAGCCAATCTAGCCCCGAGTATCATATTTCTCCTATTGAATTTCCTGGCCATACAAAACCGATAGAAAATAGTCTCTCAAGAACTAAAATTGGGATAAAATTTATTAAGAGATTAAATTAAGATGAATTTTGTATATGATTTTTACATAAGGAATTATTTTGGATCAATTTTATATAGTCGGTAGAATAAATTAGAGAAATGTGATCCTCGCAGACTAAATTGGCCTAACACAAATAGTCAAGGAACTATTTTCGACTTTAATTTTCTAATTTATCATGCAACTATCTAATGTAATAATGTAGCAAAAATCTCAATTCCAATTAAAAAGGCATGCAGCAGCCGATTGGAATGCACATGGCTGTGATGGAAGTCATTAATTTATATATTAAAACTTATATAAAGTTAAAGCACTAAAATTTTAAGGCTTGTTGAGATTTTTTTTGTTTTTATTTTTTTTAATATTTTTATTATAGTTTTTACATATTTCTATTTTTTGTTTTTAAGAATAAATCAAGTTGTTTTTAAAAGCACTCAAAATCACTTTTATGAGTTTTGAGAATTTTTACAAACAACTATCAACACTACCGGCCGGCCGCCTCCACCAGCTGCTAACCGATGATGTCGTCAATGCTTCGTTCATCGTAATCATTGCTCCGCCAATGACTAGCAACATCACATAAAGCAATTTATTTACATTCAAGAAAAAACATAAAAATGATTTTTAAGAGATCCAACATGATTTATTTCAAATCAAAATATAAATAAAATAACATAAAAACCAAAACACAAAGGTGATCCCAATTAGCCACTTAGCATTTCTTCTCATTTCCCATTTTCATAGTCTTTAGGTCAAATACAGAGAGCTATGATCTTGGTCTAGCCAAAGGGAAGAAGATATGGAGCTTGGCTTTCTTAGGTAAAAGTAGATTTTACATATTTTTTTTCAAAGAATTGAGTTTATATTAAGATTGATGAAGCTTAAAGGCTTGTTTAAGGAGAAATTATTTTCAGAAAAAATAATATTTTGAGGCTATTTAATTTAGTTTTGAGTTGTTAAATTAGGAATCGAGATAAATTGATGAAATTGCTATTTTTATTAAGTTGCATACAAAAGAATAAGATTTCGAGGTGTTTGTCATGGCTGCAAGCGAACTGAATGTTCGACAAGCCACCCGTAACTCGGCTCGATTGTAGCTCATTTATGATCATTTGATTAACTAATCAAATAAGTTTGAACATTTTTTAATACTCGATTGTTAAATAAACAAGACTATTCGCTCAACTAGTTTATGTTTATAAATATTATCATTAGAAGCTCGCAAATAAGTTCGATAAGAAGCTCGATTCATGTTCGATACGGAGATTATGAACAAGCTTAAACTCGATTAATTTTCGATATATAGCTTGATTAAGTATCGTTATGACTTATGAAAATTATGAACAACTTAATTTGAATGCTTTATTTCTATTATAATTTAATAACATAATTAATCATTAATTAATAAATTTTAAAACTAATTAAATATTATTATTTTTAGTTTGGAACTAAATACATTTCTTAAGATTTACTTAAATCTTTATTTATTATATTTTCAAATCATTTTCAGTTTAATTATGATAGATGATTCTTATTTTATAAAAAATTTAACTTCATTTTTTATGTTATATTCTTTCATTAAAATAAATTTGTTCATGAGCAAGAGATTTTTATTCATGTTTGCTGAATTATTTGTTTAGAATGTTCAAGAACAAGCTTGTTTATAAAAAGAATAATTTTATGAGCTTGTTTGTTTGTGAATGGACCCATTTGATAACTTGAAAACACTCGCTAGAGATGTTCGTGAATGGACTCGTTTAGCAGCTCTAAAACACTCCTTAGATATGTTCGTGAACACACTCTTAGTAGTTTTTTGTTAGTAGGCTTGATAAGACTTGTTTGTTAAAGGCTTGATAAGACTAGAGATGTTCGTAGAGAGATAAAGGCTTGATGTTGTTGCTGTTGTATTAAATAAAATAAAGTTGTTGGCTTATTTAAAGGTTTGTGATTGTGAATCATAATTTATCTCATATAATTTGCAGACATAGCATCATTTAAGTTGCATTAGAAAATCCTAACACTAAATTGTGCTACATAAAGGAAAGTCGACACTTGAAATTGAGATAAATTCAATGAAAAGTGCTTAGCACAATTAGTAATATTCACGACCATTGTTATCGAGATGACTATGGTAGGCTCGATCAAATACTCATGGATGACTCTAGTTGTTACTTAATCCCTCGACAAAATATAGGGTTATTTGGTCCCAAGCATTCCCATAGATGCTCAAGTAAGGGAAATCATGTATTTAAATGTTTCCATTATTTACTTCACCACTCATGGATGAATCCAAGGTTTAAAATTGCATAATTAGATATTGAGTCGTTTTCCATCCAGGACGCAAGGTATAAACCTCAAAATTCAAAAATTGTTTAAAATGGATGTTAAAAGTGATTTTTTTATACTAACCAAATAATATATTAAAGGATGACATATTAACATTCTATTGAATTATAAAGTAACAAATTATCATACATATGAAACCAATAATTGCACAAATACGTAAAGTGGCAAGTGATAAATTGTGTGAAATAGAATTAAAATGCAAATATCATAATAACAAATTAATATAAAATGTAATAATTGCATAAAAAAAATCATATAACATCAAGTTTAACTCTTAGTTCCTTCTTTCCCAGTTCCCTACTCATCTACATTTAATTTCTAGGGAAAACAACAATAGTATAACAACTCAAAATTAATCTCCAATGACATCACTAAGAGAGCTTTCATTCGAGTCATCATAGTAACAAATTGCTTTCTCCGCTACCTCATCATATGTGGAGTCCAACTTTTCCCAATCTGCTTCTTCATCAATTTCAACCATCTTCCTTTTCCCTAAACATTCATTATCAATATAAAGATAAGAGTAATACTCCAAATGAAAGAAGCTTAAAAAATTTAAATTCTTTTCTATATACATTTTCTTATTAATTCTTTCTGCAGATGGCTTGTGGCGGATGCAAATGATTTGCTTCTATCACCATCAAAAAAATTAATATTCAAATCGTCTTCTAATAATTCAAATAGTGTTACCTCTAATTCAGCATTCACAAACCACAAATCATCTAATGTCATATCCACACAAAACAAAGCATCATTGCCATCCTTCAACCTAATTATTATCAAACGATTTCTCCTCTTTGCATGCACTTGATTAGAGATGCTTCAATTGTGCTTACATCTAGAAGAGGAACACGTCAATCCTAAAACCTTAATAATAAAAAGCTATAATTCTTGAGTGTCATCACCAAATTGTATCTACCACTCAACTGAGGTATAAATAAATGAGTATAATAATTAGAAATGTAAAATGAATTATTTTGATACATAATTTTTTTGCAACAAAAAGAATTAAATGGAGATCACTTTGTAACTGTCTTTCTCCTACTATGGTCCAAAGAATCCCTCCTTATCCCCAAAAGTACTGATTGCATGTCAACATTTTCTCTCTGAGATAAATCAATTATAAGCATATCCATACAATGATAAAATCTGAATTTTATCTCAAGTTTGTTAACTTATTTTCTGCATGCTAAAACTGAGCGCTCAGATAATAATTTTTCTATAGTTGCTCCCCTCTCCTCCCAAGTCATGGGCAATTAGCTCATTCGCTTCATCTATAACATTATACATGAAACACATCACATGCTTCTTCTCAACATTTACCATGCTCAAAAACATGCACTGGTAGTCTAGTGGTTGTAATAGCATAAATCACACTCTGCTAGAATCTGTCATTCAAAACAATCTTCTTAATTTCTTTCCTCTCAGGTTTTCTTATCTAAGCACAACTCAGCCACTAGGTTGAAGTGAACATAACCTCCAAAGGCTGCATCGCCTTGAACATACTCTGTAAAGTCAAATATGCAGTGGCAAATCTTGTTGTTGCAGGCCTCAATATTTTTTCTTTGAAAATGTTCTCATAATTGTCAAAATGCAAGAATGATCATATATAAATTTACTTGTCTTTTTTGCTTTAGTCAGTGCATTACTATGTTCTGACAATTCCTCAATTTTTTTAAGGATCGGGTCTATGCAATGTGTGCCATAGGGAGTCTAATATAAATGCTTCCTCTTCTTGCAACCTATAAGCACTGATATTATTTGCAACCACTTAAACCATCAAGTGCTCCCTAATCTCATCAATGAAACCATCAAGAACTCCAAAAAAAACTCGTCATCTTTTACTTGATTAGAGGCCTCAATAGACTTCAAAAATACTTTATAAGAGTTATTAATCAGTACATGTATCAAACTTTTATTCTTTAAATCTAGCCATCCATCAGACATGACAGTTACCCCTATTTGACTCCAAGTCCTCTTAATTTCTTTAATGCCTTTTCAATTTCTTTTCAGCTCCTCCCCCAAAACTCACGACCTCAAATTATACATGGACACAGGTTTCAACCCTGGTTCATGGGCTCCAACAGAATGAATTATATTGTTACAAGAAGAGGAGGTTGCAACATTAAAAGGGATAGCATTCTCATAAAAAATCTACCAATATCCAATGCATACTCATGTCCGTAAAATCCCTAACAGTCTTCGAGGAAAGCTTCTGAGATATAGAAGGCCAATCTCCTTGTCAATCCTCCACCATGTTTGTCATGTAGTGATCCATGAGATCCGTTGCACCCTTACTGGATATGGGTTGTAATGAGGATGATAAGTCTCAACCACAACGCTCGCTCCCATAGTACAAGCCAACATCAGCTCTGTCCTCGAACAATTGTTGTGGCATATGCTTCGACATTTTTGATTTGTTCATGCATGCTTTAATTACCTCCTTCATCGTATCGGGCACTTTGTCAAATGATGTCACATTCTTATGGGATCTGGATGGGTACTCCTTCATCCTATTTACACCACCATTCATCATCTTCTCACAATAATTATATTTCAAATGAACATGTCTTGTCATTGCCTCCCACATCAACTTAACTACTATGTTTTCACACCGAGTCCTTCCTATAACCCAACATGGTTATATCATTTCCTCTAACCATCCTCTATGAAACCCTACAATAGCAAATTGAGAGCAAAAAAATATTTAAACATAAAAAAATTAAGGTTTTAAGAAAAAGATTTAGGGTTTCAATTCAAACAAAAAATTGAAAGAAAAAATAAATTAAATTGATAAAAATAAATTAAGGTTTCAAAATGTTCAAGAAAAAAATTGAAGGAGATTGAAACATACTCGAGGAAGAAAAAATGTCGCGTAATAGGATGAGGAGAAGGAGGCGACAATGGCGGCCAATTCCCAGGCGATCGTCAACAATGGAGGTAGGCTAGCGGCAGGGAGCTCGCAACTGGACAACTTCTCGAGGATGGGAGCTATGGCTTTGGGGTGCGACGTGTGTGTCTAAACGTGTAGCAGTTAAGATTAGGTTAGAAACTCTACTTCATATATTTTATTTAAAAAATACATAATATTAGGCGTATACCTCAAGCAGGTGAGGCGAGGCGCCCCTCAGCCAAATTGAGGCATATGCCTCAAAATATATACTTAAGATGTGCACCTTAAAGCATTTTACATCAAAATTTTATTGAGGTGCTCCTCTTATTGAGCAATTTTAAAAAGTGAATGAATCAACTTTTCTAGTGTCCTGCCACACACAGGATGATGATGCATCATGGAGGAATCTCTAATGATTAGGATATATGGTGTTACCTCATAGGTTACTTTCCTAATGCTAAGAGATAATTTCTAGTCCTAATGGCTTAGACGGGATAGGACCACAAAAGATTCCCGACAGTTCTGAAAAGCAAATGCGCATATGATTTTGATTGTTCCTCTCGGTATTTGGACCCTTGGCCTCCTAGTCAAGTTTTCCCAAAAGTCATTCTAACCACTCAATGCCTCTTGAAATCCATCACACACCCAGTCTTAGACAACTTGGCTAACTTGCATGGTCAATCGATCCATTACCTATAACTCATTTCCTCGATACTCAACCGACAACCTAGTTGGTCACCCTCTACCAAATCGAGTATAGAAAGTCTTGGATCGCCTTTGCAAGGTGTAAATCAATCGACTCACAAACCTGACTGCCCTAAATTTGGTTGGTCCGAAGGGAATTCTAAGTATTGGGTTCTTAGCTATAATATTCTCCCCTCATTGAGGAATTTCTTCCAAGAAACTTATATAAATCATCTCAAATAATAGGGGGTACCAAGTCCGCATATTTGTTGCCACCTCCTATATAGGGGTGTCAATTCGGGTCAACGAGTCGAGTTCGGGTCCAACCCGAGTTGACCCGGGCGTAAACGGGTTGACCCGAACCCGACCCGTTTAGCTAAATGGGTCAGGATATACAATCTGGACCCGACCCGCGAACCCGAACCCGACTTAATGGGATTTCAAAAAATTTAGTTACACGGCATCGATTGGATGTATTTTTTTGTCTTGTAGTATGCGTATTATAACCCCATTGATTGGATGCATTTTTTTGGTTAGTTTAATGGTAAATATAGATGCATATCTTGATATGTATTGCTTTTTTCAAATAAGTTTTATAATCAAAAGAAAGTTTATTAAAATTTAGATTATTTAGTTACACAGCATCAATTATTTGTATGTTTAAAAAATTCAACGGAGTTCAAATAATTTCTTAGTCATCATTTAGAACAATTTTACTTCATTATTTTTTCTTTGATTTCAATTTTTTTTTTTACTAACGGGTTAGCCGGGTCGACCCGCGGGTTTTTCGGTCAACTCGAACCCAACCCGTTATACAAACGGGTCAAAAATTCGAACCTGGACCCAACCCATTTAACAAACGGGTTGACCCGAACCTGAATTTTTTCGGGTCGGGTTTCGGGTCGTATCAATTTTTGACACCCCTACTCCCATATCACTTCTTGTTCAGTCTACTTCTTCCATTGTACCTAAACAATTGGATTTATCTTGTTATGAAGTGGTTGTTCTTGTTGAGCAAATATCTTTATAGATTTCTTTATAACTCAAGTCAAGTTGGATTCACATGTCCTCAAAGCTAGTTGAGAGCACAAGAGTTTGGTCAATTATATAGCATTAGAGCATTGAAACATGGGGCATATTATTCACTCTGATTAAGATATATAGTTAGGCAAGTTGACAGGTAATCGACCCCAAGTCAATATCTCGAATAGATTTATGTAACGTAATTTGAGTTTTCATATCCCATAGAACAATTTCACTACATTTCTTATCCCATTGAATTATTTCAATGCCTTGATGGGACTAACCCTCTGAGATACATATTTATGCTTGCGCATCGTACTACTTGTGTCACCAGTCTTGCACTACCCAGGGTCATTCTTGAATCTTATTTATCTTCTCAGTATTCACGTCAAAAACATAGGTTACTCGCTCCCCCAAACCTGTCCAACACAAACAAGACCAGAACTTTCATCCATAAAAGTCTTTGTATAGCATCACATCAATATTGATTAGGTATTACTATTGTAGGCGAACTTAATGAATGGTATATGTTGCTACCAACTTCCTCCATAGTCGTTTATGCATAGCTCAAGTAGGTCATCCAAGGTCAAATTCATCATCCTTTTAGTTTGACAATAATTACAAATGAAAGGTTATGCTGAAGTGAGTCAAGTTTCCATTACTTCTTTTACATGCTTCCATAGGTGTTAAAGAATCCCATCATGAGCCGAGACAATTGTTTTAAGTGTACGGTAAAATTGTACAATGATGTCTACATATAATTGGGTGAGTCCATAAACAGTATTGCATAATAGGTACTAAGTGTGCACTTTTAATAATCAATCTACTATGAACCACATGAAATCATTTCCTAGCAAGGATTTTGGTAGACTCATCACAAAGTCCATGTAAGTGTGTTTTCATGTCCACATTATTATAGATGGTGATTACATTAATCCACTCAATTTTGGCGTTCTACTTTCACCTCCCAGTAGATCATGCACTTACTCGCAAACTGTTTGATGCCCTTCAATCCAAGCTACCAAAAGTGTGCCTTCAAGCCTTAGTGCATCTTTTTGACTCTCTTGTGAATCCTTGAAAATAGACTTCTCGGAGTATGTTTCCCCTTAACTTCTCGTTGTTGGGCACACACATGAGTCTTCTAAACACTAGCACTCCGCTAGCAACAAGATAGTAGTCATATTTGTATGACTACTCGACAGTCCCTTTAGTTGTACCCTAGCTAACACATTGAATCAACTTGACAAATTTAAGGCCATCCTCTTGCACTTTGATGAGTTGGCTCAAGCAACCGGGCTTGATATCCATGTTGGCAATCCGTACCCTCAACATACTGATGGTGATTTTCTTATTGAGGGTGTCATCAACTACATTTATTTTTCCTAAATAGTACAATAACTTCAAATCATATTCCTTCAACGGCTCAAGGCATCATCATTATATATGATTTAGCTCCTTTTGGTTATATAGATACTTCAAAGTTTTCTGGTTGGTGAAGATTTCTACTAAGGGATAATAGAGGTAGTGCTTAGAGTGCGATGACAATCCTTGCCAACTACAAGTCATTAGGGCAATTTCCTTCTATTAGATTCAGTTGTTAGGAAGCATAAAACAAAAACTCAAACTCAACCATCATACATTAGAACACAGTTGAGTCTTAGTAGCTAGAAGTCATTGTAAACATGGAATCCTTTTATTCCTTTGAATAGACGTGGAAATGTGTCAACATCAAGTATTCCTTCAAAAAGTTGATACTTAGCTCACACTTACTCATCCACTCAAACTTGATAGTCTTTTGGTTTAACCAAAGCATTAATGTAGCCTTTCAAATCTAACTAATACTCATTTTATTGGCTTAGTCTATGTTAAACTAATCATTATGTCCAATAAAAATTTTGTTTCTTAAAACTCTAATTTTGAAATTATTTGCTTCTTGGCTTTTAGCTCTTAACCATGATCCTATTATGCGTCATATTTCTACTTATATATTATGCAAACCATAAGAAGAGCCAACTCTATCACGATCCGGCCCGATAAGCTCAAATTAACGAGGCGGGAAACAGACGGTCGTATGAAAAATTTAAAATATTCATCCCAATGTAACATATCATAATAGGCATCCAAGCAAAAGTAAGAAAAAGCCATTAACTACAAACAACATTTTACACGTACATATGAATCTACTACAAGGAGTACATGTCATCCTATCATATGACATCAAAAACAATAAAAAGAGAACTTGTCCTCTGGCGTTTCCCTATAATGATAGGTGAACGGCTGCCTGCCAGCCATATCGGATTAGCAGGCTCTCCTGAAAAATATCCCACAACTAGGCTGAGCTAAAGCTCAATAAGCAACATGTTATTCTATCAATTTCAGAAAAACAAAGTAAAGAGACACATTATGCATGCTAATTTCATGGTACGGTGTAGTAATAAACTAAAGAAAAACATTAAACGTGTCATGCAGTAGTAACTGGTGTGCTTAAGTCTGTATGTCATCCTATATGACAGTTTTACTTTTCATATATCTGTAATATTTTGTATTTCACATTTTTCATATTTTATTTTGTACTCTTTATGAATATAACATATTCATATCTTATATAACAGTAACAGAGTATCAATTTTGTACTGATCAGACACACATTTAATTGACCATTTCTTTCATTTTATGTTTGCTCCGAGGAGCTATATTTTTCCTTTACCTTTTTCCTTTACCATATTGATACTCCGTGCCAACATACACATGCAATCATACTGTAACTATCATAGGAGAGTGGCTAACATTCCATTCAAGCATATGTCCCTACCTAATGTAGCATTTTCATGCATTTCTATATGTAAACATTTTAAAAGAAATAGATATGCATTCTAAATTATCCATCTCATGCTGTCAAAGTACATTGCATTTAAAGAAGAAATATGATATTGCTAAAATGAATAACAATGTTAAAATATATGACACTTTTAAATCAAAATTTAGAGAAGAAACAAATTCTAAAATTAAAAGAATTACATTTACCTATCTCAGATATAAGCAAACAAGCTCGGACGTGCGCAAAATGCCGTTTATCATTTGGCGTCTTTCCTCTCCCACTTCCAACACCTAAAAGAATATAATTTCTATTACCCAACATTAACCATAATTCTTTTTCATTAATTTAGCATTTTTAATATCATTATTTTTGGATTTTAAATAAACCCTAAATTTTTAAAATCCAAATTTTGATCCAATCCCATAATTTACCCTTTTTAACCCTTTACAATTACCTAATTTAATTTAAAGTAACCTTAATTTTCGGTTTTGCCCTAAAACCCCAAATTTGAAAACCTAAATTCCATTATTTTTATCACATATTCATGCTAAAACCTCCCATTTACCTAATTAACATTTAGGGCATGATTATTTTCGGATTTTCTTTAATTAAAAATTAGAAAAAATATAACATTGTGAAAAATCTTAATTTTTACCCTTAAAAATATTCCTAGAGTTATTAGGAATAATATTTGTTAAGGTATTCTCAAAGAAATTGAATTTCAGAAAAAGCCCTAATTTTGAAAATATCAACAATCTTGTAAGAAAACAAAAATTAAGGTTTAGAACTCACCATTAAACTTCCCTAAACATTCTCCTTTTAAAAAAATTAAAAAATTTGGAAAACCCTAGATTTTCAACCTAAGAAAGTCTAAGCGAAAGAAAATTTTTTTTATTTAGGAACATACATTCTTCTTTCCTAAGGCTTCCCCTTCGATTTCCCACAAAAATCGCAGTCGGAAACCTCCTGTCGCCACTCGCCCGAAGCCCTTGCCGTCACCCTCTCCCTCTCTTGCGTTCGGCCGAACCAGAAAGCATGTGTGGAATGGTTTCGGTCTCTTTTAAGCTATTTGGGCGTTGGGGAGGCCAATTACGCATGTGCCCTTGCATGCTTAAGGTTATTGAGAACAGAGATGGGCTATTTAGTAATTAGCCTCTAAGCAAACGTTGCCGATTTTTTAATTTCAAATTCATGAGAAATTAACCCTAAATCCTTTATACCAAATCGATCGAAAATTTAATGTAGAATTTTATAAAATTTGTTTCGTTGAATTCTGACAACATCGAAAATTCGTAAAGTTTCATCGTAGTGCATCGCAACGCGTCGCGACACTACGATTTGACATTTTTGGGTTTTACAAACTCTGGCTTTCATACTATCATCTTTTATGAAAATGAATAAAATAAAAACAAACACATTCTATCCACTAGAAGAAACCAATAATCCACTAGCAATAACACATTCTAGCCCCTCTTCTTACTACTATCCAATATGGCATTCAATAACTCCTAGGGGAATTTTAAAATTGCCTTGCCAAATGCAGGATACCCTCCCTTCTTTTCCCCACTTCCATGCATTTATATTCCCACAAAGTAAAATATAAGGATACAACACCCATTTAGAGGTACCCTTGCTGATAAAACAGCCACATGCAATATTATATAACAAAAAGTAAACTTACTCCAATTAAAAATGAGTATCATATAGGTTCTGTGAAAACATTCATAACTGACAAGCATACATTAAAGGATGCAGACGCTCAACAGAAAAAAGTCATTAAAGATTAAACTTAATCCTCATAATTTAAAAGCATGCATAAAATTTATATAATAAAGCAGCCTAACCTAACATGCCGGCCATCACCATAGGCATCTTTCACAATGACTACATCTGCATTTAGCTGGTCCTTGATCTGCACAATAAGATGACAAAAACTCATTAGAATTAAGTATGTTTTCATGCAAAGTGCAGAAAAGAGACTGCTCGTAGAGAGCATACAAATGCATCATTGGAAAGCAATACGTAGTCGCTTTCTAAATCATTAAAAATACTTGGAGAATATACTTTGTGTTGGGCAACTAAAGACCATCAATGATATTTTCCCAAAATAAACGAGTTACAAGCTTGCTATAACCAATAAGACAAAGCACCTTGCAGAATGCATACAACAAAACGAATGCATTACCAATGCACGACAAGCTCTCAGATAAAACCATGCTATTTGGTGATCTATTTTTCAATAAATTGATGAGAATTATCAGAGTTCCTTTCTATCGTGCAGAAGTTCCAGAGAGAAAAAGTGTCTGAAAACAGTAACAGAGTGTTCTCCAAAGATGCAGCAAAGAAATCTCCGATGAAAGCTCAAAGTATTTTCAGAAGTTGAAAAACATGCAGCAGACATGGCAAACATGAATGACATGAAGATTAAATAAATAGGCATACAAATAATAGGTCTTTTTTCTTTTTTCTTTTTTTTTTTGGGGGGGGGGGGGGGGCTATAGACAAAAGCTATGCCTCCTGTGTCCAAATCTCGACAAATTATTTTGACAGATCTCACGTAGTCCCGTGTCCCTATTTTTTGAACAAATTAATAACTGGTTCATCCTCCTCAGATATCTGATCTGCTTGTACCACATGTCCTTTTTTCAGCAAATTAATAACTAATGCTTCATCAGATTTGTAATCTGCTTGTACTCAGACAGCTAGGGACTGTTTGGCAACAGGATTTACATGGGATTTGACCAGGATTTCGACTCGACATAAATCTCACAGTGGAATAAACCTATCGTTACTACCTTTTTGAGGTATATCCTAGATTTACTAAATCCGGGAGTTCGGCAGATTTATGAGATTTGGCAAAAGAAGCATGCGAAAGGGAGAAAATGGTTACCTTTGCAATGAGCGAGCGAGCTCCCGTTGCCGCCATTATTGTCGATCCAACAGAAGAACAGCAAGCTATCGTGACTTCCGATCCAACAGGAAGGAATGTCGTCGAAGGATGAGAAGAAGTCTTTTAGCGAGTACCTCACATGCAAAGCAAACCCTAGGCCTACGACTATAGCAAGACAAAGCAAAGAAATTCTTGAAATGGGCAGGCATTGGCAGAGAAGTATATCATAAGAATGAATTAATTTAATTCAATTAGCTTAATTAAAATTAATCAAAAATATAAAGTAATTAAAAATTAATTAATTACTCGGATTAATTGATATTAGCAATGACCTTTCTTTATTAGATTTAAATGAGAATTCAACTCTCAACAGGACACAATTAAAAAAAAAAGATTCATGTAGCCGACCCCACGTAGTAGGATAAAGGCTTGATGTTTTTGTTGTTGTACTCAGATTAATTGATAATTAATTTAAATTCTGATTATATTATTTATAGTGATTAGTTATTAATGATAATTATAATTAATAATTAATAATTAACTCATAAATAAATAAAAATATAATCATAATTGGAATTAATAAGTAATTTCATAACTCAACTATTTAATAATTTTAGTAATTGTAATTTATCAACGATAATTAAAATTGAAATTAATAAATTGTACTTAAAATATAAATTAAATTTAAAACTCAAACCCTATACGCCGTACCATCCAAGTTAAAAATAAATCTAATTTAGCTTAATTAATATAATTTAAAATATTAATAATTAATTAGATTAATTAAATAATTAGTAGTACAAATAAATAATTTAAACTAGCTTAATTACATAATTAGTTGTATAATTAGTGATTAAAATTTAATATAATTAGCTTAATTAATATAATTTGAAATAAAAATTATTAATTATATAATGAACAAAGTAAATAATAATTAAATAATTAATGAGTTGTAGAACACTTAAGTGATTAATAAGATGATTAACAGTATAATTAATAATTAAAACTAATTAAATAATACTTAAATAATTAATTAAATTATTAGTAGGAGTATTATTTAAAAAATTAAGTATATCAAAAAATAATGAACTAATTAATTAGATATCAAATACTTATTAAATTAACACCTAAATAAGTAATTTGATAATTAGTACTATAATTTGTAATTAAATTATTAGTTAAATTATTTGATAACTAAGCTAGATTTTAATTATATTATTTATCATTATAACTTATTAACAATAAGTAAAATTAAAATTAATAAGTAATTTATACTTAACAACACAATAGCAACAAAAATGGATATAATACAACTCAGATTGATTATTTTCTTATAAGAAAATTAGATCGTTTAGATTGCAAAGATTGTAAAGTTATTCCGAGTGAAAACTTATGTACCCAACATCGTTTATTAGTTTTGGACTTGAAGATAATGGGGAAGAAAATAAAAAATAAAGTAAAACGATTTCCTAGGATTAGATGGGGGCATTTAAAGAATATTAACAAAAATATTTTTGAGAGTAAGATTTTAGATCTTAAGATTTTGTCTGTGCATGAGGATGCTAATGTTATGTGGGAAAAAGTGGCTAGTTATATTAAGAATATTGCAAAAGATGTGCTTGGAGTTTCAAAGGGAAAAGCTCCTAATAGTAAAAATAGTTGGTGGTGGAATCCAAATGTGCAAGAAAAGATTAAAAATAAGAAGATTTGTTATAAAAATTGGTTTAATTGTAAAAATTCTGATAATTGGAAAATATATAAAGAGGCACGTAAGGAATCTAAGAAAGCAATATGCGATGCAAAGAGTTTAGCTTTTAGTGATTTATATAATAGATTAGATACTAAGGAGGGAGAAAGATATATGTATAAGCTAGCCAAACAAAGAGATAGGAGTAGTAAGGATTTAGTTCAAGTGAAGTGTATTAAGGATGAAGATCAAAAAGTACTTTTTTTAGAAGATGATATTCAACAAAGGTGGATGAGATATTTTGCTAAACTTTTTAATGAAGAATGTGAAAATAAAATTGACTGTAGTGATCTTAGCACCCTAAATGAAAATAAAGATTTATGTTTATATCGGCGTATTAGTAAAACTGAAGTTAGAGAGGCTTTAAAGAAAATGAAGGGTGGAAAAGCTGTTGGACCTGATGATATTCCAATAGAGGTGTGGAAATGCTTAGGAGATGAAGGAATTTCTTGGCTTACTAAACTTTTTAATACTGTTTTGAAGACTAAAAAGATGCCAGATGAGTGGAGAATGAGTGTGTTAATCCCTATTTTTAAGAATAAAGGTGATGCACAAGATTGTGCTAATTATAGAGGAATTAAGTTAATGTGTCATACTTTAAAACTATGGGAACGAGTTATGGAGCATAGGTTGCGGCGTGATACTAATGTTTCTCAAAATCAATTTGGATTCATGCCGGGTAGGTCTACTATGGAAGCCATATATTTATTAAGAGGTTTGATGGAGAAATATAGAGAGAATAAGGAGGATTTACATATGATATTTATTGATTTAGAAAAAGCATATGATAAAGTTCCAAGAGAAGTGCTATGGACAGTTCTTGAAAAGAAAAGAGTTAATAACGCTTATATTCAAATCATTAAAGATATGTATGCAGGAGCTATTACTTGTGTTCAAACACAAGGTGGTTTGACCAAGTATTTCCCTATTTCGGTTGGATTACATCAAGGATCAGCCTTAAGCCCATATCTGTTTGCTTTAGTCATGGATGTTCTCACTAGACATTTGCAAGAGGATGTACCTTGGTGTATGCTTTTTGCTGATGATATTCTTCTTGTTGATAAGACTAGAGAGGGAGTTGAAGGTAAACTAGAATTGTGGAGGTCAACCTTAGAGTCTAAAGGTTTTCGCTTGAGTAGATCTAAAACGGAATATATGGAGTGTAATTTTAGTAATAATAGACCTAGTGAGGGCATTGTGACTTTGGCCGATCAAGTCATTAATAAGAGTACACGTTTTAGATATCTTGGATCTATTGTTCAGAGTGATGGTGATATAGATGGGGATATTATCAGCAGAATCCAAGTTGGATGGTTGAAGTGGAGGAATGCATCAGGCTTATTGTGTGATAGAAAAGTACCCCTCAAACTTAAGGGAAAATTCTATAAGATGGTGGTGAGACCTGCAATGCTTTATGGTGCCGAATGTTGGCCATTAAAAGAGAAGCATAATTCTAAGTTAAGTGTTGCAGAGATGAGGATGCTCAGGTGGATGAGTGGCTTTACCCTTAGAGATAGGATACGAAATGAGCATATTCGTGAAAAGGTTGGAGTAGCTCCAGTGGAAGATAAGATTAGAGAGAGTCGCCTTAGGTGGTTTGGTCACGTAAAACGGCGGCCTCCCGATGACCCGGTTAGGAAAGTAGAGGTCTTAGATTTGACTTATGTTAAGAAAGGTAGAGGTAGACCTAAAAAGACTTGGTCAGAAAATATTAGAAATAATCTTTCTTTATTAGATTTAAACGAGAATTTGACTTGTAACAGGACACAATGGAGAAAAAGGATTCATGTAGCCGACCCCACGTAGTGGGATAAAGGCTTGATGTTGTTGTTGTTGTTGTTGTAACACAATAGCAACAACAATATCAAACATTTATCCCACTATGTAAAGTCGGCTACATGAATCCTTTTTCTCCATTGTGTCCTGTTAAGAGTCAAATTCTCATTTAAATATAATAAAGAAAGGCCATTTTTAATATTTTCTAACCAAGTCTTTTTAGGTCAACTTCTACCTTTATTAATATAAGTCAAATCTAATACATCTACTTTCCTAACAGGTGATGTAAGCAAAAATTAGGACAAACCCCTAATTTTTGCAAATAAGAACAAAGTCTTACAAGGTAATAAAAAAGAAACTCAAAATACCCAAAATGACACTTTTTATAGAATAAAGACTCTTACAAACTTTGACTCAAACAAACTTATGAAATAAAAATCCTAAACTTGCATTCCATTTGCTTTTAGAAGAAGGATACAGGTGGGGTGGACACTTGCGTAGAGAAGAAGGGAGGAGAAGCTCGCAAGCTTTCCTAGAGGGGAAGGAGAAGAGTTGGACAAAGCTCGCAAGCTTTTCCAAGAAACCCGCAAGTTTACAATTTCCAAAAATCACATTATCACACACTCTCTCTCTCTTACAAAACACCCTAAATATATAACCAAGAGAGAGGAAACCCAACAGCCAAAGTACCTCCAAATAGACCAATGAAAAGAGGGGAAAAGGAATGCCAAAAGTCTCCAACAGCAGCCATAAAAGTTCAACACAGGAAACAGGACAAAAGCCCACAGCAAACCAGCCAAAAAGGCCACGGAACCAGCCAGCTGGGAAGGAACCGAAGGGGCAAACCAGCAACCAAGGCAGCAGCCACAAGAAGTCCAGCAAACTTATGGGAAACAGCAATAAAACCACCAAAACCGAAGAGGTAAGAGGAGAAACCGAGGAGGCAGCAAGGGGAAACCAACCAGCAGCCATGGGAAGAGCAAACAGCCACCAAAACCGAGAGGGAAGGGAGAAACCGAGGAGACGCAAGGGAAGGGAAAGAGACACAAGCCACTCTATAAATACATACCTTTATGCATTTATGAGCTTCTACTTCATGCATTTAGGAATTAATGAGCTCACCCAAACCATAACTCCAACATCAGCTCAAAACCGAGAGCCACAAAGCCCCAAAATTATTAACTTGTGTTGACCCCCCCCTTTGCCTACATCAACAGGTCTGTCAGAAGGCCGAAGTTTTACATGACCAAACCATCTAAGTTGACTCTCTCTAATCTTATTTTCCATAGGAGCTACTCCAACCTTTTCACATATATGCTCATTTCGTATCCTGACTCTAAGAGTAAAGCCACTCATCCACCTGAGCATCCTCATCTCTGCAACACTTAACTTAATATTATGCTTCTCTTTTAATGGCTAACATTCTGCACCATAAAGCATTGCAGGTCTCGCCACCATCTTATAGAATTTTCGCTTAAGTTTGATGGGTACTTTTCTATCACACAACAAGCCCGATGCATTCCTCCACTTAACCATCAACTTGAATTCTACTAATAATATCCCCATCTATTTCACCATCACTCTGAACAATAGATCCAAGCTATCTAAAGCGTGTATTCTTATTAATGACTTGATCACCCAAAGTCATAATCACTCTACTAGATCTATTATTACTAAAATTATACTCCATCTATTCAGTTTTAGATCTACTCAAACGAAAGCCGATAGACTCTAAGTTTGACCTCCACAATTCAAGTTTACCTTCAACTCCCTCTCTAGTCTTATCAACAAGAAGAATATCATCAGCAAAAAACATACGCCAGGGTACAACCTCTTGCAAATGTCTAGTGAGAACATCCAAGACTAAAGCAAGAAGATATGGGGTTAAGGTTGATCCTTGATGTAATCCAACTAAAATAGAAAAATACTTGGTCAAACCACCTTGTATTTGAACACAAGTAACAGCTCCTCCATACATATCCTTAATGACTTGAGTATAAGCATTATTAACCCCTTTCTTTCCTAGAACTCTCCATAGCACTTCTCTTGGAACTTTATCATATGCTTTCTCTAAATCAATAAATATTATATGTAGATCCTCCTTATTCTCTCTATACTTCTGTATCAAACCTCTCAATAAATGTATAGCTTCTATAGTAGGGCCACTCGGCATGAATCCAAATAGATTTTGAGAAATATTATTATCACACCGCAACATATGCTCCATAACTCACCCATAATTTTAAAGTATGGAACATTAACTTAATTCATCTATAATTTCCACAATCTTGTGCATCACCTTTATTCTTAAAAATAGGAATCAACACATTCATTCTCCACTTATCTGACATCTTTTTAGTCTTCAAAATAATATTAAAAAATTTTATAAGCCCAGAAATTTCTTCATCTCCTAAGCATGTGTATGTATGTATATATATATATATATAAGCTAAAATCTTTGCATCGCATATTGCTTTCTTAAACTCCTTAAGGGCCCCTTTATAAATTTTTCTATTATTAGAATTTTTATATCTAAATTAATTTTTATAACAAATCTTTTTTTTGGTCTTTTCATGCACATTTCAATTCCACCAACAACTATTTTTACCATTAGTAGCTTTTTCCTTTGATACACCAAGAACATCTCTTTGCAGCATTCTTAATATCACTAGCTACTTTTTTTCACATAATATTAACTTCCTCATGCACAGACAAAATCTTAAGATCTATAACCTTACTTTCAAAAATACTTTTGTTAATATTCTTTAAATGCCCTCATCTAATCCTAGAATAACTTTTTACTTTTTTTTAGTTTCTGCCTCTTCATGTTAACATGTAAAACTAATTAGCGATGTTGGGCACATAAATTTTCACTCGGAATAATTTTACAATCTTTGCAATCTAAATGATCTATTTTTCTTATAAGAAAATAATCAATATGAGTTTTACTATATCCATTCTTATAAGAGATGAGATGTCCATCTATTTTCCTAAATAAGATATTAGCAATTACAAAATCATAAGCAAAAGAAAATTTTAATATGGTCTTACCACCTTCATTAGTCGCTCCAAACGGATAGCCATCATGAATGCTTTGAAAATCATCTATTTTTCTACCGACATGTCCATTTAAATCTCCTCCAATAAAAACTCTTTCTTCAAGAGGTATTTTTTGTATTAATTCCTCTAAAGTCATTCTAAAATTTTAATTTTGAACAATATTCAAATCTACTTGAAGAGTATAAGTAATTATAATATTAATAATCTTAGCATCAATAATAATCTTTAAAGTTATAATTTTATCTGCAATTATAGTAATTTTTACAATATTATTCTTCAAACTTTATCTATAATCACACTTACACCATTTCTAATATGTCTCCTACCAGAATACTATAATTTAAATCCTAAACTATCAATCTCCTTAACCTTCTCCTAACTCATTTAATTTCTTGAATGCATAGAATATTTATCTTCCTATGAATCATATCTATTAATTCTATTAATTTGTCTGTAAGGGAACCTATATTCAAAGTTCATATCCTAATTTTAATTTCATGGAGTAGCTTCTTTGCCAACATTCGTCCATGATATGAGAACCCTTGCCTATTTAACACTCATCCGAGCGCCGGTGCAGCGGCCCTTGCACACTTGTTGCTATATTCAGGTCATGCAACATGTCGCTTCTAGAGAATGCCCTAGCATTAACACAATGTATAAAATGATGATTCGACAAGTTTTATGCTAGCTGTCGACTACCTAATACAATCCTTCATTTTTCTCATCCAGGATTTGGGACCTAGTAACAGCAGTGTTTAACTCGTACTTAACACATAAATTAAATTAAAAGTATAATAAATTTAATTTTTAAATAAACCAATTGCCTTAAATCCTAGATTACATTATAAAATAGTTTCACATGATTTAACTACCATCTTGCCAAAAAGTTTTTAGAAATTAACATACCCTGAATTTATGCAACTCACTTTGATATATTGGTTGGGAGCTTTGGCTACCAACCAAGGGATCTTAGATTCGAAGCTTGCGTATGTGATATGTGTGTGAGTTTGACTTAATTGGCTCAAAAGTCTCACAAAAATAAAAAAACATACCCATCCGAATTTACAGAATTTACTAAATCCTAGTTGTTGCCAAACAGCCCCCTACACTTTCTTTGGCGTTTCTCATTTTATACTAAGTGGATTACTTGATCTTTGTTATTATGCAGAAGGGGGTATATTGCTATGGCTGCATAAGTTTTTTTTATTTTTTTTATCAGCTTATACGGATTGAGAATGCTCAGGAACTGCATTGGCACGCTAAATAGGTGATAATAGTTTTTATGTGGCTTCTCCTCCCTAAAACTTGCCAAAGTAATAAATTATTGTGGCTTCCTAAAGTAAGGAGTTGCGATTTTTAGGTCTCAATAAGCAATTTTTCCAATTACTCTGAATTAACAAGTATTAATCGGCATCACAAAACGGAATTCTAATGCAGATTACCCCCAGAATAAAAGCAGGTGAAACTAGGTGAATTGATTCCGCGATTATTTAAATGGAAGACAGCAATTAAAGGCCGGATAATAAGGAAATACCTTAGTCTCCATTGACTGGATGGTGTTGGAGTCAATGGATGCGGAAGAATCAGAAGCCTGAGACGCCCGAAGACTGCAGAATTTCCGGAGACCGCATCCAGAGAGTAAGGGAAATCGAAAGGGCAGGGGAAAAAAAAAGGGTGCGGCGATTGTGATTCTTGGCCACCGGAGCTGCTTCCATTCGGTTCGTGGTCCGCCGGCCGCTGTATCGGAGATAAAGGAAATCGGTCGGAGCAACCATGGCCTACCAACAGGGGAAGAAGAAGAAGAGGATAATACGATTCCATTGGCGGGGCGTAGCAGCGAGGGCAGCAGTGGAGACTGCGAGGATATCATAGCCAGAGAAAATCCGGCTCTCATCTCAGAGCGACGCAAGTTTGGACAACTTTATTTTCTTTGAGTAAGGAAAGGGAGAAATTGAATTTTATATGTTTGATTTACTAGAAAAAAAAGGGTCAGTATAAATTTTATTGAATTTATTTTTTTATTCTAGTTTATTTTTACATCTACGAAATTTATCTAGTTTCTATCAAATTATTTTTTATGATAAACTAATCACATTATTATTGCCTGCGTACCACCCTCCTTCGGAAAAAATTATTGGGTGCGGAAACCGGACGCAGTTCTACATCCGGAAGCCAGCCAAATGACGACACGTGGCAACGCGGCGACCCGACGACCCGGCCCGTTGAGAAGTCGGAAAGACGCACGTGTTTTGGCGAATTCCGCGCGCGGCCACAGCCTGACGGCCCGACCCGTACCTTTTAAAAGAAAACGAAAAGAAGAGTCCGGATAAAATTTGAAATCGAAGCTTTCAGTGTTTCTCTGGTGCTATCCATCATCGGACGAAAATTTAGGGTTCTCTCATCACCTTCTCGACGGAGAGAGAGAGATTCTGAAGCAATGCCTAAGGTCAGTAATTTGTTATGAAATGTTTAGGTTGAGGAAGCTAAGACTGTTAATGAAAAATTAGGGTTTGGGGTTTCCTTTATATAAGAAAATGTTATTGTTTAGATCAGGACATGAGATAGATAGTATAAGATTAATATACAGATTCTCGGTATTAATATCGGTATCAAAATGGCGTACCTACTATACCGCTCGGTAGCGTTCGGTATTGCTCTGTACCAAGCAGCTGTGGTAGGTAGCATGCTCTGTACTAGTATAGATCTGATAATAGTACTCATGATCGGTACTCATCTGTATTTTTTTTACTGATCTGACAATGAAACGTTGATACTGATTGTAAAAGAGAAATACCACTCTCGATATTTTTTGGTATTTGCTCAGTATTGCATTGGTATTTACTCTGTTATGATCGATATTGATGGTTATTGATCGATATCGAAGTAATATTATGCATGATACCGATCTTATTTGTTGAGGAAGAGATCGATATATTTCTCGGTAGATGATATTACTCAATACTGTATTCAGTTGAACTTATTTGGAAGGCTCGGTTTAGATCGGTATTTACTCGGTATTTACAATTCCCTAATTTGTAAACGCATTATCCATTCCAATGTTGCAGGGATATACTCCTCCTATTCATTTCCGTTGCAGATCATCCACTTTCAGAGAAGTATGCAATCAGTTAGTCAGTAGATTTGGCCAAAATTTTGTTGACAAATTAAGAGAGCTTCAACTTGATCAGTTTCTGACATTGGCGCCAATTCGGCAGAATGTTCCACTTGTGCATAAGCTTCTGACCAAATGGGACATTCAGAAGCAGTGTTTTGTTCTGAAAGGACGACGGCTACTGTTCACTTCTAATGAGGTAGCTCTTATGCTTGGACTGCCCAACAGGGGTGTAATATTCGTGCCGGGAAGTGGTAGAATAACTGGAACAACATCCAATGACATCATGCATGAGATTGAAAGTTTGGATGTGTCAACACCACCAGAAGATGTTGAGAGAAAATTCATATTTTTCTTGCTATCAAATCTATTTTTTCACATGGCAAACTTTAAGATACCTACTGCCTTCCGTGAAGTTGCTGACAATTTTGACGTATTTTTAACTTACAATTGGTCAGCATCCATTAGGGATTTCCTAGCAAGTGAATACGATAGTATTGCTACGAAGAATGCCAAGGGGAGGTCACTCGGCTATATAAATGGATTTGTAGTTATTTTAATTGTAAGTATGATCGTACTTTATTACAGCAATCCTTAAGCTAATTCAATCAATTTGGTTATGTTATTTATCCCAAAAAATACAGATTTGGTTTCTAGAGCATACAACCATACACACTCCAGTGGATGAAAGTTCTCGACCTCGTTTTAATCGTTGGGACATCCACATTATGTACAGTGAGTTGGAGGTGTCAAAACTATTTGCGAGTCTACGCAAAGATCAGGTAATGAAATACATATCCATTACATCGTTCGTTTTGTCAAACTCTTCTCCTTTTGTTTTGAGCTTACCCTAACAAATACATATCCATTAGATCGTTCGTAATTTTGGAGTTACAGGGGTCGAGAGAAATTTATTAGGGAGTTCTTCCATTATTTCTCCACCCAAGAAATCAACAATCGAGCCCCCAACAATCGAGCCCCAAACAATCGAACCCCCAACAATAGAGCCCCCAACAATCGAGCCCCCAACAATCGATTCCCCAAGAATCGAGCCCCCTACAATCGAACCAATAATCGATCACACAGTAAATGTTGATATACATCATCAATCTAGCCCCCCAAAATCCCATGAAATCTCACCCACTCGCTGTAGTCCTGCCAGCTCCACAAAGATCCCAACCCCCCCAGAACCCGGAGCACTACATCCCAAAAAGAAGCGCCACCTGCAAATATTTCTGATGATAGTAACATTAAGAGCTTACACGATGACATAAAAAGACTGTTTGAACAGAATAAATTACTTGTAAAGAAGATTACTGCCGTTGATGCTACTACCAGTTTGTTAGATAAACATGTCCAGGCACTTGAATCATGCATTTTTGAGTTGAGAGTAGAGACAAATTCCAAAGTGGAAGCTATAGGGAAGTTCTTAGCCGATCATTTCCCCACTGCGTTTACAGCTTATACAGGTTCAAGGGGTGAAGAGTCTTCATCCAGGACCGTTACCGCAATTCCTGTAGAATTAACTGAATCTAAATCACCTCCGGAAGGGCTGGTATTGATTAAGACCACTGAAAAAGAAACAACATTGCCAGATGAAGAGATGGAAGAATTTGCGTCTTCTGCCCATACTGTAATAGCACGGAGGGTAAAATGACGTGCTGATAGAAAAAGAAATTTGGTAAAGTCACCTTTCACAGGCGGCCCGAGGAAAAAAAAACTACACATGCCGAGAATAAGCCAAAGCCACAAGCAAAGCAGGATTCTCCCAGTAAGGTTGGTGATGTTGAGAAGTTGCAAGTGACGGAAATTCCAACTGATTACACGATTAAACCTCGCCCAGCAGAAGTAATACTTGAGTATAACGGACGGTTATTAATAAGCGAAGAAATGCGGATATTCATTGACAGTTGCCTTAAAAGATATAACGACAAGTGAGTATCGGTATTTACTCGGTATTACTCGGTATTTAATCGGTATGGAGTTGGTATTAACTCTGTATTTATATCGGCATATGGTATATGATGGTATATCTACTCATTTGATGTTGTTTGGTAATCGCGTCTACTTAGCATGTCTCGGTATTTGGTCGGTATTAGTTGTTATTGGTTCGGTATATGGTTTATTGATTTCGCTAAGATACTGTCCAATTCTGTGTAGGGGTGACATTATATATACAGCTGGAAATGTTCAAATTTACAGAAGCCAGATTGATGAGCTGTTGATGTCAGAATGCCTTGATACCAATCACATAGACGCATTTGGTATTTTACTTGCTGAGAAGAACCGGTTATGCCCAGGGTTATTTACGCCATTCCTATTTGTATCTAGCTGCCATTGGGTGAGTTAGTAAAATCATTTAAATTTTGTTTTTCATCCAGACTAAATTGTTTTTAATTTAATTGAACCAGGGTTATGTCCAACATAAAGTTGACACGACACAATACGTCTCACATATAACAGTAGAGTCTGTTCGGGCTGCAAAATATTTGCTTGTTCCAATTATACAGGATTTTCATTGGACTCTCATTGTTGGCAACTTGAGTCTCAAAACATGGGAATTTTATGATTCCTTACCAAAGAAGACTCACATAGATGTTCTTCCAGGAGTTGTAAGTACGACGGAATTAATTTTACAACGATATCCGTTATAAATAATACATTAATATGCATTTCCTTTTTTATAGATATCTCATCTGTTCGAGGAAACTAAAAATGCTTTTGATGAGGACATACGAGGTTGGCCGATTCAGAAAATTAAAGAAGCTCCAACACAGAAGAATAGTGTTGACTATGGAATGTATGTCTGTAAGTATATGGAAGCAATCATCCAAACAATACCTGTAGTGTGGTCTGATGTGAAGGACTGGGAGGAAAATATGCCCAAATTCCATGCAGAATTTGCCTACGCACTCTTCTGTACTACAATTAAATAAATAATATTTCATACATGTATTTCATGTTTCTTCCTTATAACACATACCTTACTTCGTATGGATTGAATGGAATCGGTTAAGAAAGACGATATATATTTACCTTCCAAGAATCACAAAAGCATTTGCATTGTTCATATCAATAGAACATTAACGAAAATGTCTCTTTGATTCATGGAAGAGTAAATACCATTCGGCTTGCTAAGATTGGCTTGCTAAGATGAAAACTTAACATAATCCTTGTATGGCAATATAAGTGCATACATATACATATATATATATATATATATATATATATATATATATATATATATATATATATATATATATAAGTTGTAGGGCAAAAAGAATAAATGCTTCACCAACTATTCATTAAAGTTTCAGTAAGTCCACTCAGAGCATTTATACATAATCAACCACAGCATTAATTGATCAGAAATACCGAGTAATACCGAGTTATATAACTAGGTACATCATTTATTTTTAATCAACCACAGCATTAATTGTTCAAAAATACTGAGCAATATCACTAGAAATACCGAGTTATACCAAGAGCAGTTCCCGTGGGTACGTAATTGGAGGCCGATCAGTACTGAGCAATATCACTCGGTACAGCTCGGTATACCAAGCAATATCACTCGGTACAGCTCGGTATACCGAGCAATATCACTCGGTGCAGCTCGGTATATTAGAGAATGAAGTAACCTGGGTGGCTGGATCTGTAAGATTAACCTATTCAGTAGGACTTTTATTGGCTGTAGGTTTTGTTTTTTTGGTTCTCCTCTTTTCCCAGTGACCCTTCAATCTTGCATTAGAGATACCCTTAGGCCGACACTTAACAGGGTCTTTAATGTTTTTATGGCCACCTCCACCTGCCTTAATTTTGCTCCCTCCCATTATCAACTCAACATTTTCAGCCATGTTAGTCATTGCATTCAACATATATTGTTCTGCATCCTTATTTTTTTGTGCTTCTGTGCTAATTTGGTAAGCAAATCTACATATATGATTCCGAAATACCGTATTACTGGATCCTTCCTTCGACGTGCATTGATCTAATCCAGAACCACCCTGTACAAGCCCAGCATAAAGAAGTTTTCTAGCTCTAGCTGACCATCTAGACAACAAATACTTTTCTGGAATATGAACAATATCTAACTGCCTCATTACTCTCATACAATGAGCACATAATACACCCATCATCTCAAACTTACCACAGCTATAATGTATATTACTCTCAACTGCATCTATATGAACAGTCCAACGTTTTAACTGGACACATTTGTCCACGTTCCTGACTGAAAATGTGGATGAATCTGATGAGGCATGATCTATGTACAGTCCACCAACACCTTGTAAGAACTCCTCTTCAAAAAATGAGTATAATTTCCTTGAATAAAAAATGGGAGGCTTGCTTTAGTATTGTACTACTTTTAATTATTAGTTGTATCTCTGACTAACTGCATCTGAAATCCTTATCTTATTCATTCCTACGCCAAGTCTTCATGACCTTCTCCAAGCCCAGGAAACAATCAGTAATACAACTTGTTAGCTTAGAAATGCCATGACAGACATTGTTGGTAGATTCATTACATTGTGTAGAAAGAATCCCAAGGTTAAAACAATTTTTGTTGAATGTTGTTGACCACTTCCTCCTAATTTTATATAGCTCTTTCAACCACTCATTGCTCTGGAGGTCCCCTTCTTTGATCATTTCAACCCAATTTCTCTCAAACTCATCATCTGAATCACACTTGCTTAAACAATTATAAAATAAACTTCTGACTGTGTTGTTGCTATTGAAACAGCATATTTTGGAAGGAGCCTTCTTGCTTATATGCCATTGGCACAATCTATGTCGTGTATGAGGTAATGCAACTTCAATTGCCCTTGCCATTGCTTGGTCTTGATCGGTAAAAATCGTTATGGGATGTTTATTACCCATAATTCTTAGGAAAGTTCTAAATAACTATGTAAAGGACTCAATTGTCTCCTCAGATAAAAAGGTCACCTCTAAAAGAACATTCTGCCAGTGATTGTTAACTCCTACAAAAGGTGCACATGCTAAATTATATTTGTTAAGCCTATAGCTTGTATCAAAAATTATCACATCACCAAAGCAGTCATAATCAATCCTCCCCAACCCGTCAACCCAAAAAAATTTCAACAATCTGTCATCCTCATCAGTTTGTACATCCTATGCAAACATGTTATCATTAGCGAGTCGTTCTTTAAACATTTCAATTAGTGAATTGGTGTCCCCATTCTCAATCTTCGATCTTCTCTCTTTCTGAAGATAGTTGTATGCATCCCTCTTTGTGAACCTCAAATTCCCTGCTCGTCCCACTTCATCAGATAGAAATGTAAAAGCATCAACTGCTCTTATCCCAGCATCAGACATTGATTTCAGAACATTTGCATTATCAGCATTAATGTGCCTAGATGACCTAAGCAAATGTTGATCTTGCCGCCTAGCTAATTCATGATTGTGGCTTTCAATCATTTTCTGCACCATCCAAACTCCATCTTCACTCACTGAAAATTTAATCATTGCTGGACACCCGGTTCTCGTGTTTGCTTTTCGGTATTTTGTTTTTACATTTAAGTCAAAAGCCTTCTTGAATCCTGCTTTGGAACATACAAAGTCCTTTGATTTAATCTTCCTCGAATTTGGCCAGTACGAATGATGTTCTTTCCGAACACTAAAACCATTATTATGGGCATACTCGCAATACATATCATATGCTTCCTTGTCAGACTTATAAACACCCTGTGCACATAAAAAACATATTTAACATGCTGCTACAATTGTGTCAGTGCAAAATAAATTAACTTGTAGAATGCAATACCCATGCTGAACGGACGATTGAATACCGAGCATCAATACCGAGATAATGTCAGATGTAACACTACATATTGATACTCGGTATTGTATCTCGGTATTGTTACTCGGTATTGACTCGGTACCATACTCCTGTGTAAACCGAGATACTTGGAAGTCAGTACTGCTCTGTCCGAAGTTGGTACTGCTCTGTCGGTACTGCTCTATCCGATTTATCACTACAGAATTATCGATATTGATACTCGGTATTCAGTCGGTACGGTACCGAGTACACCGAGTATCAATACTCGATACCACATGTCCTTAACGATTCTCGGTACTAGGATAATAACAGCAAGACGGTACAACAAACACGGTGGTACTGCTTGGTAGCAACAAAGTGTAGGGTAATCGATTAAAAGATTATTCACAAATAAGTAGATCGAGCAGCAAATACGAGATGCATACATGGTTACAATGTCGAATGATATATCCTGAAACTTCTAAAGAATTTACCGATAATAATCCAGCCGTATCTCCCGTAATTCCTCCCGTACATGACCTCATGGTGTCTTCTTCCAAGTTTAGGGTCTCTTCGACCTCCTCGCACTCTTCGATGTCATCCAAAGAGAATTCCATTTTCTTATCCTCTTCTTCTTCCTCAGTGCTCTTCTGTGATCAAAACATGTCCAACATCTGAAAATACTACCCTAAAAAGGCATAAAATCATAAAAAAGGCGGAACTTTTAGAATTACATCCCTAAAAAAATGCGAGACTTTTAAAATTTCGCGTTACATGAACGGGTCGGGCCGCACGCGAAATTCGCCAAAACATGTGCGTCTTTCCGACTTCTCAATGGGTCGGGTCGTCGGGTCGCCGCGTTGCCACGTGTCGTCATTTGGCTGGCTTCCGGATGTACAACTGCGTCCGGTGTCCGCACCCAATAATTTTTCCTCCTTCGGCCTCCTCTGATGGAAAAATTATTAGGTGCGGAGTCCGGACGGCGTCCAGAGGCAAATAAAAATGTGCCACGTCACCAAAAAAATGTATCGAGCTCGGTACCGTTCTGTACCGAGCATAATACCGCTCGGTATTATGCTCGGTACCAAGCGGAACCGGATGGTTCTCCCGTCCGGTGTCCGCACAGAATAATCGCTCTCTCTAATGCCCATTGCCACTATCAAAGATGACCTCCCGCCCAA
Organism: Dendrobium chrysotoxum; assembly: GCA_019925795.1. Taxonomy (NCBI): domain Eukaryota; kingdom Viridiplantae; phylum Streptophyta; class Magnoliopsida; order Asparagales; family Orchidaceae; genus Dendrobium; species Dendrobium chrysotoxum. Next base: position 397,744 of record CM034312.1, read on the forward strand.
TGTCACCACCATGGATGATCACCATACGCGAAACTAGCCTTTTTTTAGGTTAGGCAAATTTTTTTATAAACAATTACATATAAGAAATAAAAATATATAATATATAATTCAAAACAAAATCTGATTTTTTAGTATGCTTGATAAATTGAACGATAATCAAATTTTTTTGAAATTTATGGTGTAATTAGTAGTCTTTGATTTGAGAAATTTATTTTTTTTATACAATCTATAATTATCGCATCATCTTAATTGCATTAGGAACACTTAAACATGATGCATCAACACTATTTGGTTAATACTTTATGCTGGTGACTCAAAAAATAATAATTAGAAATAGTAAGATTCATTGTAGAAAGATCATACTGTCATACACAATAACTTTTAGCTGCTTAATATTTGTGAATCATGAAATTCTTTCATCATTTTAATCAAAGCAATTAGAGCGGTGTCAAGACAAGAGCCTCGAAGGAACAAAAAGTGAGATCTCATTCTTATTATTAGCAAATGTGCATTTATGTATATTGTTCTTATGCAAATAAATCAAGATTCCTAACCTTTCTTAAAATTCACCCCACGAACTTTGTAAAATTATGAAAACAAATACAAGCATCACCAATAAGAAAATTAATAAAAATGCAAAGGGTTTGCCAGCATGATAGATGTGAAACCCCTTAAGAAAATAAAGTTAAACACTTAAACATCGATACGCCTTTTAGTATAATTGTTGAAGTTTCATTGGAAACTCCAAATTTAAGCATGCTAGTATATGAGCACTCCTAGGATGGGTGAACTCCTGTGAAGTTACATCAATGGGACAAAATCGTGAGGCACCAGATCAAAGCAGACAATGTCACGATGATTAAGAATTTGGGTTATTTCAAATGATATTAGAGCAATACACTAACTGGAAAATGGGAACTAAGTGCTCCTATTTGTCCATTGGACAATTCTGGCCTAAGAAAAACTGATGAGGGCATCAATTACTTAAATGTGAGAGATTATGAAACCCCCTAAAAAATAAAGCTTAACTCTTAAACATTAAGCCTTTTATTGCTGAAATTATTAGAGTTTCATTCTAAACTATACATATAAGAGCACTCTTGGAATGGATAACTACCTAAGAAGTTACACCAATGGGAAAAAACTATGAGACTGTGACACTTCTAGAATCAATATAAAGTTCAACATGTTCTAACTCAATATGAAAAGATAATCTACTGAATTTATGCATTTGAACCCTTCTACATGTGTCTGGGAATGTTCTATGTGCATGTGAGAGTCTGCATATATTCTGAAATGGATCCCAAGGGTCTATTTGTATATTTAGAAAAATCTAAAATTTTCCCCTAGGGCTTCGTGGTGCTGGGGTTAACAGCGCTCTAGCGCTTAGCTCTCTAGAATTTTGAAAAAAACAATTCAGCACAACTGCGTTGGAGGTGGCACAGTGGCTGGCGTTGTTGGGCACCCTAATGCACTACTTGAATTTTTTATTTAAATAACAATTTCCACTAAACTATCATTTTGCATAGTGAAATTTAATAATCTTACAAACAAAATGCTCATATTGACGTCATTTATCACATACCAAAAGTTACGCGGTAAAAGTACAGTAAATCAAGAGAAGATGCATTTTTATCACTGTTGAAAAAATTAAAATTGTAGAAATCAAAATTATCAAAAATAGGAGCAATAGTATAGTCACTTACTTCAATTAGAATAATTTTTATAACAGGAACGATTGATGAAAAATGACCAAAACTAACTTTTTCTCTCCCCCTTGCCTCCTATTCTTCTCCCTTCTCTTCCTTTCCACCCGGCCAAGCTAAGTGAAGTGAGCAAGAGGAAGAGCGCTACGGGGATATTTAGATTAAAATATATAAAAAAATGATGTTAGTGGTCTAGCACCGCAGCATTCAAACCCAACACAATATAACTGCATATTGAATCTAGAATTACTATAGAACAAAGACTCAATCGCAACAGTGGTTATTTCTGACGTCGGTGTGCAGTTAAGTTTAGCATCGTAGCACTCACAAATACAAAGTTGAAGCACTCTAGTTCAAAAAGAAATTCAAATGTTTATATTTTTCATTTAAAAATATTTTTCATATTTTTGAGTTGTTACAACCTCCTTACCTTCAAAAATTGTCATCTTTAATATTTTTATATCAATCTGAGAGAGGGAACATGCTCAAAATAAAATTTCTAAATCAAGATCATGTCCAATCAATTTTTAAATCAAATTGGCTAATCAGTATGTAAATAAATATAAATTAGTATCACGTGAAATTTGATTCAAAAATTACTTCAAAAAACTCAACTTATAAATTATAAAATAACACAAAAATCATACAAGTTCTATCCTTAGGAACTTTAGGAACCTCTTCATTGGTTCGAACTATCTGCGTTCAGTCTGAGCGTTTCCCTATTCATGTCCACGCAATAGGAATTCTGCCATCCGATGCCCATAATCACCACACCTAAAATATTGGCATGTTATCATATAGTAGGGTCCTACGTGTTTCCTCCCACACCAAATGCATTACAGAATGGTAGGTGCTTTAACAATCCTATTAATCTTTTTCTTGCTATTTTCCCTCATTTTCTTATAGCTATACCTAGACTGTTTTGTTAATCTATTGATCACCATATAAGTAATTATATCGAAAAACTTTTCCATATTCTCTAAAGTCACTGAAAACACTTTAGTGTTGGATTCAAAATTTTTTCCTTTTTTTTTTGTTCTGTCCATTTGTCTTATTAATAAACAAACCATAAATTCAAAATAAATCCTTCAAAAAAATGTATAAAATTAATTTTTCAAAACAAAATAAATCTATAAAGATATTTAATCAATAAATAATATAATAATTAATGCAACTCTAATTACAAGCAAATTTTTCTACTAATCATTGCTTTGATACCACTTTATCACACTCTGAGATCTAAATTGGATTTTTCTTTTATTTTCTTGTTATTATCTTTTATACAAATTCTATTCATTTTTCTTTCAGCTAATAACTAACAATCATTCATTTATATTTATATCAATTTAATATTTGGAGCTGATTAATTACAAAGAAAATATTTAAATGCAAAAAAATATAATTATATTGATACTGTTAATATTTATATACTACAACCAGAATCCAAATAATATGTATAATTATTGCAAACACAAAATTACTTGTATAAAATAGTTACCACCAGCTACAAAAGAATATTTAAACCAAAGAAACTGAAATAAAAGTAAACTACATCACTGTTTATCCTCAATTAGCACATTCTTTACTCTTACCTGAAAGCATGTAAAAATCACATAATGAGTGCATAACCTAACAAGTAACCAAAACTTACCACTGCCTTTAATGTAAAACAAAAAAATTCAATATGTCTACTCCATTTCTACTTTCCAATCTTAATAATAAAATTAATATAATCAGTAAAGCCCAAATGGATCTATAAAACCTATTAGAAATATCAGTAAGAAAGAACTATCAATTAATAGGCTTTGTTAATATACTATGCTATGATGAATGAATGTTAATGCTAATACAGCTTCAGTTTGATCTATCAATCAATACTAGCAATATCGTGTAAATGTGTATAAAGAGCAATATAGGACACCTAACTTTTAATATGGTTTTTTCATCCATTTATTTGTCATATATCATATCTATCAATTTATCAATCTTATCTTATCTTTTATTTATTTCTACAAATCATTTATTTTCACGGGTGACTTTCAATAATCATTTAAGAGTTGTCAATCTCTACCCATCGTTATAATTAGGCCAATCAGTTATAGGGTACAACTAGGATTAAACCACCAACTTTTAATTTAAAGGAAAGCCCATCATCCCATACTCATGTGTAAGGTATTCAGTTTTAAGCTCCAACCCATATTAATTATTATATTAATAGCCAGCTACCATTACTTTGTTTGATTGAAAAGTTGAGTTTGAATAGTGTTGACCTCATTTTTGTATGAGGTCAGTAGGACCAATCCAGACCTTAGGATCTTTCCAGTTTTTAGGATCAATCTTAACCCTAGGATCAATCTGATCTTATATCAATCCAGATCTCAATATAGTTTTAGCCTCTAATTAATCTAGATTCAATTTCCAGACTTATCTAGGACTTTAGGACCTATCTTAGATCTTAGGATTTCTAGATCCTAAGATGCCTCTAGATCATAAGATTCCTCTAGATAATAAGATTTTTAGATATTAGGGTTATTCTAAACCCCAGACCCTAGGATACTCCTAAACTTTAAACCTCAGGATTTCTTAAACACTAGAATCTCCTAGAATTCAAACTTTAAGATCCCCCTAGATTTCATTCCATAGGATCTGTTCTAGACCCGAGGATTCCTTTAAATTCTTCCAGTTCCTAGGATCTACTCTAAACCCTAGGATTCTTCTAGATCTTAGACTTTGAAATTCCTAGATCTTAGGATCATTCTAGAATCCAAAGCTTTAGGATATTCCCTAGATTCCAGATCCCAAGATATATTCTAGATCCTGGGATTCTTCTAGACTCTAAATTCTTAGATCTACCTAGACCTTAGGATCAATCCAGCTATTAGATCAATCTTGATCTTGATCCATCCCTACTTTAAATTAATCTTAAACTCCAATAAATCCAAATCTTAACTCAATTCAAACTTCAATTAAATCCAAGTTTCAAATCTATTCAGACTTCAAGCTTTTCTTGATCCCAATTACAGTTTCAACCTTGATCTTGTCTTTAATTTAGCTCTAACCTTATTTAATCATGTTATGATCATCCAAATGATCATAAATGACTTAGATAACTCAAGCTCAAACATTCAAATACAAAGTCCCAATCAAACCCCAATCCAATTCTTAATCAAACTTCAATCAACCTTCAACCATTTTTTAATCAAATTTTGATCACACTCCAATCCTCCGCAATCTACACTTCAATTAAATTTTCAATCACACTTCAACACAGTTTTAATTTAAACTTCAAACATCTAGTTTTCAATCAATCATCAATTAAACTTTAAATTAAATTCAATCGAGCATCATTAAGTTAGTTTGAATCAATTCTAGTGAATTTTAACCTTGATGGCTTCGATCGATTTAATTTATTGCGTCTCATTTCAACTCAAGTGCAAATAAATTTTATTAGTTTTAATCGGCTCGATTTAATTCCTTTCAAGTCAAATTAAATTTGATGAATGCAAATTTGCTATTCCAATTTAAATTGAAATGTTATATAATTAATTTGGCTTGTGTAATCATGCTTGTCTTCTCCAATTTAGCTCTTTGAATTTGTTCAATTTTAGCATTTTAATATCAACCATTTGATTAAGTTTTAAAGGTATGATGGCCTTTTGATTTTTCATATAACTAGGGCAAGCCGTCACTTGCTCTAAAATAAATAATATAACACTAAGCCCTAGCCGTCATTTTTTTTAATCTCATCCTACGGCTCCAAGCCTAAGAAGCTCCATATGCAAGTAGCCGCAAGAGGACACCCATTCTCACAGGAGATCTCTCATATCTATCCATGGAGAGCTGCTAGGGCTAGTCGTCAATGGCTCTAACTCCACGATTCCAAGCTCTGGCTGTTACTACATATCTCTCACGCCTCTAAGCAACTGCTCCTTCCTCTTCTCTATCCATCTAAGCCAAGCAAAGAGGAGATCTCCTGCTCCCTATTCCACTTGCAAGATGAGGAATCTGGTGGTGGTTCCTCCACTCGAACCGTGAGAAAGCTATGCCTCTCATTCCCCCATTCATGCAAAAGAGACTCATTCTCCTTGCTGTTCGCTGCTCTTATCCACCCGTCTAAGCTGGAGCAAGAACGAATCAAAGCTCCATCCACCATTCTTTTTGTATAGCAGATTTCGTCCCCTTGCTTATATGTATGATCCCATAGATGAATAGAGAACGAGGCGGATGGGAGGGAGACTTTCAAGCTTGCTTGTGCAATTGATTGAGTGTGTCATCTGGTTCGGTAATCTTCTCCCCTTCTCAAGCATTAAATATTTGAATCAAAAATTTCATTGAAAAAAAAAATTCTGAGGTGAAATTTGTTTTCCTTCCTTCTTTTGATAAGCTTGGTAGTAAAGAAGCGATGAAAGTTTGTTGGATTGTATGTAACCACATATGATTTATCTTGATAAGTGAATGACTGTATCTATTTCACTTTGTCTGATTAGATCGTTTGATGTGTTCTTCCTTCCCTGCATGAGAACAGTGACGGTAAGACTCATTTCTTTTCCCAAATCAAATTGATGCACCTTTTGTTGATAAAAAATCAGATAGCTTTGTTATTTTTCTATCCTTATAGATTGAATATGTGTGAATGTCATTGGGAGTCCAATAAGCCGTTGTACACTTTCTTTGAATCATGCTATGCGTATCTTCTTTATTCTTTATTTTAATCTCTGTTAGTGTGAATATTTTTGATCCTTCGTTGTAAGAGACTGCAGTTGGTTCTGTTTTTGGGCTTTTGCCATATGAAAGCTTGAGATCTATTGATTCGCTTTGGAGTTTCGGTCTATTTTCTTGCTCCAAATGGCTACATGCTTTCTCTGCTATTTGAGAATCTCGCTAATAAGTGAGGTATTGGGTTTTTTTTATTCAAAATGGAAATCTCTTTATATTTCAAATTCCTGAATATTCATAGTCCCGATGCAAGGTTGCTACATGTTTTTTTTTAGAGGTGTTTTAAGTTAAATGGGAAGGGAATGGAATTGCGTTGAGTTATCCATCTCTTAGTTGCATTGAATATGAATGTTGAATGAAAATAATCAAATGAGTTGGAGAAAAGAACTTGGTTAGATCTTGCATATACTCAAAAATAAATTTGTTGATGTTAAGAAAACATGGTTGCTGCTTGGCTTTTCCTATAAATTTTGATGAAAAACTTCTTCTAGTTGTCTCTATTTTGGGGTAGAGTGGGTATAAATGGAAATTGGGCATGAAACTTGAAGGTTCTTCTCACTTGTGATATCTTTTGTAGATGTTCATTCAACATGAAAGAACCTGATACATTATTGCATGTGTTACCCACGTTCTGGTTTCCCGACAAGATGATGCATTGTTCCATATGTTGTGTTGGAAGGACTATATGTATGTTTGAGTTCCGATACTATAATTGACATTTGATAACAAAGGTTGTTGAAAATTTTCTTTTGGAGGAGCCTGTAAGAAAATTTTAAGAGGTGGATGGTGTCATGCTTGAGACTATCTAGTGGAAATTATGAGCTTATTTAAGTGGCTCAAATGCTCATCTCTAAGAGACAAAATTATTCCTGCTTATCATTGCATTTCTCTTTTACAGTATAATATTTTATTGGTTGGTTGTGTAACCATTTAGTGACCAATACAGTGATGGAAGAAATATCCTTTTGAGTATTATAAAGTGCTGAATTTTGTCTCTTCTTCACTTCTACCCATATTCTTGCTTTCTTTTTCCAATAAAATGAGATTGTGCAACGGGTTTTGCATTTTCATGATTCAAGAAGAAGAGGGCTTGGAGTCATATGCTGCATATAGGAAAGATATTATTAGTTGCATGAATCATGATTATGTTGAAGGGGCTGTTGAGCTTCCCGAGAAAGAGCAACAACTAGAAGTAACCTTCAGTCTTTTTCTATTCCTGCATTCGCATTCTTTCTTTTATTCTTGATTGAAGAGTTTATAGGTCCTATTGTGCTCCAACATTTTATAACTGGTAATGGATTTGAAGAGTCCATATGCCTATCAATGCTTTGATAATATGTATGGAGATATTGGGAAAGCTTCTTACATGTTTCATGCGATGGTATTATGTGACATTTGATTCAAAGAATTTTCGCTATGTTGTTAAGCTTTTATTTCAATGATTGAATGCAAACTTCTATGGTTTATGTTTGAAGGCTTTTTGAATCGTTGGAAGGGAATGAAGTTGCCATGCTCTTTCTTTCTTCCCTTAAGTATCATATGCCATAAGTGTTGAGTTGGAATAACTGGATATGTTGGAAACTTATCTCTTACAAGTTGGGTTCAATTTGAGGTGTATAAATGTTGGAGAAAATACATATGTTTGTATATCAATTTTGAACATTCTTGGGTTTTACATAAGGTATTTTTGGTTAGGTTGGAAAGTGATCATGAATGCTGATTTGCTTCTCTAAGGTGCCATATATACTGAAATTAATCTTGGAAAGTGTGATATATGAGTGGAAACTTCTCTTTACATATAAGTATGTGCTGAAATTATCTTTGCAAGATATTGTATGAGCTGAAGTCCTCTCTTACATGTGATTACATATGCTGAAATCGTTCCTATGGGATGATATATGAGTGGAAACTTCTCTTTACATATAAGTATATATGCTGAAATTGCTCTTATAAGATGTTACATACATTGAAATTGATTCTTGTAAAATAATACACATTTTAAAATTGCTTTAATGATTTGATTTGAGTTACATTTTTCACATATTCATTTATATGTTAATTCATACCAACATCTACATTCACATACATGATATTCTGACACCTTCTTCTATCTTCGCCTTTATGCGAGGTACTGGTGGAGTTGATTGGAGGGCAGAGCCAAGGAGCTTCAGTCGCCCCCATTCTTCCAAACGGGGTGCTACGGCCGGAATCACCGTTGATTAGCTCCGGTGATCAGGTAAGTTTTCTTAAAACTTAAAAGATCATAGGGTTCCTATATTTCTCTATTGAGCTATTCTCTTTAAGTTCTTGACTCCTGCATTTAGTGAATATGTACCATCACATAGCTTGTTTACATTCATATGTATGTCCAAAGGGTTAGTGACATTGATTCAAACCCATTAAACCTAGTGTCATTTAAGGATAATAATTAAGGACGAGTCTTAGAGAACTTAGACAAACTCTAGGACTCACACATATATCCCTTAGGGATGAAACATCAAACTTAGAGAACTTAGTGACACCGTACCTTAGGATTAGTGTACACTATCAAACTTGATCTTAATCAAACTTAAATCAAACGATTAATCATTAAACCACTTAATTGATTTAATTAAAGTTAAACCCTCAATTAAGCCTCAAAACTTCTTTAAATCCAATTGACTTGAAATTCAAACCCCTTGAGTTAAGTGACTTTCCCTGCTCTAGGGAAAATTCTCACTAAAGTTTGAATTCTTTAAACCTCTTAATCAAACCCCTTAAGATTAAGCCTTAATCAAGCCCTCAAAACTTTAAGAAATTTAATAAATCAAATTTAAAACACAAAGACACACATAATACCTCAAATTAATCAAAATTGAACCCTTAATACATGAAAATTAAAACCCCTTTGATTGAACATTAAATTTAAGTTTAATTGAATTTTAATTGAAAGTTAATATTTAATTAATTTAATTGATTAAAAATAATTAAAAATTCCAAAAAATTCCTAAACACTTGAAAATCTATCCTTGGGTCATTTTTGACCTTTGGAGTTGATTACAAGGAGTTTGGAATCAGTTTGGATCCAAAACATCAAAACCTCTATAATTAAGATAATTAAATAATTTTAATAAATAGTCAAACTTCAAACATTCATAACTAATTCAAATAAAATTTAAATTCAGCATACTTACAGTCTAATTAATCATCTTGAGGTCTAATATTTTAATAAAATATTAATTTTCCAAAAATAATTCTTAATTTAAAATTCAAATTTTAACCCCTTTAATTAAATATATTAAATAATTCAAATAACTTCAAAAAAATTAAATATTTAATTTAAAACCCCAGAAAATGTTAATCTAACTTTAAAACCAGTAATCAATCAACCTTAATTGAGATTCATCAAATTTCAAACCTTAAATCAAATCTGATTCATTTAATCATATCGGGTACCACTAGGTAACCCAGGCCTACGAGGCTATTAAATTAGCCCCAAGGAAGGTGAAATTAGCTTCACGGCCTCGGTGAGCAACAAAGGTGGTATCCAACAAATAATTAAGGATTGATTTTAAAATCTATTTCAAATCATTAAGACTTAAACCTTAACCAAAATCTTCCCTTAAGCCTTTCAACCAACCAGAGCTTTAAACAACTTTAACCAATTACCCGATATAAGACATATCCCAACCACACAGCCTACTACACACACCTAGATTGACTTGTTAGGACACGAACTCTAGCTTTAGGTTAGGCCGATGTTCCTTTTTATTTTTGAGATATGTTAATATCCACACAAAATGAGAGTGGCATCCTAGGTTAGACAACATAGACATAGGTTCTGAAAGTTCGAAAGGGATGTTAAGCCCTACTGAACTAGTCCCGAGGCTAACCAAGAGGGGGGGTGAATTGGTTATTTAAAAATTTCACGATAACAACAAAAATCTTTTCGATACTTAGCAGCGGAAACAAGTAAACAATAACGAAAAGATCAACCAACGATAATCACCCAAGCAGTTTATATTGAAAAGTAAAGTGCAAAACTGAATCAGAAAAGCAAACCAGATTTTATAGTGGTTCGGTCAACTTGACCTACGTCCACTCCCCGGAGCCTCCCCTCCGGGTATTGCACTAAACGAAAGTGACTCTCCTTTTGCTCCCACAGCAAGGCGGAGAAGCCTGTACAAAATACCTCCTTTTCACCACACGGTGAGGCAGAGAACCTGACCTCCTTTCGCTTCCTCCTGAAGCAGGCAGAGAACCTTCGAACTCCTTTTGCTTCCACCTGAAGCGGGCAGAGAACCCCGGATCTTCTTGCGAACGATCCTCCCACGAAGAACACCGACTAGACGACAGACGACGAGCGGAGAAGACGACTCTGATCCGTGCTTGGAGCAACCTTAGTGAATCCCTCACTAACTCCCCCTCACAAGATCTCTTCTCTCTCTCCCAACTCTCTCTTCTCTCTAGGGTTTCTCAGGGAAGGAAGGCAGCAAAAGATTTTTCCAAATCTAGGAAAAAGTTCTTTTAAAGGAGGGCTTAAAATTTGCCCTAAATCTCAACTTGTCGACCAAGATCGTCCAGGACGATCGATCGATCGTCCTGTACGATCAGTTCAAATTCAGCTGTTTCAGCCTGGATGATCTGGCTCTTCTGGACGATCAGTAGAAAAAGTTGTTCATATCGTCCCGTACGATCCTGCGATCGTCCGGGACGATTAGTTCAAATTGAAGGAAATCGTCCAGAAGACAGTTCGGGTCGTCCAGAGAAAACTGCGCTGGACGACCAAAAAATGACTTGATCGTCCCGGACGATAGGGTAATCGTCCGGTACGATTAGTTCAAAAAGGCCCCAAATCGTCCTGTACATAGTTCTGGACGTACAGCTGAAATGCACAAGACGATCACGATCGTCCGGGACGATCCTGCGATCGTCCAGGACGATGTGATCGTATCAATTAAACATTAATCGCTTTCCTTAATAACCAGACTAATTTAGGCATGATTGTAGTGAATCGTCCAGGCCGATACACGTATCGTCCGGGACGATCAGACCAAAATACTTAAAATAAAACTTGCCTAACTTAATCTGGCGGCTGAGAATTTCTGATTTGAGCATATCGTCCCGTACGATCCAAAGATCGTCCAGGACGATCTGCTTAATCAGACCCTCTTAACTTAGTCGCCCTAATTAGGGTTTCTGTTTTAACTGGATCGTCCAGGACGATGTGGATATCGTCCAGGACGATCTGAACAAAATTTTAACAGAAACTCTAATTCACTCAATCTCTCTCCCTGAGTGTGTGTGTGCAAGGTTACTTAGCTAGGGAATCAGTTACATTACAATTGACTCAATAAAAGAAAAAATCATACATTTGACACACTTGGACCCGATCTTGAGTTGGCTTGAGTAGCTTGCGGTCTTTTGTGCCTGAAACTGATTAGCCAAGAAAAACACACTGGAAACATGTTTGTCATCATCAAAACCAGATTTGCAACAGGTTCACTACGCACAAACCTGTGCACTTCATATGTGTCAGCCTAGGATTAGGTCCCCAGCCTCTTGGCCTATGAGGTCCCCTTGAATGAGGTAACCCATGGTTGCTAACAAGGATCCTCTGGTCGGCACTCGACTAAGTAGGCTAAGGATACCGACGAACCCGGGCCGATGGAAAACCATGGGATCTTGACCGGGGATGTCATACCCACTTGGTAGGTTAGTCTCCACTCTCAACCTCTTGGAATCTAGTTCCCAACTTCTAATAAAATTGACCATTCAAACATTAAATCTATTTCCATCAAATTCAAGCCCAACACTTAGGATAGGTTGGGGTGTTTCTGAAGTAATTCAGAATCTCAAAACACCTCCTACTCTTCTTCCTTTGACTCCAGAAATAAATGTTCAAATTTGATCCATTCTCTGTTGAAATTCCAGTCCCGACCTCCTTTGACTTCAAGCTTTGAATTCTAAAATGAAATTCATATCACTATTTTAATCGAGAGTATTCATAAGAAATTTTCTGATTTCTTACGATGTAATTAACTACGAGGGCTTGCGTTCGTAGGAGATTTGGAAACCCAGACCAGATTTTCAAAATCAAACTTTTCAAAACCTTTAATTAACTTTCTTTGGGAAAATCAAATTCGACGATCATTTTCGTCATTTTCAAACTATCAATAGTGATTGATAACTTCTTTCTACGGAAGGATATATCAATTACTATCGTAGATTTGATTGTAAGATCAATGATCTTCTTATCCAAATTATTATAGTTAAATATCTGATTGAATACTCATTTTGACCCTTTGGGGTCATATGTAGTTCTTTCTCAAATTCAACTACGATAATCAGGATAAATTAAAGTATTTGAAATATGAACCTATTAGGGAACGATATGTTCACCCTTCGAGGTGATATATCATTCATAATAAACGTTCAATTTCAAATATTAAAAATTTCAGAAATTAAATATTTCCCAAAGAAAATTAAACACCTTTTCAAAACTATATTTTTTCAACCAAATCAAATAGATTAATTTTCTTTGGGAGAATTTCAATTTTAAAATTGAACATGTCAGTATGAATGATATATCACCTCAAGAGGTGAAAATATCATTCCCTAATGGGTTTAGATTATAAAACTGTAAGTTTATTCTGATTATCGTAGTCAAACTCTGGGAAGAAACACATATAACCTCGAAGGGTCAAATAATATTTGATTGAGTGTTTAACTATAATAATTTAGATAAGCAATCATTAATTTTATAATCAAGATCATGATAATAGAATAATATATCTTCCCGAAGAAAGAAGATATCGTTTACTATCAATCATTTGAATATGACGATAATGATCGTTGAATTTAATTTTCTGAAAGATAATTAATTAAATTTTAAAAATTGATCTGGGTTTTAAATCTTCTGTAAGCACAAGTCCTCATAGTTAATTATATAAGAAAATTGAAGTTTCCCATAAAAACTCTAGATTAAAATAATGGTAAAAATTTTATCTGAAATTTCTCAAGGATTGATATCAAAGGATTAAAGCTAAAATTTCAAATGAAAATGGATTAAAATTGAATACTTATTTCTAGGTCAAAGGAAGAAAGGTATGAGATATTTTGGGATTCTAAAATACTTCAGAAACACCCCAGCTTATCCTATGTATTGGACTTTAAATTTTGGATTGAAGATAAATTTAATTTGAGTTGATCAGCTTATTAAAATATTAGGATTATATTCTTATAGTTTGGGGACTTATGATTTTAGGTCTGCTCAAGATCCTAAGTCTAATTTGGGTATTGGACAATAGTATCCTAAACTTAGTTAATGCAGGGTGGAACCTGGACTTAGCCTGGCCTAGATTGGGGAGCCAAATAACCACCTAGGCGCTTAAAATCCATGAGTCCAGTCTTTTATGAAAGAGGTAAAACTGTTGATTAAAGTTTTCAGGAGTTTGGGCCAATATCTAGAGTAGATCTTAATTGGCCTCTTGACTTATGTATGATAATTTGATGCTTGAAATAAAATACAATTAAAATTTTAACTCATTTAAATTTGTTTCTAATGCAATGCATGCAAATTGACTCGATAAATGCATAAATTGAATGAAGTAGTTTTAAAAAATGCTTTAATATAGATTTTATCCTAGGAATTGTATAACTTTCCCTTGATAGGATTGCACCTTAATAGGTCAGGTAGTCTGCCAAAACCTACAAGTGGGAATGTGTCTAACAAAGAAGAGAAAGTAATAATATGAATGCATAAAAAACCCTCAGTAAACCCAGAGCTTACTTCTTAAGACGTTAGAGTTTCTATATGAGCTTATAAGTTTTAATTTATTTAATTAGAATAATTTTTAATGTATTCTCACGAACCTCCGATCGTTCCAGGCCAAAATAAAAGTGGCATGCAATCGAAAAAGCTAAAAAATATATGTAATTTTACTATACAATCGAAGTAAATTAATTAATTAAATTAATCAAATAAATTTAAAGTCTATGTGGTAAGTGTTATTTAATAGTACAACCTAGGGTCTGTAGAACTTAAAAGTGGCTAGGTACCACTAACAATAATCCGGATTCTATTCCTAAGACTAACGCAAGTGACTTTGAGTGGGATATTTCTCTAAGTCTTCACTTCTTTGTCATTCTATGAGCTCCTTCGATTCTTTGGGTCTGGATATCCAAATGAAAAAAACTCCCTCTTAAAGGGGTGTTTTCTTTTCTCTTTGAATTCTCAAAGTATTATAACCTAAATCTCCAAATGAAGAGGAACTCTCCCCTAAGGGATATTACCCTTCTCTTTGAATTTCAAGTTGGATATCTAATATCCCCCTTAAAACTCAACTTTCACATTACAACTCAATTATAATCAAATTACATAGACATGATATTAAAAAAAAACTAGACTCAAGTACAACCTAGAAGGTTATCCTAGGCAATTATATTTAAAATCAAAATCCTAAGCAATTATATATATTAAAATGCTTAAATTAAATTCACAGCCAAGCTTGGCCAAGCTTTTTTTTAATTTAAAGTGGGACTTAGCAATTATAGTACCTATAGAAAAGTTATCAATTTTAAAAATTTTAACTTTTCCCTTTTATTTTTATAGCCCTATATGAGAATAGCCACCTGCAAAAGATTATGTTAGCATCCAAATCATTCCTAACCTAAGGATAATCTAATGACCATCGAATCAATTTATAAATTGCATTGAAATTTAAATAAATAATCACATCAATCATTAATTCTAACAATCAGTATGTAGTAAAATATAGAAAACTTGCCACACATAAATAGTAGAAAGGTTGTTTTGATTAAAAAAGTATATTATTTTGAAAAGGTTAATTATCTTTGGGAATAGTTTTAAAAATTAATATTTAAATTTTAATCCTAAAATTGAACATCTATTTGTAATGATATACTACCTCGAAAGGTAGAGATAAAATCTCCTAATGGATTCAAATTTAAAATTATAAATCTGATCCGGAATATCGTAGCTAGATTCATGAAGGAATCACGTACGATCCCAAAGGATCAAAATGAAGTTCAATCAAATATCTAGCTACGATAATCTGGATAAATTATCATTTATTTCATATTTAAAATTATATCAATAAATGATATATCATCCCGAAGGAAGAAGATATCATTCATTGTTAATTACTTGAATATGACAATAACGATCGCCATTTTTTTGTTTGATTTCCCAAAGGTAATTAATTGAGGGTTTTGAAAATTTTTATTTTAAAAATCAGTTCTGGATTTCTAAATCTCCTACGAGTGCAAGCCCTCATAGTTAATTACATCATAGAAAAATAGAGATTCTCCTATAAATACTCTCGATTAAAATAGCGATATAAATTTTATTTAAAGATTTTCAAAGTTTGATGTCAAAGGAGGTAGGGGTTGAAATTTTTAATCGGGAATGGATCAAAGGAAGAAAGGTAGGAGGTGCTTAAGATTCTGAATTACTTCAAAAATATCTCAGCCTATCATAAGTATTGGGCTTGAGTTTGATGGAAATAGTTTAATGTTTAAGTGTTCAATTTTATTAGAAAGTGGAATTAGATTCTCGGAGGTTGAGGTCTTAAGATTGAAAATTAGCCCTATATCCTAAGTCTAAAATGGGTACTGAAAATTAGTGATCCGGATCCTAGCTAATGCAATGCAATCCTGGACTTACCCCTGCCTGGATTAGGGAGCCAGCTAAATCACCTAAATGCTTCAAAACTGTATCTGATCTTTTAAATGTAAAGTGGTAGGGACGTTATTTAAGATTGGTTTAAGGAGTTGAGGTCGACATATAAAGCAGATTCCTAATTGACCCGTTGACTTATGTTGGGTGAAATGCTTAAACTAGAAATGCAATTAAAGGTTTTGACACTTTTAATTTGTTTTTAATGTGATGCATGCTGATTGACTCAATTAAAATGCTTAAATCAGAATAAAGAAGTTTTAAAATTAGGCTTAAATAGTTTTATCATAGAGATGCACAGATCCCCTTGGAAAGAACTGCACCCTCATAGGCCAGGTGATCTGCCAAAACCGCAAGGCGGGGATGTGCCTAACATGTGGAAAGAAGGTGCAACAAAAATGCGTATGAAAAACCCACGGCGATCCCGGGCTTACTTCTTAAAGCGTTAGAATTTCTATGTGAGCTTAAAATTTAAATTTTGATTAAATAGAAAAAAAATTTAACGATCCCTCACGAGCCTCCAATCGAGTTCCATGCTAAATCAAATATAGCATGCAATAATCGCAAAAAAACTAGTAAAAGTAGGCAATCCTAATATCGTAATCAACATCAAATAATCAATTTAATTAAATTAAAACTCAAAGTGAAAGTCCATGTGGCAAGTGCCACTTAATTATATAGCCCAGGGTCTGTAGGAAAAGTAAAGTGGCCGGGCACCACTGACTAGAACCCGGATTCTATTCCTAAGACTCAAGTAACTTTGAGATTTAGGATTCATCTCTTTATTCTTCACTTCTTCGTCCTCATGTAACTCCTTGGATTGTCGGGTTTGGATATCCAAATGAAAAGAAACTTCCCTGAATAGGGGTGTTATCTTTCCTCTTTGGATACTTTGAAAGTATCCTAAACTATATTTCTAAGTGAAAAGGTACTCTCCCCTAAAGGATGTCACTCTTCTCCTTGGATCTAATTTGGATCACTATTATCCCATCTCAAAGTACTTAAAATTTACAACTCAAATTCAAATCAAATTACATTTGAATAAAATTTAAAATCTAGACTCAACAACCTGCAGGGTTATCCTAATAATCAACAGTTAATAAATATTCTCAATCAGTTAATATATTAAAATTTAAATGCTCAAATTCACAGCCACACTTGGTCAAGCTCTTTTAATTTTGAAGGAGGACTTAAGCGTATTCTGAAACACCTGCAGAAAACAGTATTAATTTTAAAGCATAATCATTTAATTGCCCCATTTAATTTAATTATCTTGTGTGAGCATGACTACCTGCATAAGATTAAATTAGTATAAATCATCCCTAACATAGGGGTAGATCTAACGTACAATCAATCATATCACAAAGTACAGAAATTAAATAAACAATCACATCGATTACTTAAATCTAACAACCAGCATGCAATTAAAATCACGGAAAACCCGACACATGTAAGTAGCAGAAAAGTAAACACCGGCCTAGCCTAAGACTAGAGTTGGTTGTCCTAGCAAACCATTTAAAGTGTGTGAGGTAGGTTGTGTGGGTTTGATATGTCTTAAATAGGATAATTGATTAAAGTTTTTTGAAGTTCTAGTTAGTTGAAAAGGTTTCAAGGAGATTTTAATTAAAATTTAAATCTTAATAATTTGAAATTTATTTTAAAATTAATTTTGATTATTTGTTGGACACCCCTTTTGTTGCACACTGAGGCCATGAAGTTTATTTCACCTTCCTTGGGCCTAACTTAATAGCCTCGTAGGCCTGGGTTGCCTAGTGGTACCCGGTATAGTTAAGTGATTTGATTTTGGTTAAGATTTGAAAGTTGATTAATTTTTATTTAATATTGATTGATTGTTGATTTTTATGTTTTGATTTATTTAAATTTACCATTAACTGATTTGTGGCGTTATGCCACCAGGCTCGAGGAACAAAGCCTCCTTAAGACATGTAGCCCCGCAGCCCGGAGTTGTCCAGCCTATAAATAAGATTACTATATTTGAATTAGTGATTTTAACATTAAATAGTCATTAATCAATTAGAATTAAGTTTTACACTCCTTTAAATCCATTTGTGGCGTTGTGCCACCAAGCTCGAGGAACAAATCCTCCTGAGGACACGTAGCCCCGCAGCCCGGAGTAGTCCATCGTAAAAAACTCATTTCAAGAGTGGTTGTTGTGTATAAAGGGGTTGATTGAGTATTTTAAACATTAATTTGATATTTTCTAGAATTTTAAATTAATTATTAAATTTTGGAATTTTTCAGATTATTTTAATGATTTAATTAAGGGGTCAAAATTTTATTTTTTGATTAAAGTGATTTCTGGAAAGTTAATATTTTATTAAAATACTAGACTGTAATACAATCAGTTAGACTATAAGTATGCTGAATTTAGATTTTTCTATATTTTATTGTGAAGGTTTAAAGTTTTGACTTGATTTTGAACTAGATTTGACCAAAAGTTGACTTTTTCAAATTTGTTTGATTTCTGGAAATTTGATATTTTTGATAAATATTAAACCTTAATATGAGTTGAATGCCTTTGAGTTTGACTGATTTGGAGTTTTCTTGAATTAGTTATGAATTTTTAAAGTTTTGTGAATTATTGAATATTCAAAATTTGCTTAATTAAGGGCTTTTTATTGGTTTGAATCCAAATGATCTCCAAACTCCTTAGAATCAACTCCAAAAGTCAGTAATGTCCTAAGAAGAGATTTCTAAGTATTTGAGAGAGTTTTAGAATTTTTAATTATTTTTAATTAATTAAATTAATTAAATATCTAATTTCATTTGAAATTAAATTATTCTTAAAATTGATGTCAAATCTGGTTGATTTTAATTTTCATGTGTTGAGCATTGAATTCTGGTCAGTTTGAGATATTATTTATATTTTTTGGATTTAAATTTAATTTATTCTATTTTTTAGAAGGTTTTAAGGCTTAATTAAGCTTTGCTTTTAATTAAGTTAATTAAGGGGCTTAATGACTTCAAAATTCAGTGGGAAATTTTCTTAGGGCTGAGAGTGTCACTAAGTTTAAATAGTTTGAGTTTTAAGTTAATAGGATGTGTATCCTAATTTTTATAATTTTTCTAAGTTTTTTAATCAAGTCCTTAATTATTGTCCTTAATGATGTCACTAAATTTAATGGGCTCGAATCAAAATTTCTAGACCCTTGACTTAGCATATACATAAGTATGCACAAGCACAATCAATTCCTAAATCTAAGAGAGCCTTAAAGCTAGGTGGTGTGTGCACCCTAAGCATGTAAAATAAATTAAAACCTAATTAATTGAAGGATTAATCAATGAATAATCAACCAAGTGATTATACATTGATTAATCACCAATCCACATAAATTCTATTCAATCAAGCTTGAGCTATGTTTAAAGTTTCAAAAAGGATCCCTTAACCTTTAATGTTTAAACTATATATAATTAAAAAAATACTAATTTTAAAATATATACATCTATACTTATAAACCTATATATAAATATAAGTTTTAAATTAAAATAATTAAAGGTATCATCAAAATAAGTTTAACATATTAATGAGGGATCCTCTAATTTTTTTTAAATAATTTGCAAATAAATATTTAATTTTGAAAATAATTAGTTTAATGTTTAATTAAATATTAATTAAATATTTAAATAGTTGGTTAATGGATCAAAATCATTTAAAGATACATATATACTAAATATTTAAAATCAAATTTAATTTTAAGATGTTCAAATTATCTTCTTTCAGATTGATTAAAATATTTGAAATAATATTTGAGGATTTAAAAATTATTTAATTAATATTAATCAAACAATACTTAAACATTAGGAAAAATTCAAATTATTTAAAGAAAATATTTTGAACTCAATTAAAATTTAAAAGAAAATATGTTAAATAATATCAATAATTATTTAAATTATCCTTAGAATAAAATTTCAAATTTGGGAAATATTTTGATTTAATTTAATTAAATATTAATCAAAATAACTAATATTTAAATGTTTCAAATATTTTACAATATATTAAATATTTCAACTTAATTTTAATTTTAAAACAAAGGGCTTGAAAAAACAAACAGTTTGATATAAAATATAAATTTTTCTGATTTATAATTAATTTCTTATGGTTTTTTTAAATTATCTGATTTTAAAATAATTAAAATTAAATAAAACTAAACAAACCTTAATCCAGCGGCAGCTAAGCCATGTGGTAGCTCCGGATTCGCTAATCCAAACTACGGCGGCAGTGTTTAATCATTAACAGTGATTGCGCAACCGTGCAATCATTGTTAATGATAAGTGGCGGCACGGCAATGATTGCCGCCACTTAACCACGTCGGATAGAGCATGGCGAACATCGGATCGTGCGCGGTATGTAATAAAATGCTCAGATTGAGCCGGATGGTGAGATTAACCGTGGGATCGGATCCGCAGTTAATTCGAGCCGCTGAGCGGCCAGATCACGATAATTGATCATAAGATCAACGGTTCCGATTCCATGCAGTTGTAAACACTGCATAACCCGAGCCCTAAAGGAGTAAAACAGCTCGTTCTTTGAAAATACTTAATTAAATTGCATGAAATTTTAAACCTAGGACATATGTGTGAACAAAAATTATGTGGATTATTTGGTTTGAATTAAAACGGACTTATTAAAAAGCTATTTAAACTAGTGTAATCTAAACTAGGGTTTGAGTTTTTAAAAGAATCTAACCATTCGATTTTGGATATTTTTGATTTCTCTGAGCTTGTAGACTGTCCACGCTACTTTTCCTAGTTGAAGGTGTGGCCTGAAAAGCTCTAGATCGACCCCTACCAAAGCTGGAAGGAATTTGGGTTTAGCTCATCGGAATCTAGTCACCGGCGAGGTTTGACCGGCTGGATTAGGCTTGGAATGGATGGAGAAGGACTTTGAAGGCTCAAACAAATTAATGTTAGGTTCTGGGAGAGCTTATGTGGAGAGAGACGGCTAGGTCATGAATGAGAGCTCATTTTAGCCTTTTATCCTATTCACTCCATTCCAGATTGAATGGAGGGCTGAGATCAATTGGGGCAGCTCTTAGATGCATGCCACGTGTGTTGGGGGTAGTTGAGAACAGGAGGAATCAAGGACAAGAGGACATCCTATGTGGAAAGTGTCCCTTGTCCTCTTGTGAGCATGTGAGCTTGATTTAAACCCTTTGATCTTGATCCAAGGGATAGGGATAGGCCCTAAGAAGGTTCTAGACTCCACCTAAGATGCTCGAAAGGGCTGGATTAGAGGGGATTAGCTTTAAGAAGAGTTTTGACCAAATTTGACTATTCTAAAACCTTGGTTTGACACTTTGACTGGTCCCCATGCCATATGGAAGCTGAGGTGGCATGGGAGAGGCTTGGAGAGCTGTTTAGATGCATTAATCCCAATGGCTAAGGAAAGGGATCAAGTATTAAATGAGATTTGACCACTTGAAGGCTCTTTGAAGACTTTGTTGACTGGGTTGACCAATCAATGGAGTTGATGATATGTCATGTGGGATAATATCCAAACATGGAGTAATGATTTAAGAAGGGTTCAATGGATAGGATTGAAGTTTAAAAGGTAATATGAGAGTTTAAGGTGATTTGACCAAGTTTTGGAGAGTTGACTTGGTCAACTTGACTTGGACTTGATTGGCCAAGGTTTAAGATATAATTAGGCTATGGTTTGGAGTTGATTAGAGGCTTCAAAGGGGTTTGATAGGTCAAATAGGTTGGAATAACCCATTTGAAGTCTTAAGGGGTATTTGGGTCAACCTAGCTTGACTTGGTCAACCAGGTTGGTCCAGGTTCTGGAAATGAATTCAACAGATTTGATTTGATACCTGGAGTCTCGTGGAGGTACTTTGAGGGATCAAAATGATCATCTGAGTCAAATGACCTATTTAGGCCCTTAATAGGCCTAATGAGTCAATTAGGTTGACTTGGTCAACCAGATTGACCCAGGGCCAAGGATTAGATCTAAACAATTCAAAATGATATTCTGAGTCTATTGGTGGTGGTCTCAGGATCTGGGGAGGTCATTTGGTCAAAATGACCTATTTGGGCCTTTAATGGGTCATTGGGCCAACTTAGGTTGACTTGGTCAACCAGGTTGACCGAGGGACTAGAAGTGGGTCCAATAGATTAGGTTTGACATTTGAAAATTATTGGAAGTGGTTCCAAGAAATTTGGAGGTCATTTGATTTGAAATGTGTATTTGAACCCCTAAGGGGTATTTTGATCATTTTGACCCCTGGTCAACTGGGGGTCAAAGTGGGTCCAAAAAAATATAATTTAATATTTAAGAGGTCAGGATTAAGGGTTTGGAAGTGATTTGAGGCTTTGAAGAAAGCTCCAAGGTCAAAATCCACTGGGTGACAGGTCTAGTGGCATAGACCGTAAATATTTAAAGGTTTTATAGCTTTTGGATTCAAATCAAATTTGTGGGGTTAGAGATCTCAGAATGAGCTCAAATTTAGAGAGTTCCTCAAGAGATATGTCACATCAGTATGCAACTGACAGACCCTGACTCAGATGTTATTTGACTGGGTTTTGAAGTGTTCAAAGATTCACTAGAAAAAGTTTTTAGGACATAAGTCCTTAACCCTTGGACTTGAATCTATATTTATGGGTTTAAGCTAGAGTTTTTATTTGAATGATTAAAATTGAATTTTCTAAACCACTTATAATTATTTGAGGTGATTATAAGTGATTGGAAAAGATTTGAGCTAGATCAAAGGCAGGATCAAGGCTTGAATTAGGATTGAGATCTGGATAGATCTGGAGTCTGGGTATGTTTAAGGTCTGGATTGATTAAAGATCTAGATTGACTTGAGGTTAAGATTAATTTGAAATAGGGATAGATCCGAATCAAGATTGATCTAATATCTGGATTGATCTTAGGGTCTAAGTAGATCTTAGGGTCTAGAGTAGATTTTAAGGTCTGGAATTTAGGAAGAATCCTAGGGTTTAGAGTAGATATGAGGATCTGAAGTCTAAAAGAATCCTAGGGTCTAAGAAAATCCTAGGATCTAGAGTCTAGAAGGATTCTAAGGTTTAGAAATCCTAAGATCTGTGATCTAGAAGAATCCTAAGTCCTAAATAGATCTCAGGGGATGGAGCCTAAGAGGATCCTAGGATTTAGATTAGCCTGGAGTTTGATTGAATTGAGTTTAAAATTAATATGGGATTAAGATTGATTTGAATCTGAATTGATATTAAAGTATGATTTGATATAAGATCAGATTGATCCTAGGGTCTGAAAAGATCCTAAAGTCTGGATTGGTCCTACTGACCTCATACAAAAATGAGATCAACAAAGTTAAACACTAGCCTAACCTAAAATTAGAGTTAGTTATCCTAATAAACCATCTAAAGTGTGTGAAACAGGCTGTGTGGTTTGGATATGTCCTATATAAGATAATTGATTAAAGTTATTTAGTATTCTAGTTGGTTGGAAAGCTTAAGGGGGATTTAATTCAAATTTAAATATTAATATTTTAAATTTGATTTTAAAATATATTTTAAGTGTTACTAGATTACTACCTTTATTTATACAAGAGCTGTGAAGTTTATTTCACCTTCCTTGGGGCTAATTTAATAGCCTCGTAGGCCTGAGTTATCCAGTAGTAATCAGTATAAGTTAATTAATTTAATTGGTTAAGCTTAAGAGGGTTGATTATTTTTAATTAAATTTGATTAGTTGTTAGTTTTAAAGATTTAAATTAATTAATTTTATCATTAACCAGTTTGTGGCGTTGTCATAGTGAGCATAAGGATCCAAGCCTCCTTAGGACATGTAGCCGCGCAGCCCAAGGTAGTCCAGCCTAAAAATTTACTTAATAGAGTTAAATTAAGAATTTTAATTTGGTTAAGTAATTATTAATCAATTAGATTTAAAGTTTTATACTTCATTAAATCCATTCGTGGCATTGTCACAAAGGGCTCAAGGAACCAAATCTCCTTAGGACACTTAGCCCTGCAACTCAAAGTAATCCATCCTAAAAACTTTATCTTTGGAGTGCTTGTCATGTATTGAAGGGTTAGTTGATTGATTTTATTAATCAAGTTTATGTTTTCAAGATTTTTAGTTGATTATTGAATTTTTGAAATTATTTGAATTATTTAATATATTAAATTAAATTGTCAAGTTTATGTTTTAACACTGCCGTTGCCAGGTCCCAAGTCCTAGATGAGAAAAGTGGAGGGTTGCGTTAGGTAGTCGACAGCCAGCCTAAAACTTGTCGAACAATAATAACATGAATCCTTTAAGAAATTGTGTTAATGATAGGGCGTCCCCTGGAAGCGATGCGTTGTATGGCCTGAATACAGCGACAAGTGTGCAAGGGCCGTTGTATCGCCGCCCGGGTGCAGTGTTAAATAGGCAAGGGTTCCCACATCAATGATGAATATGGGCAAAGAAGCTAGTCAATGAAATTAAAATTAGGATAGGAACTTGGAATATAGGTTCTCTTACATAAAAATTAATTGAATTAATTTATATTATGATTCATAGGAAGATAAATATTCTATGTATTCAGGAAACTAAATGGGTTGGAGAGAAGGCTAAGGAGATTGATCGTTTAGGATTTAAACTTTGGTATTCGAGTAGGAGTCGTATTAGAAATGATGTAGGCGTGATTTTAGATAAGAGTTTGAAGGATAGTGTTATAAATATTAATAGAATTGGAGATAGAATTATAGCTTTAAAGATTATTATTGATGCTAAAATTATTAACATTATAAGTGCTTATGCCCCACAAGTGGGTTTGGATATGGATTCAAAATTAAAATTTTGGAATGACTTGGAAGAACTAATACAAAAGATACCTCTTGAAGAAAGAGTTTTTATTAGAGGAGATTTAAATGGACATATTGGTAGAGAGGTAGATAATTTTAAAAGCATTCATGATGGCCATAGGTTTGGAACGACAAATGAAGGTGGTAAGTCCATATTAGATTTTTGTTTAGCTTATGATTTTTTAATTGCTAATACCTTATTTAAGAAAAGAAATGAGCATCTCATTACTTATAAAAATGGATATAGTACAACTCAGATTGATTATTTTCTTATAAGGAAATTAGATCGTTTAGATTGCAAAGATTATAAAATTATTCCAAGTGAAAATTTATATACCCAACATCGTTTATTAATTTTAGACTTAAAGATAATGGGGAAGAAAATAAAAAATAAAGTAAAATAATTTTCTAGGATTATATGGGGGTATTTAGAGAATATTAACAAAAATATTTTTGAGAGTAAGATTTTAGATCTTAAGATTTTGTCTGTGTATGAGGATGCTAATATTATGTGAGAAAAAGTGGCTAGTGATATTAAGAATATTGCAAAAGATGTGCTTGGAGTTTTAAAGAGAAAAGCTCCTAATAGTAAAAAGAGTTGGTGGTGGAATCCAAATGTGCAAGAAAAGATTAAAAATAAGAAGATTTATTATAAAAATTAGTTTAATTGTAAAAATTTTGATAATTAAAAATTATATAAAGAGGCACATAAGGAATCTAAGAAAGCAATATGCGATACAAAGAGTTTAGCTTTTAGTGATTTATATTATAGATTAGATACTAAGGAGGGAGAAAGATATATGTATAAGTTAGCCAAACAAAGAGATAGGAGTAGTAAGGATTTAGTTCAAGTGAAGTGTATTAAGGATAAAGATCAAAAAGTTCTTTTTCTAGAAGATGATATTCAACAAAGGTGGATGAGATATTTTGCTAAACTTTTTAATGAAGAATGTGAAAATAAAATTGACTGTAGTGACCTTAGCACCCTAAATGAAAATAAAGATTTCTGCTTTTATCGGCGTATTAATAAAATCGAAGTTAGAGAGGCTTTAAAGAAAATGAAGAGTGGAAAAGCTATTGGACCTGATGATATTCCAATAGAGGTGTGGAAATGCTTAGGAGATGAAGGAATTTCTTGGCTTACTAAACTTTTTAATACTATTTTGAAGACTAAAAAGATGCCAGATGAGTGAAGAATGAGTGTGTTAATCCATATTTTTAAGAATAAAGTTGATGCACAAGATTATGCAAATTATAGAGGAATTAAGTTAATGTGTCATACTTTAAAACTATGGGAACGTGTTATGAAGCATAGGTTGCGGTGTGATACTAATGTTTCTCAAAATCAATTTGGATTCATGTCGGGTAGGTCTACTATGGAAGCCATACATTTATTAAGAGGTTTGATGGAGAAATATAGAGAGAATAAGGAGGATTTACATATGATATTTATTGATTTAGAAAAAGCATATGATAAAGTTCCAAGAGAAGTGCTATGAAGAGTTCTTGAAAAGAAAGGAGTTAAAAATGCTTATATTCAAATCATTAAAGATATGTATGCAGGAGTTATTACTTGTGTTCAAATACAAGGTGGTTTGACCAAGTATTTCCCTATTTCTGTTGGATTACATCAAGGATCAGCCTTAAGCCCATATCTTTTCGCTTTAGTCATGGATGTTCTCACTAGACATTTGCAAGAGGATGTACCTTGGTGTATGTTTTTTGCTGATGATTTTCTTCTTGTTGATAAGACTAGAGAGGGAGTTGAAGGTAAGCTAGAATTGTGGAGGTCAACCTTAGAGTCTAAAGGTTTTCGCTTGAGTAGATCTAAAACGGAATATATGGAGTGTAATTTTAATAATAATAGACCTAGTGAGGGGATTGTGACTTTGGCCGATCAAGTCATTAATAAGAGTACACCTTTTAGATATCTTGGGTCTATTGTTCAAAGTGATGGTGAAATAGATGGGGAAATTATCAGCAGAATCCAAGTTGGATGGTTGAAGTGGAGGAATGCATTGGGCTTATTGTGTGAAAGAAAAGTACCCCTCAAACCTAAGGGAAAATTCTATAAGATGGTGGTGAGACCTGCAATGCTTTATGGTGCTGAATGTTGGCCTCTAAAAGAGAAGCATAATTCTAAGTTAAGTGTTGTAGAGATGAGGATGCTCAGGTGGATGATTGGCTTTTCCCTTAGAGATAGGATATGAAATGGGCATATTCGTGAAAAGGTTGGAGTAGCTCCAGTGGAAGATAAGATTAGAGAGAGTCGCCTTAGATGGTTTGGGCACATAAAACGGCGGCCTCCCGATGACCCGATTAGGAAAGTAGAGGTCTTAGATTTGACTTATGTTAAGAAAGATAGAGGTAAACCTAAAAAGACTTGGTTAGAAAATATTAGAAATGATCTTTCTTTATTAGATTTAAGCGAGAATTTAACTTTTAACAGGACACAATGGAGAAAAAGGATTCATGTAGCTGACCCCACGTAGTGGGATAAAGGCTTGATGTTGTTGTTGTATTAAATTAAATTTTTAAAATTTAACTTTTTGATTAAAATTTATTTTTAGAGTTTTAATACTTTTCCTAACCACTAGACCTTACTATGAGTAATTAGATTCTAAGTTTGCTGGAATTAAATTTTTCTACATTTAGCTTTAATTTTTAAAGTTTTGATTTGAATTTGACTTAAAGTTGACTTTTTGACTTTAACTTAATTCTAGAATTTTGACATTTTAAATAAATATTAGACCTTAAATGGAGAAGAATGGCTTTGAGTTTGCTTAATTTGATATTTTCAGGAATTAGTTATGATTTTTCAAAGTTTGATTAATTAATTGAATTTTTAAATTGATTTAATTAAAGGGCTTGTAATGATTTGAATCCAAAGTGATTCCAAACTTCTTGAAATCACTCCCAAAGGTCAAGAATGACCTAAGGCCTAAGGAAGTGTTTTCAAGTGTTTGAGAATTTTTTGAAATTTTTAATTATTTTTAATTAATTAAATTAATTAAATATAAATTTTCACCAAAACTTAAATTAAACTTAAAATTGAAGTTCGGTCAAGAGGATTTTATTTTATTAAGGGTTTAATTTTAGTCAATTTGATATATTATTTGTAATTTTTTGATTTAATTTGAATTTATTATAATTTTTAGAAGTTTTGAGTTAATTAAGGATTAAATTTTAAATTATTAAAATAATTAGCTTAATGATTTTTTAAAATCAATGGGAATTTTCCTTAAGGTAGGGGATGTCACTAAGTTTAAAATTTTCAAGTTTCATTTCTATTGGATGTATATTTTATTTTCTAACATTTTTTTAATTTTTAAGACATGTCTTAATTTTTGTCCTTAATTGTCTCTAGGTTAAGCAAGTTTAAAGGCAATGTTATATTAACCTTTAAATATAGATAAAATGCAATCACATCATATCATTCAAAGAAATCTAAAACTAGGGGAGACCAAAAACTAAGTGCATGTGCAAACCTAAGGAGCAAGAACAATGAATAACTTAAATAATAAGGACTTTAATTGGTGAGAAATTATAACATAATTACTCACCAATGACTTCCCCATTAATTATATTCAATCAAGATTATCTCTGCTCAAAATTTTAAATCAAAGCTCAATGTATTCAAAGGGATTTAAAATATAGATATATTTGAAAATAAGTTTTCCAAATTTAATGCATAAAACTTGAATTTTGAAAATTTTTAAAAAATATTAAAATAATATTAAAAATAATTTTAGAAAATTCTTTGAATATTTAAAATATTTTAAAATAAAATTTCTTAAATTTTTAAAAAAGTTTAGATTTATTTTTAATTAACTAATAATTAAAAAACCAAATATTTAATGTTTAAAATTATTTAAAATATATTAAATATTTTAAAATTAATTTTAATTTTAAATTAAAGTATTTTAAATATTGAGAATTTTGATATGAAACACTTAATAAATTTTTCACTTAAAATGAATTTTTAATAATTTTTTGAATATTCTAGTAATTAAATACATTGAAGGTAATTAAAAGTAATTAATATTCAAAATAGTTTTACATTAAAATTAAAATAAATTTGAAATATTCTCTAAAAAATTAGAATTATTTTAAAATAAATTTTCTAAAATTTTGAAAAGTATTTGGACTTATTTTTAATTAAATAATAATTAAAATACCAAATATTAAATGTTTGAAATTATTTAAAATATATTAAATATTTTAAATTAATTTTAATTTTAAATTAAAGGGCATGAAAAATTTAGCAAAATGAGGTATTATATTATTTTTTGGATTTAAAATGATTTTTTAATGATTTATTGAAGTTTTTTTTAATTTAAAATGATTTAAATTAATTAAAATACATTTTAATTAAAACGACAGCACCGATAGCATACGTGGCAGCTTCTGATTGGTGGGATCAAAACCACGTGAGGACGACAATCATTAGGTAGTGGCGCGGTTTCGAAACGCGCTTCACTTATCCATGTAGCAAGCCCG
Source organism: Dendrobium chrysotoxum (assembly GCA_019925795.1). Lineage (NCBI taxonomy): Eukaryota > Viridiplantae > Streptophyta > Magnoliopsida > Asparagales > Orchidaceae > Dendrobium > Dendrobium chrysotoxum. Next base: position 427,135 of record CM034312.1, read on the forward strand.
CGGGACCATCCTATCCTCTATGGTTTTGAACGAACAGCTTAGATCAAGCTGAACGAAAAGACTAACCGCAGGATCGGTTCCACAGTTTTAATCAGTCGTAGAATGGCACAATCTGGATCATTAATCTTGAAATCAATGGTCCAGAAAACATGTCATTAATGCAAATTGCATAAAATGTCCTAAAAATGAAAATCGTTTCGTACTATCAAACTAATCGATCAAATTAAATAAAATTTTAAACATGAATCATATGCATGAACATAAATGATGGGGAATTAATTTCACGGCTTAAAAATTGCTTAATAGAAAGATATTTATCCTTAAGTGTCCTAACCTAGGGTTAAATTTTTACCTTAGTTTAATGGACGGTTTGAATCATTTTACGAATGGTTGAGCTTGTTATTTGTCAACGTATAATCCTCTAAAAGACTCCATGAGCTGAAAATGCCTAGATCGATCGGTTCAAGCCTTGGACGGAGTTTGACTTCTATTCGCTAGAGGACTCATCGCCGCTAGCTTTGACTGGGTGGTTTGGACTTGGGAAATGTTTAGGGTTTGAGAGAGCTTTAATGGTGAGAGAGTGTCAAGTGATCAATGAGACTCATTTTGAGTCTTTTGGCCAATTCAAATGACCCTAGGTTGATTGGATGGATGGGATTTGTTTGGAAGCATTCCTTGATGCATGCCACCTATCCTTAGGTGGTTAGATGGTTGGGGAGAGGATAGCCCAAGGACAATGACTTGGCAAGCAAGTTTTGTCCGCATCTAGCCATTAGGGACCACTAGGATTAGTTAACCCTAATTCATAGGTTAAGAATGGTTTAAGAACATTCTAGAGAATGTTCAAGGCCTACTGGAGAGCTTAAGAATAAAGTTGAATGTGTTGGAAAGAGGCTTGACCATTCAAAAAAACCCCTTAAAGACTTTGTTGACTAGGTTGACTAGTCAACCAGTCAAGATGGCATGCTGATGTGGAGGTTGGAAAGTGTAAGGTGGCATCAAGGGCTGATTGGAATGGTTCAAAGGTGTCAAACTTAATATATGAATGAAATCACATAGGGTTTGACCAAGAATTTGAGTTAACTTGGTCAAAATCTATATGATTTGACTTGGGGAAGGAATTTATATTTATTTGAAACATGAAATAAAACGATTTGAGGATTTATCAAAATATGGAAGTTTGACCAAGTTTAAAGTGTTGACTTGGTCAAACTTATATTTTAACCCCTGGTCAACTATGGGTCAAACTGGGTCCACCATAATGCAATTTAATGTTTGACATATCATAATCAAGGGTCTAGACATGGTTAAAGGTCTTGGGGAGGGTCCCAATGTTAAAATCTATAAGGTGGAGGGTCCAGTGGCATAGGATGTAAATATTTAAAGGTTTTATAGTATTTGGAAAATAGATTTAGTTTTAGAAGCTAGAGGTCTTAGATTGAGCTCAAATTTGGAGGGTTAGTCCTAGGGACATGTCTAATCAATATGCAATTGATAGATCATGAATCAGTGGTTATTTGAATAGTTTTTGAAAAAATTGATAAATCACTCAAAAAGACTTTCAAGACATAAGCCTTTAACTTTGGATTTTAGTCTGGATTTCTGGGTTTGAGCTGGATTTTGGATTTGAATGATTAAATTTGAATTGTCCAAATCAATTACAATCAATTGAATGATTGTGAATAATTGGGTAGGATTGAAGTTTGATAGGAGGTTGGATCAAATGTTGATTGAAGTCTGGGTTGAAGACTGGATTGACTTGAAGTCTGGATAGGCTTGAAGTTTGAATTGATTCAAAGTCTGAATTGATTTGAGATCTGGGCTAATTTGAAGACTGGATTGATTTGGTTATGATTGAAATCTAGATGGTTGACACCTAGAACCTTATTAACCATCAGATCAATTGGATAGAGATATAGATGAATCCCTATGACCTCATATAAAAATGAGGTCAACATGCTTACATGCAAATGTAACACTTATCTTATATCATTTACATTAATCTCTCATTAATATATAAAATGCTAAAATATAATCTCAAATGCTTACATTTATAAATACAAAAAAAATTATAAAATATGAAATTTATTTAAAAATCTACAACTATCATTTTGCCAAGTGAAATTAAATAATCTTACTGTCAAAATACTCATAATGATGACATCCATCACATATCAAAAGTTATGCAGTAAAAGTTATTTCTTATCGATGTTTCTATTAAGTTTGGTAGATCCCTTTGGCTTTATTGAGCATATTAGTTTTACTATTAAGATTGGAAAATTAAAATAGAGCAGACATGTTGATTCTTTTATTTTGTATTGAAGGCAATTGTAAGTTTTGGTTACCTGTTTGGTTATGTGCTCATTATGTGATTTTTACATACTTTTGGATAAGAGTAAGGAGTCTACGAATTGAGGATAAATAGTGATGTTAATTTAATATAATTTAAGTGTCTTCAGTTTAAGTATTCTTTTATAATTGGTGATGGCTATTGTAGATGCATTATTTTGGGCTTATAATAATTATATATATATATATATATATATATATATATATATAATTTTGTACTCTCATTATAGAATGTAAATATTGACAGTAGCAATATAATTATATTTTTTCAAACATCTATTTATTTTTTAAATGCAATTACTTAGCTCTGGATATCAAATTAATATGTTTGTAAATGAATGAATAATGGTTATTCATGAAAAGAAATAGAATCGTGGTTGATGAATTAAAAAGATATAAGTGAAAAGAAATAAGGAAAAGAAAATGAATGAAATTCTTACACTTTAGATCTTGGGGCGTAACACATCTTCCCTAAAGAATTAGTTAGTTTACCTTTGGACAAAGATATAGAGTTATGTATTAATGTATTCCCTGGTGTGCAGCCTCAATATTTAAGGCTCTATATAGGATGGTACCTAATTCAGAAGTTAAATGTACAATGTCAAAAGTTGGTGGATGAGGGATTTGTTAGTTCTAGTGTATCCCCATGGTGAGCATCTATTTTATTTGTGAAAAAGGATGGTATGGTGTAGATGTCTATCGATAATAAGGAACTGAATAAGGTAACAGTTAAGAATAAGTATCCTTTATTGCAGATTAATGATTTATTTGATCAATTTTCTAGATCATCTGTATTTTCTCTGAGATCTGACTATTATCAGGTAAATGTGAGAGATGTATATGCGATGAAGATTACTTTAACGCTCGGACAGACACTATGAGTTCCTAGTCATGCATTTCTAGGTGACTAATGCACCAACAACTTTCAATGATATGATGAACAAAGTATTTTTGAGAATATCTGGATTAGCTTGTGATCATCTTTATAGATGATGTTTTAGTTTATTCTATTTTTGAAGACGATCATATTATACATCTAAGGATTATTCTGAAGACTCTGAGATGACATCAGTTTTCTAAATTTTTTAAGTGTACATTTTGGTTGAAGTGTATTTCTTTTTTAGAACATGTGGTGAGCGGTGTATGTATTTTTGTGGATCTCCAAAAGATTTAGGCTATTACTAATTAGCCGAGGCCTATTACTATATCTGAGGTACACAATTTTTTAGGCATGCCTCATTATTATAGAAAGTTTGAAAAATAATTTTCTCAGAATTCTACACATATGATGAGACTAACTAAAAATTTAGTATATTTTACTTTGACATCTAATTGTGAGGCAAGCTTTCATAATCTAAAGGACTATTTGACATCAAATGTAAGATCTTTATTGATCATTAGAGTCTAAAGTAAATATTTACTCAGAATGATCTGAATATGAGGCATAAGAGATGTCTTTAGCTGATTAAAGATTATGATATGACCATTTAGAATTAGTCTAATAAGGCTAGTGTGGTAATAGATGCTTTGAGCAAGAAATCTTCTAGATTATCATGTATTCAGCTTACTTCTAATGAATCTTTAATACATGATATAGAGAAATTTCAATTGGAGGTGATTGCTCCTATTGATCAAGATTCTAGTATTATGATTCAAATGATTATTTAACTATCTTTACAAGAAATGATTCAGGATTCCCAAAGATTGGATACAAAATATTTAAAGTTGTTCGATCAGAACAAGCTGGGTAAGAAATCTAAACAACAAGCATTTGATTCTAGTGTTATTTTCTGCAAGTATAGATTGTGGGTTTCTATTTTTAGATTAAAGAAAAATAAGGTAGATTTTATTTCTAAATGTGAAGCCTATTAGTTAGTAAAAATAGAATATTAGCAACCGGAAGATTTTTTGCAACCATTTGCCCATTCTAGAGTGGAAATAGGAAGAGGTGACTATGAACTTTGCTATAGGTTTTCCAAGCTTAAGATAAGGGCATGATGTCATTTTGGTCTTGGTAGACCGTCTAAAAAATCTACTCATGTTATTTGGATCTGACAGTTTGCTTTAGTGGACAAATTGTCACAGGTGTATGTACTTGAGATTATCAAGTTACTTGGGATACCAAAGGTGATCATTTTTTATAGAGATGTCAGTTTTACTTCATAATTATGAAAGGATATTCACCAAGGTCTGGGCACAAAATTGCATTTTAGTATAGCTTTTCATCTGTAGATTTATAGATAATCTGAGAGGGTTATTCAAATACTAAAAGATATTCTGAGATTGTGTGTTATAAACTTTGGTGGTAGTTGAGAATATCACATTCTTTTGATTAGTTTTTTTTTATAATAACAGCTTTCAGTCAAGCATAGTATGGCCCTTTGTGTAGCTATATGTGATAGGAAGAGTAGGACCCCTTTATCTTAAATAGAGGTAAGTAAAAGAAATTTGATTAGGTCAACCCTAGTTAATAAAGCTACTGAAAAGATCCTTCTAATCAAAGATAGATTAAAAGCTATGCATGACAGACAAATAGTATTACGATGTTGAGCACCAGGCTGTGGAATTTCATATTGGAGATTTCATATATGTGAAAATCAAGCCAATGAAAGGCATCAGTAGATTTGGCAAAGAAGGAAAGTTAAGTTCGATGTATGTTGGACCATTTGAAGTCATTAAAAGGATAAAAAATATGCCTATAAATTATAGTTGCTATATCTTATGACTGAAATTCATAATATATTTCATGTGTCTCTTCTGCTAAAATGGATATGGGATTCTAAAAATCATGTATCTACAAAAGAAATTAAATTACATCCCAATTTGTGTTATAGAGAAGAACCTGAGAGAATTCTGGCTTATGATGTTAGAAAATTAAGACATAAACATATTCACATGGTTAAAGTTTGGTGGAAGAATATAACGAAGAGAGAAGCTACTTAGTTGAAGGAATTTAAGATGAAATAGTTGTATCATGATCTATTTTGATAGTTTAAGTTTTCAAATATCAAGGATGATATTTTTTCTAAGGATTGGAGAGTTGTGACACCTACAGAATCAGTATATAGATTAACTTATTCTGACTCGATCTAAAAAAGATAATCCATTGATTATTTGCATTTGAACCCTTATGCATGTGTCTGGATTCTTCTCCTTTAGGAAAGGATTCTTCCTTTTCTTAGGAATAGACGTGTCTACCTTCTACCTAAGTCTCTAAGGCTAGATCTGTTCTTCCTTAGGATCAAAAATTCCACTTCAACCTACCATTCGGTCAACGCCAATATGTGTACTAGAACTTCGTTCTACTACACATATTGGGGGTCCATTTATTGACCTCATTTTTGTATGAGGTCACTAGGAACCACTTGGGTTTCTTTTTAGTGACCTAATGATGGGGAGATGTCCACCCCTTAGTCATAAAGGTCCTAATAAAGACCCAATTCAATCCCAATTAAACCCAGTTCTACCTTTCAGCTCCATCTTTAATCCAGCATTCAATCAACATTCAATCAAATTCCAAATCATATCTAATTAATTTTAATCATTCATTTGATTTCTATTGATATGAATGGTTCAAGTTCAATCATTTAACTCTTGAATCCAACCCAAATCCAACATTCACAATCAAACCTTCAAGGCCAAGGACCTAAGTCCTGAAACCCTTTCTGGGTGAACTTTCTGTCACCTAGAAACCCAGTCAAGTGACCTCCAAATCATGATCCATCAATTGCATATTGTCCATACATGTCTCTAGAACCAACCCTCCAAATTTGAGCTCAATCTGACACTCCTAGCCCCTCAAACTGAATCTTTTCCCAAAGGCTGCTAAACTTTCAGATATTTACGGCCCGTGCCACTAGACTCGTCATCTAGTGGAATTTGACCTTGGAGTTTCCTCCAAACCCTCTGATCACTTCCAGACTGTTGATATTGACATATTCAACATTAATCTGCATCTTTTTGGACTCACTTTGACCCAGGATTGACCAGAGGTCAAAATGACCAAAATGCCCTTTAAAGGGGTTTTTGGACTTTTGACCAAAACTCAACATGGTTCAACATCTTTAACCATTGAAACCTTTCTTAATGAATTTCCCATGATATTTGAGACTCATTGAAATCAAATCTACTCTTTGGTTTGACCTGGTTGACCAAATCAACCCTTAACCCACATTAAGGTCAATTTTAATGCTTGAATCCATTTTAAATCAAATCAATCCCTCAAAATCATTCAATTGGATACCCTTGACATGTCCAAAGCTTTCCAAGTCAAGCTCCCCCTTGGGTTGACTTGGTCAACCCATTTGGAGGAGTTAAAACCTTCTCCAAACCCCTTTAAGCCTATGGAAAGAGGCCAAATCATGGTCACATCACCAAGCCACCTTGGCAATCCATGGCTTAATCCAAAACCTGCTCAAACCTGATAGAAATTGACCCATTTCTCTCTTAATAAGCCCTAAGACAACTCCCTAAACCAAGCCAAACATTGGTTCATCCAAATGGGGGAAAATACTTGTGGTCCCCTTTCCCATAGACCAAGAGAGGTCACACTCACCACCAACCCTATTACCTAGCTTTGGGTAGCTTAGGGGACACTTGTCATGCATCCAAACTCCCTCCAAACAAATCAAGACCATCCAATCCAAAAGCCAAAGGTTAAGGTGGGAGAAACCTAACCTAAGAGAGAGATTCCTCTTTATTCACTCTCCCTCAACTCTCCAATAGCCTCCAACCTTCCTAAAGCTTTCCCCATCCTCTCCATCCATCTCCAAAGCTTTCCCAAGCTTCTTCCCATCATTTCCAAGCCTCAAATCACTATTTTAGTGAGGAGAGAGCATTCTAGAGAGAGAAAGAGGATTTTACAACATAACTTTTGATCCAGAAAGATCTAGCTCTTGATGTCTTAATCAAAGTTGTAGATAATCACTGTAGCTTTCCAATGAGCCTAAGATCTCAAAAATCTGACGGTCTGATTGTAATTTATGCTCATTTTAAGTTTAAATTTCAATTTGAAACTGCTCAAAAATTTCATTACTTGGGGTCTCCAAACTCTAGGCATGAAAGATCATGTTCCCATGAGCCTATGTTTCAAATTTCATTAAATTTCAACGAGTATTTTGAAAGTTATGAGTATTTCAATTTTCTAGTTCATTTTGAACTAAAACGGCCTTGATCGATCTCGGCCGTCCGATTTTCTATCTTTCTCGATCGGATGGCTCGGGGTTAGTGATGGCATGGATAGGTGGTTGATAAACAGTACTTTTCATGTCAAAAAAAAATGCCATACGCCGCCGCCATTTTGGCGCCGATCATTGCCAATGATTGGTGCCGGTTATTAATGGACTTAAAAATTCAAAAAAATAGTCATAACTTTCAAAATTCATAGTAAATTCATTTCTCCACCACATTAAGTATTTTTGGGCTCGTTGGAAAGATAATTTACCCTAGTATTTATTAAAATTAATTTTGAGTTGATTTGATTACTGGATTATGAGATATTTCTATTTCTTTGAAATCAGTATTTTGTGATTTTCTCACAATCCAGTGGTCAATTAAGCCCAAATTTTGGTGGAAGGTATTTGGGTATCTTAGTCATGCACTATAATCTTCTTAGGTTCAGATACCCATTGAATTGCTATGATGTGAATTTTTAAGGTAATGGGTCCATTTTGGACCCAAAACTTTGAAAATTCATAACTCCATTTTTCTATAGAATTAAGCTGCATACCTTTTGTAGTGTGATTGCATATTTATAAGGGTTAGACACACCAAATTCTAAGCCTATATGAACAGTAGAGACACCTAGGGAAAATAATTAATGAAAAGTCTAGAAAACTTAGAAAATTCTTAGGGGATTGTACACACACCTAATAGGGGTGAAACTTGAACATAGAAAACTTACTGACATTATGAACCTTAGGTTCAAATTTCATTGAATTTGGAGATCATTAAGTTAGAAAATTAATAACCCAAAGTTTCAGCTCTTTTAAGAATCCAGAAAATTCAAAAAAATATAATAAATCCAAATTAAGTCCAAAAATTATAAATAATATCTCAAATTGACCAGAACTTAGTCCTCTATCTAGGAAAAATAAAAGCCCTTGACTGGACTCCTAATTTAACTTTAATTTGATTTTTAAGGAAAATCAACAATTAATTAAATTAATTAATTAAAAATCATTAAAAATCCCAAATAACTTCCAAACACTTGGAAATGATCCCATGGTTCATCCCTGACCTTTGGGAGTGATTCCATGCAATTTGGGATGAGTTTGGATCAAAATGATCAAAACCTTCCTAATTAAGCAATTTTAAAAATTCAATAATTAAGGAAACTTTGAAAATTCATAACAAATTTCAGAAAAATCCAAATTGAGCAAACTTAGTGTCAATCAACTCCAATTTAGGTCTAGTATTTTCTAAAAATGTCAAATCTCCAAAATCTGGTCAAAGACAAAAAGTCAACTTTTTGGTCAACCGTAGTTCAAATCTAGGCTCAAACTTCAAAAAATCATAACTTTTTTATAAAAAACTCTAAATTGAGTGTGCTAAAAGTCTAACAACTCATCATAAGGGCTAATATTTATTAAAAATCTAAAACTTATAAAATGAGCTTTAAATTAAAAAGTCAACTTTTGGCCCATTTAATTAACATAATTAAATAATTCTAATAAATTCCAAATATCCAATAATTCATTAAAATTTCAGAAAACTTTGATTTGATTAATAAAATATTCAACCAACACTCAAATGCATAACAACCATCCCAAAGATGAAGTTTATTGGATGGACTACTCTGGGCTGCGGGGCTAAGTGTCCTAAGGAGGCCAGGTTCCTCGAGCCTGGTGGCACAACGCCACGAATGGATTTAATGGAGTGTCAAACATCAAAAATAAATTAATTTTAATTACTTAACCAAATTAAAATCTTTAATTCAACTACATCAGCAAGGTTTTTAGGATGGACTACTCGGGGCTGCGGGGCTAAGTGTCCTAAGGAGGCCTGGTTCCTCGAGCCTGGTGGCACAACGCCACGAACCTGTTGATGAAAAATATAAAATAATTTAACTTTTAAAATTAGTAATTAACTAACCTAATTAATATTAATCGATCCTTAATTTTCAATAAACTAAATCAACTTAATCAACCCCGATTACTACTGGGTAACTACGAGGCTATTAACTTAGCCCCAAGGAAGGTGAAACAAACTTCATGGCCTTGGTGAGCAACAAAGATAAAAATCATTTAACTATTAAAATGGTTTTAATTTAAATTTTAATATACTAATATTTGAACTTTAATTAAACCTCTCTTTGAGCCTTCCATAAATTCAAATATTAGATAATTTGAACAAATTACCCATCCTAGGATCTACCCTAGCCACATGACCTTCTACACACACTTTAGATGGTTTGTTAGGACAACCGACTCTAGATCTAGGCTAGGCCGGTGTTTACTTTTTTGCTGTGTGCCGGGTTTTTTCGAGTTTTCATTGCATGTTGTGATTAAAATTGATTGATGTGTTTGTTTATTTTTACTGCACTCTATGGATTGATGTGATGGGCGACTAGATTACCCTTAGGTTAGGAACGATCTGGAAGCTCATTGAATTTTTTTCAGGTGGCTACGCTCGTGCAGGGCAATAAAGGGGGCTAAATAAATTATAAATATAAATGCTACAAGTGTTTCAGCTGCTTAGCCCCCAAATAAAAAAAAGAGTATAGTTAAGTGTGTTTATTTTTCTGTATATATATATATATATACAACTACTTGTGATGTGATTTAATATTTAAATGCTTAGGATAACCCTGCAGGAGAGTTTAGAATTTTTATTTTTACATTCAGGTAATTTGTTTGAGTATTGAGTTGTGAAAGTAGCACTTTGAGTTTGGGATACATAGATCCAAAGATTGGATTCCAAAGAGGAAAGGATACCCCTTTGGGGGATAGTCCTTATCCATTTGGAACTTCAAATTTGGATCACTTTACTACCCAAAGTGAAAAGAGTAACCTCCCCCACAAGGGAAGAGTTCTCTTTTTCATTTGGGTATCCAGCCACGAAGAATCCAAGGAGCTCGTGGAGGAGAAGACCGACGAGTTGAAGACAAAGAGTATCCCACTCAAAGTCACTTGCGTCTGTATTAGGATTAGAATCCGGGTTGTTGTCGGTGATGCCCGGCCACTTTTAATGTGAATCTAGGTTGTAATAAGCAAGGCAATTTGCCTATGGATATTTACTTAATTAATTTAATTATTTAATGTGTTGTGATTTAATTTGATTGCGTATAGGATTGCCTATTTTTCTTAGTTTTTTGGCAATTGCATGTCGTTCTTTTTGTTTTAGCCTGGAATTCGCTATGCTCTCTAAGGACTAAAAATATTTTTTACTCATAACTAATATTTAAAATTTTAAGATTTAAATAACATAGAAACTTAACAACCTAGGGAATAGTCGGAATCATCCGGAGTTGCATGCATATTACTGTATCTCTCTCCCTCCTTACTATAAGACACTTCCCCGCCTACGGGTAGAGTCCAGATAATCCGACCTATGAGGATGAGGTGCTGGATCTGGGGAAGTTTAGTCTTTTCAAAAAAAAAATTTTATAAGCCTTCTTTTTAAATCTCATGCGCGCATACCTGATTTGGAGATTTTAACCAGCATGCATCGCATTAGAAACTAATTAAACTAAAATTTAATTGCATTTTAGTCTAAGCATTCCACCCAACATAAGTCAAGGGGTCAATTAGGAATCTGCTCTAGATGTCGACCCCAACTTCTTAAACCAATCTTAAATAACGTCCTTGATCACTCTGTATCAAATGACCGGACTCATGATTTTGAGGCGTTTAGGTGATTTAGCTGGCTCCCCAATCCAGGCCGGGATAAGCCCAGATTTTGCACTGCATTAGTTAGGTTCAGATCACTGTGGTCCAGTGTCCAAATTTAGATCTAGGATCCGGGACAGGCTTTGAGTTATAAGACCCCAAACTCCGAGAATATAATCTCAAATTTCTAATAAACTGCTCAACTCGAATTAAACATTCTTTCAATCCAAAATTTAAAGCCCAACACTTAGCTTAAGTCGGGGCACTTCTGAATTATTTCAGAATCCTAAAGTATCTCCTACCCTTTCTCATTTGATTCCAAAATAAATGTTCAATCTTGCTCCTATCCCACTTAAAATTTCAATTTCATCTCTTTGATATCATTCCTATAAAAAATCTCTAAACAAAATTTCTGTCATTATTTTAATTGACAGTTTTCATAGGGAACTCCAGTCTCCCATGATGTAATTAACTACGAGGGCTTGCGCTCGTAGAAGATTTAGAACCCACAACTGATTTTTCAAAATGGATTTCTAAAATTCAATATTAGTCTTCTTTGGAAAAATTGAATTAATGACGATCGTTATCGTCGCCTTCAAATAATTGATAACAAATAATATCTTCTCCCCTTGGGGTGATATATTACTTGTCGTCATGGTTTTGAATGCAAAAATAATGATCCCTCCCCTAGGCTATTATGATTAGATACTTGATAGAGCATCATGTTAACCCTTCGGGGTTATATGTTGCTCTCTCTTGAATCTGTCGTCATAGATAAGGTGAAATTTTTAATCTCATTATCTGAATTCATTAAGGAACGATATCTTCGCCTCTTAAGACGATATATCATTCGTAATGACATGTTCGATTTTGAGATTAGAATCCTGAGTTTAAATTTTTCAAACAAGACTAAACTTTTCAAAACCCGCTTTCCAACCACAAACTACTCAAACAATTATTCAGAACACTATTTTAAAGCTTCAATTATACTATAACCTTATTTTTGGATATCATAACTATTTTCTAGTTTTCTTAAAATATCATAGTTTTTAATTTACCCGATGAAATACTTTTAGAAAAATACTTAAATATTAAGAACTGTTATATCTATAACACACAAAAAGTTACACGATAAAAATTTTGCAAGCACAAAGTTATCCTCATTTTTGCTCTACGAAATTAAAAATTAAATAAAAAAATCCTTAAACTGAGATAGGTGAAATGTAACCCACCTTGATTCGAATAATTTCCAGAACTGGGCTAATAGTAAAAAATGAATCAAAGTCACCAAAATCCCACTTTCTTACTCTAAAATCTCTCACTTTGCTCTCTCTAAATAAATGAAGAGGCTTTTAATTAGTTTAATAAAATTAAATTGATTTTGATGTTTTTATAAAAATTTATCCTAGCGCTTAACCCTATAGTGTAGCAGTGCTCCTCCACTAGAGAGCTCAACGTCACAGCGCCCAACCCCTAGTGTGGTAGCATTAGTTCAAATTCCAAAAAAATAGCTGGAGTGCTCAATATCACAGTGTTGCCAAGCTAGCACTGCAGGGAAAATTCTATATTTTTCATACATATGCACACACTCTCTTAGGACCCACTTCAAAGTAAATTCAAAGACATTCATGCATACAAAACACTCATAGACATGTGTAGAAGACATGAAATACAAAAATTTCACTTCATTATGCTTATAAGTTTGGGTCAAAATAGGTGCAACTATGCACCGGTTCAGCATATGTTATAATAACAACCAAGTGTAAGAATCTGCTTGAAAATTTTAAAGTCCTTGCTAAGTGGGGCTTTCAACTACCTTCCTTTTCCAATTTTTAGGATCTTATTTATGCTATCAAATGTCCCAAGATTGAAATTTAAAGCAGGGTATCAATAGCCTACCTCAAGATAAATAATTTCCTCAACTGGCTCCCTAGACGAAATCGACTCTATGACTTCCAATCTATACTTTCTCTCTCTAAAATCTTCCTCTCTCACTCTAGCCGACGACCTGAGCTGATGGACATGAGAATTTTTTAGAATTAAAAATGAATATTGATATTTATTGACATAATGTCGTAGCTCCACCATCCCCAATGTCGCATTTCCACCAAATAAAGAGTCTAGCACCACAGTTCCTATTCCCTAATGCAGCAACACCACCATCCCCAGTGCCATAGCACTACAAAGTGCTTCCTAACATACAAAAAATGGAGCACCACAATGCGACCATTACAACACCGTTTTGCTGACAAACAAAGAGGGAATGCCACAACGACTTAACCACAATGCCCAGGCTCCTTAAACTTTTTAACTTAATTTTTTTAACTTGTTAAATTCAAATTACACTCTTTTTGTCAGAAATTCAGCATAAGATAAATTTTAAAATCTCATAGAAATTTCATAGATATTATATAAACTTATAAATTCTTACCAAATTCAAATTTGAGTCATTTCAGGTAGACTCAATACTATAAAAGTGATTATTACAAGAAAGACTGTAGTCGTTTAATGGTGGCTCAAAAATTGTATTCATGTGATGGTGGTCCAAGTTTTATAGTTTTCGGCTGGTGAAGGATTGACAGCTGTAGTCAAGCTATAACCCGACAATGATTCTCCAAGATCCTTAAAGCTCTCTTGAATCTTAAGCCCAAATCTAAGCTCTAAATTCAAGCTCCCCTCCTCTCTTCAATTTAGATAGTGGGGGCTCATTTATAAATTTTAGATAGTGGCACATCTAGAAGTGCCAAAACGGGTTTTTGGGTTGGATTCGGGTCCAACCCGAATTTGAGTCGTCATTTTTTGACCCGACCCGATTAAATTTCTAGGTCAATTTCTTTAACCCAAACCTAACCTGGTTCAGTTTTAGGTCAACCAGACCGGACCCAGCAAACCCGTTGTCGTAGATGAGGCAATATGATAGAGCCTAGAGAGGATTGGGTCGTTATTGAAGAGAGTGATGAGGAATTCCTCCAAGCTTCTAATAGCCTCCTACTTTTGGATCCAAAGAAAAAAGAAGCTCCTCGCTCCTAGCACTCTCAGCCATGCCGTCATCCAAATCGAACCCCTCTAGATTGTCTTCGCAAGTGTCATGATCATCCACCTCAGTGAAGAACTAATCATCAACGGCTACAAAACCATAGACGATCGCGGTGCTAAGATCCACAATACTCATGACGCCCAAATCACAATCTGATTCATTCACCAAATTACCATCCACGACATCTAACCCAGCAATGGCGGCATGATTCATGATTTGTTCTACCATTACGACCACTGCACCCATAGCGACGATGATGATATTTCAAACTATGGTTCATCAAATATTTGCATCGATCAAGCTGGGCATCGACTTGCTCGCATCGGGCCACTTTTGGAAACCCTAGAATTTGAAGCGGGATAGAGGGAATCTGACTATCGAAATTCAAAGGGAGCAAAAATTCACAAATTTATGTGGTTCACAGCTCATGGCTCACGGTGGGTCAATCAGTGTCAAAATCAGGTTTTTGGGTTGTCCTAAACCTTACCCAGAATTTGAAATGGGTCGGAATTGGGGACTCGAAGCTAACCCATTTTTCAAACGGGTTGACCCTAACCCAAAAATTTTGGGTGGGGGTTTGAGTCGGGTTTTCATGTCGTGTCAATTTTTGACATCCCTAAGCACACCTATAAATATGGAGAAGATTCGAAACGCTCCATTAGATGATCTATATTAATTCCCTTGATCGTAAACATTTAGCATTTAAATGCCTTAATGATGTCAGAATTAAGCGATATTAGGCTCATTGAATTCTTTTCGTTGAGCCATTCAACTCGATTATAAGCATGTACTACAGGAAACTCGCCAATTACCGACGGCACTTTCCGACGGTTAATATGACTTTTCTGGCGGTTTTTCAGAGGATAACGCCCCCGGTATAAACCACATAGGAAACGAATTGCGACGGCCATTTACCGGCGGCTGTACGTTCCGACGGCTGTAACAACCGGTAATTCTGGCGGTTCTTTGACCGTAGGTAAACAGTGAATTTTCTGTAGTGATGCCAATTTTTGAGATCATTTAGTCACCTTATTCATGTTATGATGTTTTTAACTATGCTTCTTATCATGCCCTAAGATCAAAATTTAAAAGAATTGTCAATTTAAATATTTCAATTATCCACCAGAGTCACTATTAATCACCATACAAAATAATAAATAAAGTGAAAATAAACTTTAATTATTCATTTCATCAAAACATGTATTTCATTTTATTTTTCAAAATCATATGCATTAGTAATGAATTTATCTTTACAATCAATCTTCCTCGTATACTTTCATGACTACAAAAATAAGCAAAAAGTACAAAAGAAATACCTAGCACTAGAATTTGATAAGCTTTAATCCATTGGATCCTTGCCATTTTCTAAAATCATTAAAAATCACATAATAAGCAAAAGCCCAGTAGGTCACTAGAACTCACCTCTACACCCAATACATAAAAAGTAAAATAATATGCATGAAATTATTCAAAGCAACAGTAGAGCTTAATTATAAAAAATTCATGTGCATGAAAATTTATCAGCATGAACAATAATGATTGATATCAATAGTATCAATCATGATGAATCATAATCATAAGATTGAGCAATAAGCATTGTCTTAGTTCAAGTCCAACATATGAAAAGGTCTACCAAAGGACTATCATATGAGTTAGTGGAGCAATGAAATTATACTTTAAATCTATTAGCTATTAATGTAGGTCAACATCATGATTATCATTCATATATTCTTATCATGTTATTTACGCATAATACACCAATCTCATGTGTTAGATGTATCTCATTTCTTTATTTATAGTAGTGTCATTTTTATGGGTGTAAGTTAGCCGATACGGCTTGTGTGCCAGCTTGAACTTGACTCGTTAAAGAGCTGATGAGTCAAGTTTATCAAGCTTCAAGTTCGAGCTCGAGCTTGTAACTGAGCTCATAGATTAAATGAGCTCGGATTCGAGTTTAGCCTGACATAACTCAAAAATTCATTGAGCTACTCGATTACATTACCAATATTATATTTATTATATTTTTTCTTTATGTATTACCTTATATTATATTATAAGAATTAAAAGAAAAAATCTAGCCATTTGTCGACTTGGTCTTCGAGTTTCTCTTTCGACGCTAGGTCTATCTCCTTTCGTTGCAGACGTTTCAAGCTACTATGAGCCTGGGACTTTGGGGCTATTCTTTTGTACTATCTCCTTTCGTTGCCGGCATTTTAGACGGTTGCTATTCTTCTTGTTCGCCGACCTTCACCTGTAGTTTCTCGTTGGATTTAATGTGACCGTCCATGGAATAAACAAAATTTAAGGGATCTTCCCATTTTTAGGTTGGCATTTTTCATGTGTGTATTGTTTTATTACTACTAGAAAGGATTAGATTTTGCTGCGATTGATTTACAGGATGGTTCTTTTGCTTGTAAACTTACCTTCAATTGCCACAAGTTTTAAGAAATGTTTAATACTTATACACTTTGGGGCTGTTTAGATGCACCAAGGATTTAATTTAAGTAGGATTTCATAAATTTTCTAAATCCAGATTTACGAAATCCTAGGCATGTTAAATCCTGAAAAATGTTTGGTAACATTCAATATAAATCCTAATAAATCCTCTTTAACTGTTTGACAATTCAATTCAAGATTTAAGACGATTAAAAGATTTGACATTTATTTATAATATAATTAAAGTACACCAAGAGAAGTTTAAATAAAATATAACAAAATTTTGTTAATACTAATCAATATTCTAATACTAATTAATTATTTAATTATTATTTATAATATTTTTTAATAATTATTTTCATTTAAAATCATATTTAATCCTATTAATTATTTTGAAATAACTAAGTATTTAACTAATAATTTTATTAATAATTTAAATGATTATTTTAATATTATTATTTAGTTTTACTTAATTATTAATATTTTAAATTATATTAATTAAGTTATCCGACAATAACTTAGGGGAGTCTAGGTTTTGCTTTTCATGAGTGTAGAGTTTTGCACTGAGTTCTTCTTTGTCGCTGTTCGACTTTGCTCCTTCGACGACGTTCCCTTCCTGTTCCTGTTGGATCGGAAGTTACGACATTTTTTGATCGGAAGCAACAACGGGAGCTCGCTTCCTGTGAAGGTAACTTTCTCCCTTTCGCGCGCTTCTTCGGCCAAATCCCGTAAATCCGCCGAACCAAAGGATTTCGTAAATCCGGGATTTACCACGAAAAGAGGGACTTTTCCGTCAACCGCGGCTTTGATTTACCGTGAGATTTGCTTTTGCATTTTTGGCCGTTTGGCTGGATTTAGCTCAAATCCGCTTCAAGTCCGGCCTAAATCATGCATCCAAACAGCCCCTTTGCGTCATGGCCCTTGTCTTCTATAGCAAATGGTTTACTTATCATTTTTTTGTTAAACCCAACAAGTTTTCCTCTTGTTATATTTCTCACTAAGGGTAATATCTTCTACGTTAGGGGAAGGTCATTGCAATGTTTTGCCTGTGGAGAAAATGTTGCCTTCAATCTACGGAGTTTTTGAAGCATTGATTATGAGGGCTTCTCGCAGTCTCTCATGTTCAATAAGGTAATTTAATTTAAAACTTGTTCATCCATTTTTGTAGGTTTTGTGTAATGGGATTAAATAGCAAATTTATAAATATTGAAATCTGTAATCTATAATTTTTATAGTTAATTTTTTCTTTTTGATAATTGTGATGTTATTATGAAGCCAACAACTAGAGGAATAAATTGTGATGTTGTCCTGTATTGGTATGTCAAGTGGTTATTTTGTAAGAGTTTTCACTCCTCCCCATTGGCATATCCTGTTCACTTATAGCACCCTATCTTATATCTTATATCTTGTATTTTATATTGAGATTACACCATAAACTTATAATTTAAAGGAAAATTCATCGACCCTCCCTCCTATAAAGGGTATCTTGCTCCAACCAACCTAAATCAGTCTATAAGTAGCTAACCTTTCTTACAATTACACATATATGCCATATCATAGTAATATTATATGCATCATGTATTATATAGGTTTTTAGTGCAATTAACATGTGAGCATTATTCTATGCTATCAGTATACACATCTTATCAGTAGTATACTCATGTCGGTATACATGCATTTCATATAAGTATACATGCATTTCATCTAAGTTGTATCAAATGCATGTTATACCCAATGCACTACTTTAGTATGCATGTTATGTGTGTCACATCCATATTAAATGCAATAATTTCTACTTATTTTATATATGCTTTTATCTTGATCATTTCAGTTAAAGGTTGTACATGCAAGACTAACCAATGGAATTTCAACTTAGTCATATCAAAATGCTTAGGATAATCATATCTATCATATAATAAAAGTTATGCCATAAAATTTTATTAAATTAGAAGATAATGTATTTTAATTAGATTTGAGAGAGATAGAGAACTAAAACATAAAATAATTGGAACAAAAATAGGATTCAGGTTACATATCACAATAAGAATAATTTTTACAACTGGAAGAATGAAAATAAACCACCTGGAAGAGACTTTCTCTTCTTCCTTTCTCTCTCATCTCTCTTCTCTCTCTCCCCTCCCTCTTCGCCCCTTTTCTCTTTTTTCCTTCCTAGCCAAGCAACTAAATAAGGCTTAGGATTATGGCTTATGTACTTAAGAAATGGGGTAGTGGATTAGAATATTTCAAAAAAATAAAATTTCAAACCCAGCATCACAACGCTCCCCTTAATTACTTCAAACCTGAGAAACCGACACCACTGCGCCTCGCACGCACAATGTCGTAGTGCTCCTTTGCAGGTTTTCATAAAAGTAGAAATTTCCATGAGGGTTATTTACAGGGCATTAATAGGTTTTTAATCATGTAAAAAATTGGGTTATTACACTTCTAGCTCTTGATTTGGGCTCATTCAGGCTCGGATTGGACCATTTTTGGTGTCATTGGGGGACATTTAGTTCGACTATAAGTTAGCTGAAATTAGAGTTCGAAAGTTTCCAATTTAATATGCCTAGAGATTCATGCCCAACTAAGGCAATTTTCGATGATGTATTAAGTAATAAATAGGTTGTACATACTTTAAATAAAAATAGTAATATTTTTTGCAAATATAATTCAACAATAACAAATTTTTATCCCACTAACCGGGTTTAGCTACATGAATCCTTCTTCTCCATTGTGTCTTCGTAAGAGTCAAATTCTCATTTAAATCTAATAACAAAATGTCATGTCTAATACTTTATAACCAAGTTTTTTTAGGTCTAACTCTACCTTTCTTAACATAGGTCGGATCTAATACATCTACTCTCCTAATAAGGGTAATCAGAAGGTTGATGTTTTATTTGACCAAACCATCTAAGACGACTCTCTCTAGTCTTATCTACCACTAGGGGTGCAAATGAGTCGAGTCGAGCTCAAGTAGCAGCAAACTCGAGCTCGACTCATCACTCAAAAGGGCAGCTCGAACTCGAGCTCGAGCTCGTGTCGAGCCCAAAGAACAAGCTCGAGCTCAACTCGTCCATTTTCTCTCAGGCTCGAGAGCTCAGAAAGAAAAATCGAAAGTGTTGTCGCTTGTAAGCCGACTGTGGAGAAAACGCTTGCTCGCTGTGTAGAAGAACACTCGCTCGAAAAAAAAAGGAAGAAGATGGTATTGTTCTTGAAGAAGGAGACGTCAGTCTGCTGCTTTTATTATGTGTGCTGCTTTTCTTAGCCTTTTCTCTTAAAAATGAAAAAAAAGCCGCTCCGAGAGCTTTCTTGAATAAGGAGATGTCAGTCCATGAGCCTTTCGTCGTTCCGCGAATCGTGATTCTAGATGCTCTTCCAAGTTCCGAGGTTCGATCCGCCTTCCAATTTTTAAAAGGACATGAATAAATAAAAATTATTTTAAAAAATATTAATAGTAGTTACACCCCTATCTACCACTGAAGCTACTCCAACCTTCACCTATATACTCATTTTGCATTCTATCTCTAGTGTGAAGCACTCATCCACCTAAGCATTCAAATCTCTTCAACAATTAATTTTATGCTTCTCTTTTAATGGCCAACATTTTGCACCATAAAACAGTGTAGGTCTCGCTACCATCTTATAAAAATTTTCCTTCACTTCAACCATAACTTAGAATTCTACTAGTGATATCGAATAATGCAATAACATTGGTTAAAATGCAAATAAATATATTGGCCAAATATGGTATACGTAGCACTTGAGTTTCATTTGAAAAGATTTTTGTCATCGCTTTTGTGGTAGGAAAAATAGAAAAAAAAAGTGTTTATTTGATTATGTTTTTGTCTTGATTTTGCAGAGGAAGTCATTCTACCAATGTTCAACCCAAACCGGTGTATCCGGTTCAAAATTTGCTCCAACACACAACAAACCGAGGAGATCAAAACATAGCGTGAATCAATTCCATTTTGCCCTAGATGCATGGTTTCGAACTTATCATTGACAGAATCATCCTCTCGTCAATATGTTAGTAACCCGTAGGATGGTGGAGCTCCTCCTTGCACGTTGTTTGTAGCACGTTGGACAGCACTGCCAGTGCTCCCAACCCCTCCTGCTCAAGGTGAATATCCAATTGCTTTTCATTCCTCACTATTCTTTATGAAACAGGATCTTTGTTCGCTCTAGGTTCTGCTATCTTGCTCATATTTAAACACGCAGAGCTGGGACTGGTAAAATCTGAAAATCGAGAAGAAAATATGAGGACTGTGGATGGTGGAAGAGGGCGTGAAGCTCACTTTAGATATAGCTTCATGGTATGACTTCATTATGGTTTAGGAGGTTAGTTTGAGCTTATTGCAAAGGAATGACCAAATGTTGACCTGCTAGAAAGTTTCACCATGGTTCATTTCTCATGCTCTTCATTTTTTACCATTCTCATTAATGCATATTTTGTTTGGAAGATTCGTTTTTGGCATAAATTAAATTGAAATTCGTGCAGATCAAAGTGTACTATTGATTCCCATCTTCCTTTTTCTTTTTGTGATGCCACAAAGTGTAGGTGGTGTAAACCCAAAGTTGCCTTAATCAGGTCAATCAAGTCTTTTGGAGAGCCTGAACCAAGTTATACTTGTCACTGATTTGAACCTCTTGCAACTCGGGACTCACCAAGCATGAAGTCACCCAATCCGTAATGTCAACCAAGTATCAACCTTACTCTACCCTCAATATTGACGTGCTGAACTCGTTTAAGGACTCACGAAGGCACTCATATACTTAGGCTTAGAATACTGAGAATTGCCTCATAAGAGGATGATCCAGGAGATCTCCAAGGGCTTTGCTCAAGCTGCTTCCTTTGCTCATTCCCCTTGAGAGTGCTAATTAACCATCTCTCCAAGGCGCCATTGCTAGCTCGGCTTTGGAGTTGCTGTTCTAGCTCTTTCTGATGGCAAGCTTACCTCCATGTGGAGAGTATAGCAAAGTATCTTTCCCATCGCCACCTAATAAAGGCCTATTTTTAACTTATGAATGCTTTTTTAGGGGAAACTGTAAAGGCTCGCCCATCGCCAAAATGCAACATTTATGTGTTGGATACCTATAAGGGGAAGTCAAGCATGATTGACGATGTTGCTCGTTTTGAATCAAACATCTCCCGCCCACTATCAATGACGTGTTGAAGTGTTGGCTCCTCTTCACCACTTCCATGGATGCACCGCTGCAGTAGTTCTCTATTTGGGGAGCATTATCTCATTTGTCGACTTCAAATATTATTTCATAAATGCATTTCTTTAGTGTTTAGAAGTTGCTGAAGAGTTATCAGGCTTTGTTGAACATGCAATAGGAGCCTGACTAGTCACCCTGTCGCATAATGATTTTCCTTTAATGAAAGTGCTTGATATCCTAGAATTGGAGCCTGTTGTTGCCCCAACATCACTCACTCAAAGTATTTAGGAAGGTCCTTTTCGCTACACTCTAGTGGTTTAATTCTTTGGTTGAATTGCTCTAGTTGGCGAATAATCACATCCGCATGACTACAACTTCAACCTACACGCTTCATTGCAGACATGTAGGGTCTTTCGATGACACCTCCAAGTTCAACAAAAAATGTTACACAACAATCAAGATAGGTTGGTCAAGAAGCTGCACCATTGCCAGTACTAGTGGCAGCACTGAAGTACTACTTCGAGAAGCAAGAAAAGGGGTTGCCTATTGTGAACCTTGTGAAAAGGGATAGGTTGCTCCTTAACATGAGGAATCCAACATATGCTCTTCTTCAAATGTTGTTGGTGAAGATTTTAGACATTGCACGCAACAAGGAGTATTTCTATCGATCTCAATCGATTCCCATAACATTGATTGCCTATGATCGAAGCACTACATATTTCATAAGGACCACAATCATGATATAAGAATTGCTTCCACCTTGAGGCCTAGTTAAGGAATTTATTTGCACGAAAAGTATGAAATAATACATTAGTACTGACCAATAACGACTAGTTGACAAAGTGCTGATTAAAGAAAATAAAAGTGGTGTTGCGCCACCATTGGCCATGCATATGGTAGGCATCATTCTAATATTCTCAAAAGAGCTAAAGCCGAAGCATTGAGGCATACAAGCCTCAAGTTGTGTTTAGGATGTGCAAGTTGAATGCTAGCTCTAGTTCTAATTATTCTTCAGATTTTCCAATGGCATTCACCAATTTTGAATGATTAGTAGCCAGGAATCCTTCCAACAACATCACAGTCGCTATGCTGATGTTTTCTAATTATCATATCAACAATAGTCTGATTGCCTAAGGCTTTTTGTTAATATAACTTTTAATATCATTTTTAAACCAGTATTGGTCAAATACAATTGAGAATACTCCCCCACTTGTGAGCTCCTTTATAATTTTTCTCGTGAGTGTTTGGAGATTGAAGGCTATTGCACTGTTGATAACTTAAAGGAGGGCGACAAATGATAGACAAATTAATCATACTGAATGCCATAACAATCTACATTGCCATATTTGTTTGTCAATTCGCAAACACCCTCAAACTGGTCAGACTCTCAACATCATGCGACGGTTAGTTACCCTACGAGACGTTGGTCTCTTATTGTTCGTGGATATTTGTTGCAATCTTGGGCATTCTACCTTAAGGTAGTCAAATTCATCTAGAAGGAAGTGCTTCGACTCGATGTCTAGAGGACATGATCTTGAGACCTTCGAGACAATAAAAGACGTAATTGTCTTAGACAACAATCCATCTCACTCTTTGAGACTAGAGCCATACTTGGGGGAGTGTTAAACTTTGAATCTGCAAAAGAATTATTAATCTCTTTTGCAAAGATCATGGAGTGCTTATTCTTCCCTTGTTCCTACTTTTGGAGGTATTTTAATTTTAACCTCCATCGCTGGGGTGCTTTCTAGAGAACCTAGAAGAATAATCATCGAACATTTTGCTCTCAAAGAAGTTCTTAGGGGTACTTACTGTCAATCTAATACTTGTTCGAAGTTCCTAGCTAGAAGTCAACTATATAACAGATTTTCCCACTACACAACTAGTTACTCCATGTCCAAGTCATATTTTATGTATAATCATATCATGTATCCGATCATGTATCGCTAACTTTTCACATCACTTATAAATTGGGAGCTACTGGTCAAGTGTATAAATTAGATAATCTGGTGTTTTGAGCGAAACTCTATCTCATTGGTCTTTCTCATATTCCATCTTAAAGTCTTTTCAACAATCTCTCTCTCCCTCTCTATCTACTTCATCTCTATAACTTGATTTGATTCACCTTTTTCTTTGTAAGGGCTTCAAGTGGGTCTTCTGTAAATCAATTCAATCAAGGAGAATCTACTAGACTCAACAATTCTTCTCTTCCATCCCACTCTTTAGGTTTGATCCCCAACTCTTGTATAGTTTTGGTATCTTTCTATGGATAACATTGGATGATTTGATTCAACATTTGGTGTATATAATCAATTCATGGAAATGAAATCCAAGAATTTGAGTATCTAGTTCTTCTTTCTTCCAAGAAAGCCTCTTGCACTCGACTATCATTTCATCTGGGAACCAGGATGATTTTCTTATAAGATCCTGTCCATTGTTACAAGACATGCTTCCCTTCATATGGATCTTATCTCTATAAATATAAAATTCTTAGGCAACACATGAAGCATAGGACGGAAGGAAGATCCAAGTCTTTCTTTCAGTTGAAATAAGGACATGTATTTGTTGTAATGCTGTAAAATGATTGGATATATTTTAGGCTGCTATTTAGTATTATAGTAGCCTGACGTAAGGTAATGTCCAAGCCTAAGGGAGCGGTACTGGCTTGCATGCACGTCATATTCTAGAGGATATATTTAAAGGGGCTTGCAAGACATATCAAGCTAGTGCCCAATCCCTAGATCGAATATGAAATAAACTTTGACTGAAATGAGAACTCATGTTTTCTTTTACCTCCTTTTTGCTGTTGTTTCTTGTCATATATGTTACAGTGAGGCATGGAATGAGGGAAAGATTTCTGCATCATTTCTTTTATTGATAATATTATCAAGAGCAAAAAAAGAAATTAAAAAGTGAAAAAAATATAATTTGTTTGCAGTCATCTAATCCAAGTCATTTCTGCTGTAGAATAGTCGTAATGGGAATGTACGGCCCATACTTATTTCTTCAGCATACTGGACTGTCATTATGATTTGCAAAGACCCCATTAAATCACAAGTCTATGGCACCTGCTGAGATAGGTGTTCAGCCTTCTTTGCTTCCATTGTTTTCCTTTTTGTAGCTCTTGCAAGCATTTTACCCCAAAACTTATTATTTTGTTTGGGGAAATGTGAATTGATTGATGAGATCGGGATGCTTTCAGCTTTCATTAGTAAATAGTTATTTATTCTTTCAATGTATCATTGTTGTGCATTTGTTCCTTCTCCACTTTTTGATTTCTGTGATTGTCTGGTAGATGACTTGTAACCAATCTTTGCAGGTCCTGATCTCTAATTCATGGAGAGCACCTCCAGTGAAGATGAGGGCTCCCTTAGAGATAATCATGTGGACCTCAACAATGAGAACATGGAACATCACTTGGCAATGGAGGTCAGCAGTCATTTCAATGATTCTGAAAGTCTTCTCCCTTCTCATGAAGAAGCCTCAGAAAATATTGAACCATTCATTGGCATGGAGTTTGAATCTGAAGAAGCTGCAAAGGAATCCTACATGTCATATGCTAGTCGTGTTGGATTCTCTGTGCGCATCAGCAAGTCTCGGCGTTCAAGAAATGATGAATCCATTATCATGAGACGTTTTGTGTGTTCCAAGGAAGGTTTTCACATGAAAAAGGGAAATTATGAAGATGGTAAGAAAAAGAGAAAGCGTGCAACCATTAGGGAAGGTTGCAATGCTATGATTGAAGTTATTCAAAAATATTATGGAAGGTGGGTTGTTACTAAGCTTGTCAAGGAACATAATCATGTCGTAGCAGCACCAAGTCGTGTAAGATACATTGCACCTGAAGAATACGCTGGCATGGAACCATTTGTTGGAATGGAGTTTTCATCTCATGAAGCTGCACAAATGTTTTATTATGCATATGCAGTTCGGATTGGGTTTGATGTCCGGATTAGACTTTCACGTCGCTCAACACGGGATGAGTCCTTTGTTATGCGCCGTTTTGTATGCACCAAGGAGGGCTTTACCCCATTTGAAGAGAATTTTGATGAGAGTAAGAAGAAAAGAAACCGGACTCCTACGAGAGAAGGGTGCAAAGCCATGTTTGAGGTGATAAAAAAGGATTCTGATCGATGGATTGTTTCCAAACTTGTCACAGATCATACTCATGACCTTGTTATTGCACCTGGCAAAGTACACTACATCCAATCTCAAAGTGAAGTAGTTGTTCTTGCAAAAAGTGGTGCTGTTAATCTTGAAAAATCTGCAGCACTAACAAACTCAAAGCCACGTTTTGGAGATAAATTTGTAGGCTTAGATAGTCTTTCTTCAAATGATCAGGGGTCAAGAACTGATTTAACTAATACTTATCACAATGCCTTTGGATTTGAGGAGACCCAGTTTTTATTGGAGTCTTTTAAGAAGATGCAGGCTGAGAGTCCTGCATTCTTTTATGCCTTTCAAGTTGATAAAAGTAATCGCCTAATAAATGTATTTTGGGCTGATGCAAAAGCTAAGATGGCTTATTATTGTTTTGGTGATGCTGTAACAGTTGATACTTCGTGCAAGGAGAATAAGAGCATGATGCCTTTTGTCATGTTCACTGGGATTAATCACCACTGTCAGTCGGTAGCTTTTGGGTTTGCCTTGCTGACAGATGAGACTGAGGCATCATTTATCTGGCTGTTTGAAAACTGGCTTGTAGCTATGTGTGGACGAACTCCAATTTCGTTAATTACTGATCATCATGAAGCAATGACTGCAGCAATTTCAAGTGTGTTCCCAGATGCCCGTCATAGACTCAGTCGAGACCATATTTTAAGAAAATGCAGGGAAAAACTGTCCAATCTATATTTCATGCATGGTAGCTTGGAGGCTAGCTTTGAGATAGAATTTTTGAAGTGCATTGATGAGCCGGAAACTGTTCAAGTGTTCGAGCTGCAGTGGAAGTCTATTCTGGATAAATATGACCTGGGTGAGAACTCTTGGCTACAATGCTTGCACAACATTCGCCACAAATGGGCCCCAGTGTACCACAAAGACACTTTTACAGCAGATATATCTTTAGCTGAAAAACCAGAGAGTTTGAGTACGTTCTTTGAAAAATACTTCAATAGGAAGACGTCCTTGCAGGTCTTCATCAGTATCCTCGATCAGGCGATGGCTGTTTGGTATGAAAGAGAGGCGCTTGAGGATTTTGCTTCATCATGTACCAGACCTACGTTAAAAACTCCATCAAGTATGTTGAAACAAGCCGCAGAAATATACACAAGGACAGTATTTGATGTTTTTCAGGACGAGTTCGTAGAATCTCTGGGTTATTTTGCTGATAGAATTGAGGATGGGGTGATCAGCAAATATAATGTCACAAAAGTTGAAGATGTCTGCACTTGTATTGTGACCCATGATTCGTCTGAGGAGAGGACAAGTTGTAGTTGTTGCAAATTCGAGAGGTCTGGCATTTTATGCAGGCATATCTTGAGAGTGTACTTAACTGTTGATGTTCGTGTGCTGCCTGAGCACTATATCTTAAAACGGTGGACAAAAGATGCGAAGAATGGTTTTGTATTGGATGAATGTGCCAGGTACAGTGATCTTGTTTGTCATGTCATTAGGTTTGCAAAGGAAGGATCAACATCTCTAGAGGCTTTTAATATTGCAAAGCAGGCACTTCAAATAGCTTTTTCGGATGTTCTTGCAGCTAAAAAGGATATTGCCAGCAGGTGTGCTATGTGATTTGCGGTGGTTTCTCCATTTTTTATCAGAATATATATATATATATATATATATATATATATATATATATATATATATATATCATGTTCACTTGGGCCGATCCTCTACTTCCATTTACTGGTCACTTTCTCATCCAAAAAGCGAGATGTCGCATTTTTTTTTTTTTTTGGAAACCGCGGCAAAATGTTATGACAACCTTTGTTAGAAAGCTGCACTAACTCGAGCTTGACTTTTGTGCTTTTTCTTTAGGTCATGATGAATGATGAATCAGTGGTTTGTCAAATAGTTGTTAATTTGTAAGTAGTTCTGCGGTTCAACCTATTTTGAGTGCATTTCTGTTTCATGTTTATCTTCTTGGTGCTTTTGCTGCAATTATGACATCAGGAAAACCAGCCTTTCTGAAAACTAACCCCGGGAAAAATCACTTGAACGGATTCAGCACTAGTACACAGCTCACCTTGGCTTGTTGGTTGAGAGCTTAGGCTTCCAACTAAGAGGTCTTGGGTTCGAGTCTTTTTGTATGCGTTGTGTGTGTGTGAGTTTGCCTTAATTGGCCTAAATATCCCAAAAAAAAAAATTTCAGCACTGATTGATTGGGACAGGATTTCTACAAATGGTGCAGTTTTTTGCGTGGTTCAAGTTCGTTGACCACTGCTAGGATATAGAATGCAATATTTTACAAAGATATCAGGTTTATATGAACAAAGAATGGTACAAGTACTCAATTGGGCATATGAGAACTCCACTAAGGCTTTGTTTGGTACAACTTTCTTACTGTTTTGTAAAGCTGTTGTAGATAAAGTAATATTTTAAAGATATTGTAGAAAGTAGCTTCTTAGTATTAATTTTTTTTGAAAGCAGCATAAAAGTAGTGGCCAAACACAAATTGTGTTTGTGACCTGAAATGCAAAAAAATAAGAAAACTGTCCCGAACGAAGCCTAAGTTAATTGCATGAATATTTTCATTTAATTTCATTAAGACAAGTTTAAGAAAATATCATATTTAGAGTCTCAAATTTATCATATCATCATAACGCATCACGTTTGTGGGCCACATTGTTGTATATTCGCATCCGCTTTTACAAATATTTAGCAGGTAGTTGACGGGTTATAATGAAACTCATATCCAATGGGCCTCATAGAGGAATTTGCTCGAAACATCAGACCTTATTGGGCCTACGAGGGAAGGTCGTCCCTCTCGGGGGGCTATGGAGGATCTATTCAACCAAATAACTCTCCTTGTGGAACGGAGGTAGCCATCATAGCATCACTCCTTTGCCTAGGGCAAGTACTTTCATCCCCCACACATCTAGGTCCGGCTATAGAAAAACTCCTACCCAAAGAGGCCTTAGATTAACCTACTGTGATCACTGATCAGTCGATTGTTGAATTCATCTTCTCTGCAGTCTCAGTTCACTTACCTTCTCTTCCAAGCGATCCTAAGCTCGTTAGAGGTCGCATGCGGCTCCCAAATATCATTCAACCATCAAACAACCCTTGCTCGGTACTCTCTTATATGCTTGCTTGTATACACTTGGTACTACTAAACTCGCTTGTACACACTCGGCTTTAATAAGCTCAACTAGAGACAGATTATCAGAGCTCTGCAGCCCCTACTCTCCCTCAGCCAATCAAGAGGTGAAACATCTTTAAGATATTATGTGTAGCGTTGTTCCATCAAACAACCCTTGCTCAGTACTCGCTTGTATGCTTGCCCATATACACTTGATACTACTCGCCGAGTGTGTCTCCAGTACACACTCGGCTTTAATGAGCTTACCTAGAGACAAATTATCAGAGCTCTGCAACACCCACTCTCCCTCAGCCAGTCGGGAGGTGAAACATGTCTAAGGTATTCTATGTAGTATTGTACTTTTTACTTTTTATGAATGTAGCATTTTCTGTAGCATTTGTATCCCTATAATAAAGGGCGAAGGTGAGCCGTTGACATCTTTTTGATCTGTTGGATTTTTTTATCTTTGACTAATATATTGATTGATCTATAGATGATCCTTTGATTGAGCTTCTAAACTTATTTATTACTTTTCTCTATCAAATCTCTTATTTTCTTTTCTCTCTATTCTCACATAGGTTTTAAGTCATATGCTCACAGAGTTAGCCTGCTAGTAAGATTGGATGTCATCTATGAATAAATTTAATTATAAATTAGGAATTTTTGCTAACATGCCAAATTCCATATAATTACTAATATAGCATCATTCAATACTAAATCTGACCATATTATTCTATAAAACCTTATATACTACACTTTGGTTGTACCTATATTGTTTCACATCCTTTTCTTCTTTAAAAGCGTTCTACTTCTATTTGTATGGCCACTCTTTAATTTCACTAGTGGATGTAGCACCACATTGCTATTTGTTTTATTCGTAACCTCCTAGGTGTCATCATTTTAAACTAGATATATATATTTTAAGTGCATGCACTCAACTGTACTTTTTACGTATAAAATTTTGAGCATGAACGATAGTAATTGACACCACATTTCTAATTTATGGCTAATACATATTCGTGTGGGAGACCAATCATATCAAATTTTTATATATACTTATCATCTCACACAAATTAGTATCATCATTAATATCATCATCAATAACATGCAATTCAAATTGGTGTTTGAATGGGAACATGCACATTTTATACTAATAGTAAAGCTTTATGATGTACTTATTATTATAAAAATATATAAACTCATAGAGACAAAAGCCCAAGATCATCTTTTAAAGCCATTTTCATTATCTAGGTAAGCAGTTATGGAAGTTTTCTTCTTCCTTA
Source organism: Dendrobium chrysotoxum (assembly GCA_019925795.1). Taxonomy (NCBI): domain Eukaryota; kingdom Viridiplantae; phylum Streptophyta; class Magnoliopsida; order Asparagales; family Orchidaceae; genus Dendrobium; species Dendrobium chrysotoxum. Next base: position 457,474 of record CM034312.1, read on the forward strand.
ACTTGTCACAATGTTGATAGAACTCAACTTTTCAGTAAATATTAGAAGCCAAGTAATATTTCTTATGATAATTATCAATTTTGAACTTTATCATAATATTCATTATAATAGAATGAGCGCAAGCTCCGTGGTGTGCCTTGAAAAAGATTGTGGATAAAGTTATGTTTAAGAAAGACGGACACTAAGGTTTCTACCATAATGACTCTCTCAATCTAACGCACCCAATAATTGTTATTTTTTATGTTTATAAATTTGAATGTATTTACATCTTACAGCACTATTACAAACAAAGTGCCTTCATATTATGTATTCAAAAATGTTAAATCTACACTTAATGTAAAATGACTTGAACTTTCAAAACCTTGATGCATATACTTTAAATAAAAATAAGATGTTAGAAACATCTTAAAATGTCAATATGAAGATTAACAATTATCCCTAAATTCTTCCTGTTTAGCATGATCAGATATGATGATAATTTATGAAAGGATACTTTAGAGGACTCTTTCATTGATGATAACTTACGATACCACTAAGCCTTCTCATAAGACAAATCGGTGCGCCTTAATCCCTTTTCACATATGATATTTCCTTTTTAATATAAAATTAGGGTAAAAAACATCAAGCTTCCCCTTAATTATATATCTAACTAGCCATGGTTAAGCTTGCCAATGGTATTTTGATCTAGTATCCAATGTGCAAGTGCATTTTAATTCATAACTTCTATTCTCGAACATGTTTAATTTGGCCAACTTCATAACTCACGTGCTCCATGAATATTTTTCAGAAGTGCAATTGATATGCCAACTGTCTTTTTGTGATTTTTTCTTACCTTAAATTGAAAGTTCTTCATTGCATATTGATGTAATTTCCTCTCTAAATCATTTTTGCTTCTAAATGTATTAATGATAGGTTTGAGCTCGAGGTCATTATCTTAGCAACCTTTAAATTGAAGTACTTTCAAGCATTAAGCTTTGTAGGATATGGTTTATTTATATGCTGTCCATATCATTAATTTTTGCTTTTAACCCAAATGTATATGAACAATAAAAAAATCTCACTTGTGTACTAGTTTTAGGTGCATCAAAAGTGGGGTTGTAATTTTAATGGACATTTTAGTATTGAAGTGTCCATGAGGTCACTATCATCTCTATCAAATATATTCATAATATCACCTTTATATGTATCTTATATGTCTGTACTATCACCTTTATAAACTCTTAAACCAATTGAGAATATTAGACTAACTAACCCTTGTTTCACCCTTATTTTTAGTTTAAGCTACATTAAAAATCTTTTTGTGAGTAGTTTATACGTAAATTGGAGATCGATTTTGAATATATATGGATATCTTATTAAAGATGAAAGCAATATCATATTCTATTGCTATATTTATTAGAGAGTTTGATATCATATATTGTGCTTCCACTAGGAGTGTCAATATTCGATCTAACATGAAGACCTTGTTCAAACCTATCACAAAAAAAAAAAGTTCGGGTTTACCCATGTAACATTATCTTTTGGTTAGGTTTAGGTCATTTGACCCAAATGCAATGATTTAATTATTTGTTTTTTTATTGAAATACTCACACTAAATTATAAATTTTTTTATTTATCGTGAATTGTCATGTCCAATACATAATTTTGTCCATTTTGGGTTCGTTTTACACTAACCCATCAAGAATCAAATATTTTTGTCATGTTGTGGTCATTTTAGTGTAGTCTGTTAGATTATGTAACACCTATTGAATCCATGCGTAGTTGCATCTGTTCCAATTTGGTCTGATAAGAGCAATGAAGTGAAATTTATGCATTTATGCCTTCTGCATGTGTCTGTGAGTGTTTTGTGTACATAAGGGTGTTTAATTTTTTTTTGAAGAGAGTCCTAGGAGTGTGTACATGGATGAAGAATCTAGAATTTTTTCTCCGGGAGCGTAGCGATGCTGGTTTGGCGACACTGCGGCACTGAGTTCTCCAGCCGATTTATGAAAGATGAACTAATGCTGCAGTGCTGGGGTCAGGCGTTGCGACATTGGGGTCTCTAGTGGTGAGCATTGTGGTACTGCAGAGTCGAGCGCAACGGCACTTAGTCAAATTTTTATGAAGTATCAAAATATATTTTCTCTCTTTTTATAAAAAATTCTATCCCCCTTTAGTTGGTTAGGGAGAGAAAGGAAATTCTAGTGAGAGAAAGTTAGGTTTTGGGCGCCTCATGTTCGTTTTTGTCGTCGGCCCAGTTCACGAAATTATCCCTTTTGAGATAGGTTATATTTCACCCATTTTAGTTTTCAAAAATATGAGAATTTTATGAATTTCCTGATTTAATTTATAATTCAGTAAATAAAAAATGAGAATAACTTTGTACCCCTAAATTTTTACCGTGATATTATAGATATAATAGTTATGGGCATTTAGGTATCTTTTTGGGAAAAATTTTCACCGGGTTGATTGAAAAATGCGTGATTTTTTGTCAAATTATAAAATAATTCTGATCCCAAAAAATATGACTGTAGTATAATTAAAGTTTTATAACTATGTTCGGAATAATCCCTATTAATCCAGTAATATTATGAAACGAAAATTCTATCCAGTAGTTGAATCTATTGCATACCGATTAAGCATTTTGTGAAATTTTGCAATTGGTTTATTTATATTTCTTTTAGTGCAATGCAATAGTTTATATACTTATTTGCTTAAAATGTGTGATTATAAGAAAATTTGATGTGTGGTGAAAGTTCTGGTGCTTACTGCACACGGAGTTATAAGGGTATAAAATTTTTTTATATCTAATATGTTCTAAGCATTGTGAGTTCTAAGTGTATGTTTTATGATATGCTAGCACATGGAGTAACCAGGGTCTATTTTTGATGGGAGGTATAAGGGCTTGAGAGAAATTTGATATATATTTTTTAATTTTTGCAATGCATAGTCTATCGTATTTCAATTATTTATAATTAATATTATGTTTTGTATGATAAATTTTTGACAAATTGCTTTTAAATTCAGTTAAATGCTTAATAAATAAAATGTTTAGAAATTAGATTGGTGGGTGTGACCAATATTGAGCTTTGTTTTCTCACATTTGTTCTGCATTATGTTTCAGGTCAGGGGAAGAGAAAAGAGCCTGTCAAGTAGCTGAGTATTCAAGATCTGATTTGTTTGAGTCTGTATAGGCATTTATTTATTTATTTTTGTATAATCATGACTAGTTATTTAATTGTTCTATTTTAGTCTATAACTGTGTATTATAATGTATAGATGTTACATATACATTTTGATGATGAATGAAAAGAATAAAAATTGTGTATGAGTTTATTGTCTGCTTACTGAAGTTAATTAGAACTTGTATCATCTTTTCCAAATATTAAATGAAAGAAATTTAAAAATTTCCCCGAAACTTAGATGTTGGACTGGCCTGCCCCACTTCAATACGGTATGACCTGTCTGTTTGTGGGTCATATCGGATTGGGTTGTGATAGATTAGAGTTCAAATATTTGACCCATTTAAAAATTGAGGTTGATTTGAGTTAAATTGTATATGTGTTGGGTTGTTTTTTATTGAACCCAACCTAGCTCATGAACTCGAATTCATATCTCTATGCTCCCTAAAAATGGTACATTACCCTTAGCGTTAAACTAAATTGATTTTTATCAATCTATATAACTCTATATATTAGATTTATGCGATTTTTAAGGAAAATGTTTCTTTGAATCATTAATTTTTTGCTCTATTTTCATTACATTTATCTATTGTTAAAAAGAGAAAGGGTTTCACTTCAAGAAAATATCAACTCCAAGGATAGAAAAAGAAGGGGGATTTATATATTTAACATCTAAACTTCTATTATTTATATAATTAGGGATGCTAATATTTGACATGACCTGAAAATCCGACTCAAATCCGTACCGAAAATTAACCCGTTTAGAAAAACAGGTAGGGTTTAGGTTTCATATTCTGACAAGTTTCCAATTTCGGGTCGTGTTCTTGTCAACCCGAAAATCCGAAATCAACTCGAAATTGACCTGGATCTAGATTGTGTTCCGATCGCCTAGCGATCATCTGCTCCGTTGCACTCGCCGCCCATAGCGCTCGTGCTAGCTGCTTACACGCACTCGCGTTCGCTGTCGCACCCGCTCACATCTTTGTACACTTGCACCCATTTTTCTCGTGCTCGCGGATCACCTCGCGTCGCGCTCGGGTCAGTGTGTCATGTCGGGTTAACCTTGGTTTAGGTCGGGTTGGGTCCAAGTTTTGATTTCTGACCTATTTGTGTAATCGGGTCGGGTTCGGGTCCGGATCAATTAAGAGCTGGTCAGTTTCGGATTGGACCCGAATCCGACCCAAAAATTCATTTTGACACCCCTATATATAATAAATAAATAATACTTTGTTGACTTTCATTAACTGCATTAATAAAACCCTCACTAGATGATGAAGAGCCAGCAAAGGAATCTTTTGGGAATGACATTGCTGAGATTAGTGGCATGCAATCGATAAAGAAGTCATGATGTAATATATTCATAGGAAGGGAATTGATAAGATTGATGGCATGAAAACGCAAAGAAATGAAGAATTCAGAATGGAATATTGTTGGGAAGGGTATCGATAAGACCAACAACATGCAAAAAACATATAAGGTGAGAAAGTCGCATCGTTGAGAGTTGAGACTGCTGACATGTGGCGTACAAATGCGATCTCGATTGTCAGATTTAATTGAGAGGTGACAAGGTCGTTATTTATATGAGTATATTTTTAAGTGTTATGCATATAAATCTCCCAAAAATAAGAGGAAAAAAAAATAGAGATTGAAGACTTCAGCTACATTGTTTTCATCCACTGATATTTTTATATTTATAAACAAACCCTCATCTCATGGAGAAATTATTACGCGCGGAGTCCGAACGTAGAGTTGCCTCGGACTCTTGTTATTTACTGAGTATTTTCATTGCATATGTACTGCGTATTTACTGCATATTTATTGAGTATTTATGGTGTATTTACTGAGTATTAAATATATAGTAAATACTTAATAAATACGTAATAAATATTCAGCAAATATGCAATAAATACTTAGTCAATAATCAACAAATATGTAGTAATATAAAAAACTATATTTTGATCACGTGTGAATATTTCATTGGAGTCGGGATACAACTCTACATCCGGACTCTGCACGTAATAATTTCTTTCTCTCATGTTCCCCCTCATATGCTTTTTGGCAAAACTATAATTCTTTTTTTTTTCTTTTTTACACTGACACATTTATAATTGTTAATGAAGATAGAGGGATGCTTGACTGGTCTGGCCGTTTATTTTCTTTATATTTCTTTAAATGTTGCTTGTGTCCATTCTTCTCCTACCACACTCTCGATTTTATCAATCTGTGCCATGTTCTGCTCCATTACTTGCGCATGATTTAGCAATGCAGGTATACTTATAATACCCCTTTTCCATCAATAGTAACCTTGGCCTCAAGGTTTAGAGAAGGGCATGACATATAAAATGAAAATTCTCTAAAATGGATTATAATATTAAAATTTATACATTTAGGCTTCATTTGAGACAGCTTTCTTTTTTATTTTCTAAAATAATTTTTTAGTACAAAAGTTTTTTTAACTAAAAAATTTTAAAAAATAAAAATTATTTTAGAAGCAGCAAGAAAGTTGTCCCAAACGAAACCTTAATCAAAACTTGAGACTATTGAACACCTTGTGAATGATGATAAGGTGTGGCTAATACAGCTTCCAATGAGAGCAGTAGTAGATCGTTTAAACATAAATTTGGTAAGGTATTCCAAAGGAACCTCTAAATACTTTGAGAATAAAAATATGGAAAATTGAATAAATGTGAACATCTAGTGAGACCCCTGGCTTACAAGCCTTCAACTTATAACTACAGCTACACAAACGAGCTATAGAATTGTTTAGTGAGTTATTGATTTGAATATGCATAAAATGAATGTTGGCGTTATGGATTTAACTTAAATAATGACAAGGTCTTCCTCTACAAAGCAAACATTCATGCAGTGCATATCTATCATAATCTCCATGCAATTTTTGCAGTGTTGGTGTGACATATCGTTGTGGTATAGTAGAACAATTTCCAAAGCTTCTATCAGTCTTTCCTCTAATATACATAAATTTATAGGGGGTTCATAGCCATGGACAAATTGATGTTATGTCATTTGTATTGGTAAATAGAAATGAATATTGTAACTAAGTCCAACCCAACATGAAAAGACTGAACATAATTTTGATTTGGTGGATGCATATGCTCATAAATATTGCTTTAGGTTTTGCTCGGGACAATTTTCCGCTTTTTAGTACAAAAATTTCTTGAAAAAAAAATGTTTGTACTAAAAAGTTGTTTTAAAAAACATTAAAAAAGTTGTCTCAAACGAAGCCTTAAACATCGATTGAAAATTTCTATTTGGCCATTTATTTGTGGGTGATAAGCTGTGATATAGCTAATTATAGAACTACCAAGAGAAAATAAATGATGTACCTGATCGCAACAGTCAGCCCGAGATCAACGCCTGGTTGTCGAAGTTCACCGGAGCAAAACCTGCAAGAAACCAGAGAAGGCAAAGAGCAATAGAACAGTGACTTGGAGAAATATTTTCTTGTCTACATCTTCCAGAATATTGCTATGAGGTACATATGTCTCTTTCTCCACTAGCTATTAAGCGACTAACAGAAAAAAAAAAGAAAATGAGAATGTGCATAACAGAAGATAGTGACCACAGTAGTGGAGAGTGTGTGTGTGGGTAACTTGTGCATGCAGAGTAGGTTAGTCCTCATCAGGTCTCCCCGCCTTCAGAAGAACTCGCTTCCGACGAGATTAGAGTTGTATCTGCATCGTCAGGTGGATGATAGAGGTGAATGTCGAACACGTTAAAGGTGGGGCGAAGTTTGAATATCAGCTGGTAGATCAATGACATAGGCATTGTCATTAATTTTTCTCAAAACAGAAAAGGGTCCGATTTTTCTAGGACAAAGCTTGGTATAGGTTCTTGTAGGGAATCGTTCTCGGCGAACACGGAGCATCACCAGATCGCCTGGATTAAAAGTCTTTGGCCGCCTATGGGAATCAGCCAACTGCTTATACTTGAGGTTGGATTCATTCAGTTGTGCATGTACCATGTCAACAATATCTTTGAATTGATCAGTTGCTTGTGCAACAACGGTGCTACGACATTTGGGCAGCACGGCGATGTCAATCACATGGTTTGGCATTTTCGTGTATACGATGCTGAAGGGGCAATGGCCCATGGACCTGTTTGGCATCGAATTGAATGCGAATTCGGCCTGGCTTAGCATTTCTTCCCATTTTTTGGGATGATCCTGAACTAGGCAACACAACATATTACCGAGAGTGCGATTTACCACTTCGGTCTGATCATCGTTTTGCGGATGGTATACGGAGCTAAGCTTGAGTTCAGTGTGAAGACGCTTCCACAGCTCCCGCCAGAAATGACTGATGAACTTAACGTCGCGGTCGGACGTGAGGCTGCGTGGTATCCCATGTAAGTGCACAATCTCCTTAAAGAAAAGTCTGGCGATATGAACAACGTCGAAGGTCTTTTTGCATGGAACAAAGTGGGCCATTTTGGAGAATCTGTCCAACACCACCATGATAGAATCCGCTCCAGTCCTTGTTCGCGGAAGGCCAAGAACAAAATCAATACTAAGATCTTCCCAAATCGAGTCCAGCGTGGGAAAGGGCATATACAATCCGGTATTCTGCACCGTACCTTTGTAAGTTTGACAAATCAAGCACCTTTCTATAAACCGAGACACATCCCTAGACATATGAGGCCAATAAAATCACGTTTGAAGCTGAGTAAGGGTTTTATCCCGTCCCACATGTGCAGCTAGACTTCCACAATGGGTTTCTTTGATGAGAAATTGTAGCCAGGATGAATTTGGGATACACAAATAGTTGTCTTTAAACAAAAAGCCATGGCGGATGCTATAGTCACTACACGATTTGCCTGCTACACAATGCTCCCAAAAACTAGCAAAGTCTTCATCAGTTACATAAAGATTTTTCATCTCCTGTAAATCGGTTATTTCGGTTTGAAGGCGGACAAGCATAGCAGCTCGTCGGCTAAGAGCGTCTGCCACCCTGTTAAGTTTCCCGGCCTTGTGCTGTAGCATGAATGAGAACTTTTGAAGAAAGACGATCTAGCGAGCATGCATTTCTTCTGATTATTGATATATTGGAGAGCTTGATTATCACTGCATAACACAAAATCCTGGTGTAGTAAATAATGATCCCACTACTTTAAGGCTTGCACTACGGCGTATAATTCTTGCTCGTAGGTTGACCACTTTTGTCTCGCCGGGCTTAGCTTCTCACTAAAAATTCAATTGGCTTCGATTCCTGAGATAGGACAGCTCCGATCCCCACAGAGGAAGCATCTGTGTCCATGTGAAAAGGCTTTTCAAATTTTGGTAACACCAAGACGGGAGCTGAGCAAAGAGCCATTTTGATGGTATCAAAACGGTTTTGCTGGGCTAAGGTCCATTTAAAACTGCTTGCCTTCAAACATTCAGTAAGCAGAGCCACTAAGATACTGAAGCCTCGGATGAATCACCGATATAAATTTGCCAGGCCGTGAAAGCTCTGGATATCAAACAAGGACTGCGATGTAGGCTAGTCTCGAATGGATTGTACCTTTCTCGGATCTACTTCAACACCCTTGATAGACAAAATGAATCCTAGAAAATGCACACTAGAGGAGGCAAATTCACACTTATGCGGATTTAAGTAGAGCTTGTGTTGTTGAAGCAATTGCAGGATGTCAGCAAGATGCTTGATATGATATGAAAGATTAGTACTATAAACAAAGATATTGTCAAAATAAGCCACACAAACTTTTCCTAGGAATGGTTGTAGTACTTTGTGCATTAGTCGCATAAATGTAGAGGGTGCATTGCAAAGCCCGAATGGCATTACCTTCCATTCGTATAAGTCGTCACGAGTTTTGAAGGCAGTTTTCCACTCGTCTCCGGGGCGAATGCGGATTTGATGGTAGCCACTATAGAGATCTAATTTAGAGAAGACGGCAGCTCCAGCCAATCGATCTAGTAGATCTGATACTCGAGGAACAAGAAATCTATACTTCACAGTAATTTTGTTAATGGCTCGGCTGTCTATACGCATGCGCCATTGGCTATCCTTCTTTAGAACAAGTAATATGGGTACTGTGCAGGGACTCAAGCTATGTTGGATTAATTGTTTGTTGAGCAGCTCCTCGATGATACCTTGCAAAATCGAATACTCCTTGGGACTCATATGGTAATGCAGAAGATTGGGGAGTGTAGCACCTGGAATGAATTCAATTTGATGCTGCAAAGATCGCAAGGGAGGAAGTCCTGCTGTAGTTCGGAGGGCATTACGTCCCCGAATTTAGCTTGTAGCTCTTGGATCTCCACGGGATAATGAGTAGTTGCTGCTTCCTTATGGCTATCAGTCACAACCAAAGCTATAACAGACTTAATGTCCTGACGAGATTGCAATAAAAGCTTGTCGGATGTGACATAAACGACATTTGGGGCTTGGTCCGTTCCAGCTGAGGTGAGAACCTGTAGACATAATCAGATTTTCTTCCCCTTCCAATCCAGTGTATAGACGTTCTGCCGGCAATTGTAAACAGCATCCATGTCATATTGCCAAGGCCGCCTCAAAATAAGATGGCAAATATCCATGTCAATCACATCGCAAAGGACTTCGCAGGCGTAATGTTTGCCAATTGAGAAGCTAACACGACACATGTCGGTCACGGTTACTTTCATGCCCTTATTGATCCAACTGACCTTATAAGGGTGCAGATTACCTGTGGTTTTTAATTGTAGAGCTTGGACCACAGATCGAAAAATAACATTCTCAGTACACCCGCTGTCAATCAATTAATTTACACACCTTTCCCTGGATAGTGCAACGAGTCTTGAATAGCGCATTCCATTGTGATGGAGTAGGAGTCCGTGGTGCTAACAATAGTCTTTGTAGAACACATACAACGAGTTCGCCATCATCACCGTTTACGTCTTCAGCTCCATCGTCTGATGCAAGTTCAGCTGATATAGGTTCCCCATCAGCAAGGTGATGCTCTCCATCTAGTATTGTATTCGCTGCCAACTGGGACATTCGTTATACTTGTGTCCTGGTTGGAAGCACCTAAAACATTTTAGGGTGCTGGGCTTACTATAAGGATTCTCCCTCACATGCAAATGTGCTTTGAGTTGGTTATTGGGCTTTGTAGTAACGCTTGAACCTTGAGTGGGAGGAGTATTGGTGGCAGCATGTGAGGCTTGGGGAGTTCTGGCCCCAAGTTGATGGACCTTGGTAGTCTCGATATAGGGATCAGTGTAATTCCTTCTAGATGAGTGGCTACGGGAATGATGCAGTAGCTGCGTTTCAGCCTTCAAGGCGAAGTTCACAGCCTGGCTTAAGGTCCAAATGGAATTAAACTTGAGTTTATCTTGTATTAAATCCTTGAGGCTGCCAATGTATCGAGCAACAAGCTAATTCTCGGACTCCTGAAGATTATTTTTAGCACTCAAACGATAAAATTCTTCAGTGTATTCACTCACATAGCGCTGACCTTAAGAGCATTGCTGGTATTGAAGGTACAACATCTGTTCATAGTCGGTAGGTAAGAAATGGCTCCGGAGGAGTTGCTTCATTCGAAACCAGCTGCGGATCGGTCCTCTACCCTCCCGATGACGCACCTGTAGCACTTGCTGCCACCACGTGCTGGCATCACCAGACGGCAGGCCACATACTTGACTTGTTTGTTAGGACTGACATCCATATATTCGAAGAATGCTTCAACCGCACTCTCTCAATCCAAATAATCCTCAATGTGCAAATGCCCTTCAAAAAAGGGAATGCCCAATTTGATATGGAATTCCCCAGGATTGCCATGGTGCTGTCCGCGAGGTCGGGGCGGTCATAATACCTGAATTACCCATCATCTCCGGAATCAATTGGTTCCGATGTGGTCTGAATTCAACCTCTTCATTGGAGTCTGTAACCTCTGCAAATACAGGACGAGCTGGCCGATGCTGTCCCACCTGGCCTAGCGGAGCCCTCGACACCTGAATGTGCACAGGTTGCGGCTGGCCCAAACTAGGAACGGTACTCACCAAAGCTTTGAGATCCATCATCTCATTTCGTAATTCTTTGGAGAGACGGAAGAAGTCCGCCCTCAGGTCATTTAGTTGTCGTGTGAAGCTAGCTTGCACTGCCCACACGACATCCAAGCTCCGATCATTGTCAGGAGCTTTGCGAGACGTTTCTGCAGCCATTACCCCAATGCCGGCTCTAATACCAAACTGATGTACCTGATCGCAGCAGTCAGCCCGAGATCAGCGCCTGGTTGCCGAGGTTCACCGGAGCAAAACCTGCAAGAAACCAGAGAAGGCAAAGAGCAATATAACAGTGACTTGGAGAAATATTTTCTTGTCTATATCTTCCAGAATAATGCTATGTGGTATATATGTCTCTTTCTCCACTAGCTATTAAGCGATTAATAGAAAAAAAGGAAATGAGAACGTGCATAACAGAAGATAGTGACCACGATAGTGGAGAGTGTGTGTGGGTAACTTGTGCATGCAGAGTAGGTTAGTCCTCATCAATAAATGTCACTAAGAACCACTCGAAATAATCTATCGCAATTAGGTACTATAGATTTTGGAAAGTGACGGAGATCAATCACCATGTTCGTAGATAATTTTGCCACTCGTGCTGTTGTGTAACTTGTAGGTGTTACAAAAAAATGAACATCTTTCGTAAGCTTATCAATAACCATGAAATCTGCAATATATTTTTTCGAAGTTGGCATTCCGATAATAAAATCCATTGAGATGTTCTACCATGTTTGTTATGGAAACGGCAATGGGGATAAAAAGCCTGCATGAAAGGTTTAACATATTTAATGTATTGACAAACCATACAATGCCACATAAAATCACAAAAAACCCTTTGGTAGATGCGATCAATAAAAAATTGTAGAGAGCTACCTTTACTGTCTTCATGATTCCACCATGGCCGGCGAATAGTGAAGCAAGAAATTCATATAACAATTTATCTTTATAGTGAGAAGTGTTGCTAGCACAAATTCAACCCCAATAGTATATCAAATCATATCAGAACACATAGTGTGACAAATTATTTTTAGCTTGCATTAACTGATGGCATATATGGCCCAATATAGATAATGAAAATCCAAGATATCAGATAGTACTAAGCCATTTGAAGTTGCTGCTACAAGAACATTTTCCTTGGCATCAAACATGTGGGAAAGAAAACCTATAGCTTTTTTATGACATCCTAGTTTGTATTTAATCTTGAATTCAAAATTGAGGAGCTTGAGAAGGAAGAATTATTATGCATGCATCTAAATAACTTGTGTGTGTAAACCTTTTTAACTTTGATTATCTATTCAAATAATAGATTTTGTACTCAATTGTACTGCAACTTGCAATCTTTCATCCATTTGATGAAACCTCATTGAGCATCATAATCCTTTCCCATTGTCTGTTAGCACCACCGGAGTTGATTCTTTCTCTGACACTCAAGCTTTTATTAATCTACATCATATTTAGCTCTATTAGTTGATTGTGATCTAGCAATATAGGCATTTTCATAACACATTTCTGGTGAGTATTCAATTGACTTGACTATCTTCGTTTTATTCTACTCTAAACAATACAAAAATGCTAATATTTGATTCAGTTGTAAAACATTATTTGAAGTATAAGTATAATAAGGACACAACTTGATTTGAACAAGATTCATTTAACGATCAAAATATATTTGAATTTTCTCTCAACTATGTTGTAACATCAAATAATTTTTTGCATTGATCTAATCTCTCTTTTATTATCCAACTAGCTCTGCGTTTACATCTCCATCCAAAATTTTATCAGTTTAATATGAAGTCTATGAAGCATTGCAAAATCATTTGAATCAAAAGATTAATGTCATTTATATGTTAAATAAATTTTGTCATGACTATTGAGGTTGGTGTTAAACTATTTTGTGAGATTAACTTTCAATGTCACAATTTTTTTATGATGGATCTTTTTATGAAAGAAAAATTTGAAATAAAGAATGACAATATTAACAATGAGGAAGAAAATGTAGAGTAATGTTGCTTAGTGTTTTTCAACGAGATATGATTGAGAATAAGGACAATAAGGGCATAGAATAAAAAAGATTTCAGCATTATTTTAAGTAGATAATATGTGACAAATAAACACTATTATGAGTCATAAAGTCGCATATCGCTTTATTATCATATTAAATTGTCGATCGGCCGTAAATCGGCCCTCATTGCCGGTGGATCTCCACGGATCAAACCCGGATCCAGAAGGACCGGCCGCAGGGATTCTAGAAAGACGTGAAAGTCCCACTTCCTCCTTCCGAGCAGAATTGGTAAAATCCCTTCCACATCCCGTATATTTTCCTCGCAAGAATTCTCAGACGAGAGCTAGGGCGGGAGCTTTTTCCTTAACCTAGTCCTAGCCTCACCTTCCTACCGGACAGTGCCCGCCGTAACTGGCCAGCGTTTCGAGTGATTCCAGCCTCGAAAGAAACACCCTGCTTTCTATCGCTGACTTCATCGAGCCCTAGATCGCAGGCGGAGATAAAATATGTCATCTTCCTCTGGACAGCCACAGTTCCGGTACACGCAGACCCCCTCCAAGGTGTTGCACCTTCGGAACCTTCCATGGGAATGCACGGAGGAGGAACTTGTCGAACTCTGCAAGCCGTTTGGGAAGATCGTCAACACCAAGTGCAACGTTGGTGCCAACCGCAACCAGGCTTTTGTTGAGTATGTGAGTGGCTGTTCTAGTTTTTTCCGTCTTTTGTTCTGCTTCAGGTTATAACCCGACGTCTTACTTGATGAATTTTAATAGGACAATATTTGCTGCTATGATATGACGGATGTAATTATCAATGGCGTGTATCAGATTTACTTTGTTATTACCCTAGGTGATGTTAATTCTGGCATCATGTTTGACATTGTTCTATTTTATGCTGATATGACAAGTATGTACAGTATCTGCCCCCTTTTTTTTCTTTAATTGGCAGTATATCCTTTTGAGTAATATGCTTATTGAATCTTTTGTAATGCTTGAATCGATGGGACTGTGTTTTTGATGCATCTAAGCAAGATATCCATGAATGACGGATGTAATTATCAATGGTCAATGCTTGTGCAACTTGTTATGCAAAATGAAAAAATAAAAAAAACTCCTTATATCTTTTTTTTATAGAAATTTTCTACAGGGGTGATCTTACCAATACTATTTCCATACTAAAGAGGAACGCATGCTTATTAGTATTAGTAATTCGGGTGAGTTGTTAAAATTTTTCCATATTTTCTGTGGGTGAATGTGGTTGCTGCAAACTCAATCCCTGCTCTCTAAGGTAGTTGCTTATAAATTTTCCTCCACATGTTGAAATTTGGTTGTTGCATTATAGTCTTATCATGATAGATACCAACTTACTTTTTTCTTAAGAATTGATCTAATTTATGTAGTTCTTTTAATCATTTTAAAGCTTTATGGCCAAAATTTATAGCATTGAAATATGCATGCCCGATGTTATGAACCATATTTTGCACAAATTAGTCATAATATATAATATTTCTTTAACCTAATTAGCGCACTCGTCTCTTTATTTTGCAATATATGGCAATTTATACTTTAGATGGCCCATTTAGGTTGGCTTAGAAATTAGAATTACCATTTTTATTATTTAAGAGATTTTCTAGATGTTATAGCCAAATTTCAATGGAAACTTAGGTTTTGGATTTTTAAGTTTGGTTGCAACTTGGACTTGGTGTTGCAGACCATCTTAGTGGAGTTAGCTGTATGTGCTTTGGTTCAGAGGTCTCCATATATCTTGGAGATTGAGTGAGGTTCGGGTATGGGCCCCGATTAACACACACACAGTGAAAAATGTCTCGAGGCTTACGCCTCGAGCTTTTTTTATGAGGCTTGCACCTCAGCTTAGTTGAAGCCCACCTCTCCTTACTGGGGTTAAGCGTACGCCTTGCCCGATTTATATATATATATATATATATATATATATATATATATATATATATATATATATATATATATATATATTTAAAACTTACCTAAATCATACACTAAAGTCCTGAACAAATATGCCTTCATGCACCCCAAAGCCGCAACAACTTCCTCTCAACCGCCTTGACCTTCAGCCCACCATCTTTGTTGTAGCCACCACCATCGTAGCCACCCCGGGAATCACTTGAAAGCCGTACACCACCACCACCTCCTTCTCTAAAAATTTTGGAGTATTATTCTCATATTTATGTTGAGGACAAATATTTGTGATAGAGAAAGATGATTAAGATAAATGAAGAAGAATCAGATTAAGAGGCATTGAACTCCACATGATAAGGCAAGGGAGAGACAATTTTTTATGACGATGACTCAAATAAAGATTCCCTCAGTGATGACAGTGTAGATGATTTTTGAGTTTTTGTCAATTATGTCAGTTTTTTAAGAATTAAATGTGGATGAGTGAGGAACTGAGAAAGAACTGATTTGGAGTTGAACTTGATGTTATAGGATACTTTTACGTAATTCCTATATTTCATATTGTTTTGCTCTTGTAATATTTGGATTTCAATTCTATTTCACGCAATTTATCAGTTGCCACTTTACGCCTTGTGCAATTTTTTGTTTCATATGTATGCCAATTTGTTAATTCATAGTTCAATAAAAAGTTAATATGTCATTATTTAACATATTATTTGGGTATTATATAAAAATCACTTTTAACATTTATTTTCATTTTACGCAATTTTTGAATTTTGAGGCTTACACCTCAAAAATTCCTTGAGGCTTACGCCTTGCCTCACGAAAGAAAAACGCCTCAATGCCCGATTGCACAATTTTAAACCTTTATATATATATATATATAATTGTATTCATAATAACTTAACTCATAATCAATTTTTATATACACATATGTATATATGATGATATGCATATTGTTTTTTTGATTTTTGACAAAATTTAATAAATAAGTATTAAATACTCACACATAGATGTGTGTGCAGGGGTGGGGGGTTGTATATGCATATGCATATTTAGATTTGAATGATTTTTCATTGATGAGGGATGAATAATGTTTATACTTATAAATATCACTTATTGGTTTGGTTTGACTTTTGTAACCTATGTTACCAGAGAATAAGTAACTCGATGATGGTGTTTGGTACTAACCAATATTATTGTTTCAAAACAGCTTGGTAGTCGAGTAGTTCAAGCAATCTCCAAGTCACCTTAGAGTGCTTAAATTCAAATGTTGTTAGACATATGTCAAGGCCTTATTAAATGTTAATTTAAGGTATTAACAATCATTAAATATTATTTAATGATAAAGTGAAGCACCCATATCATTTTTTATATCTAATATAAAAAAGAGACTTATAAATGAGGAAATAGCTTCTAGAGTCAATACCAAGTGATTAAAATGAAGAAGGGTCTCCAAAGTATTATGCGGGAAGAGGGTATGGACATACAGGTAATTTTTTTAAGATTTCGGTTAAGTCAGCTATATTGTTGTTTTGAGTTTTGAGAATCAAGAAAGTTATCAATAATTGATTTGAGTATGGTGGAAGTGAGAATGTTAGGATGCAAGTGTGGCAAAATTAGGAATGTTGAATTAAAGAAGTAATGATTGGAGTGACATCTAATGAAGATAAGGTAGTTGAAAAATACTTATGTGGATTGGACACGTGCAATGATAGAAAATGCATCCAATTGTTTTGACTCAAGATGAAATTAGTGTTGGAGGATTACAAAGGAAAATAGATGGTCTTAAGATAATAGAGAGAAAAGTTGTTCAGAATTATCTGTGAAGAATAATTTAATACTTCATACAACACCCAATAAAAGAATTGGGAATGAGGGTTCATAAAACCAACACAAAACAGTTACAAAAATTTTAATGTTGATGACTTTTTTGACAAGTAAATGAAAAAAAAAATTTAATATGCAAGACAAGCAAGATCGTTATATTATTTTTTATATTAAATTTTAAGCACGTATCCATTTAATTTAACATTTTTTAAATATTTCATGTATGTTTAATAGTGACACATAATTGTGTTTATTTTCTTTCAATGTTTAATGCATTTTGAGAATGTATTATGAGGCCTTGTGTATATAAGGGCTCGAATATTGTATTAGAGGCATTAGATTCCGACTTATTGAAGGAAGCATTAAGCTATTGAAGCTTCTCTTTCCATTGCTCTCTCTCCTGCCTATCTCCTTGAATATCTCTCTCATAGGTATATCCTCCTTTATTACGCTGCTGAGATGAAATTTCGTGTAAAAGTTCCAATTTCTTGTCTGAAAGATAGCAAATGACCATTGTGTATTTAGACAATCCAAGGAAAACTTGATTGTGCTGTACTTACTCCTTGATGGAAAATATAATATTTGTTGGAAATGACACACGATATTTGTTGCTACGAAGAAGTGGTTGTCATCTAATATTGAGATGATGCAAATTGTTAAAATTGGGTTTTAATAAATTATTCATGGGCCAATTAAAAGGCTCAGATGTTTGTCCTCAGAGAATTGCATCAGGATGATTTATTAAAGGTTTAGGATGCACCACTTCGAAGCCCTTTACACTTCAACGGAAGATTGGTGCATTGTAAGTCTTGATGATTGCTTTTAATCACAAGAATATACAAATTACATCTCCAAGGTACTTATCAGAATGCAAGTAGGTTATTGGTGTATGTTGTGATGCATACTTGGCCCAATGCATCATTTGTTCTACGGCTAATAAGCTACTAATAGAGTATTGCAAGACTAGATTATTGTTAAGTTGTGTAGAGGAGCTTGTACATTTCTCGTTTGTTATCATGATGGAAATTTGTAATAGTCGGTAGCATAGAGGAGTGCGGCTTCCAGACTTGCCCTTTTACTAATTATTGTTGTTGCAACAAGATGCAGTTGTGTTCTTCTTTGTATAATATAGAGATAAATATGTTTTTTTCTGTTGCAGCAACATAAGAGGATATTTTTTGCTTTAGAGATTCTCCGTGAACCTTAATATTTGTTCCATATTGATGGAGAACTTACTAATATTAATTTGACGGTTAGTATAAGATTTTCTCATGATTTCTTTCTCATAAAATAATATGTTCTACTCTTTGGTAAGATGAGGGATTGAGAGGCTTGAACGAAATTGGATACTTATGCATACGAGGAGGTGATTTAAGATTTCATTTTCAGGTTGCTACTGAATTTAGTTTTGTATTAGACTTGTTTTTCAAAGACTTTGCTTTATGATTAGAGACAGGGATCCATTAGAGTTGTATCTGAATGAAAGGTTATTTTCGTTCGAAACTTAGTACCTCAGAGTTTAAAAGGATGATGATTAAAGGCAGGTGATTTTAGAGGCTGCCTGTTGGTGTATGAACTGTTCATGATTTGTGTAACACCCCACAGTACCCCTTAACAATATTGTAGAGTGTAACAAAAAAAAAAAAAAAAAAACCTTTTCATCACTAAACATCTCATTCATTTCATACCTTGCATATTTATATAATTCATCCCATAAACATCATCTGATACATCAACGGAAGCATCTAATAAATTAAAATTCATTCCAAGGCATATTTACATAGCCACTAAAGAAATCCAAACAAAACCAAAGTAATGCAACATTGAACTGCTTACTAACCTCAAGAGTAGACTTCATAATTAAGGTAAACATTTACATAAAATTTTATCTATTTGCAAAATAATCTTCATCCACTTTTTCCTTTCCCTTTTTTGTAACAACAGCCAGTCATGGTGAGCTGTGAGGCTCAATAAGCTATGCAAAGTTAATAATCATTAAATTGCAATGAATAAATAAAATACAACATTGAGCTAATCATTGAATTGAATCAACTTATCATTATGTGGAAAACATCATAAAAATCATTTTTGACATCATTCTTTATATCATTTGAGGTAGATACTGAATATTTAGTCTTTTAAAAGAATTGGCTATACTTTCATAATCATATTCAATGGAGCCCAGGAAAACCTGATATTATCGCCATTGAATTACATGGAGGTCCCTTTTACCTCTTTAGGGGTCCCTTTTGCCCCACCTGCTATGCAGGTATTCATTTCCTTTGGGGTCCCTTTTGCCCCATGGGGTCTCTTTTGCCCTATCTACAATTCAGGTTTCATATTGGGTCCCTTTTGCCTACTTGATAATGTAGATATCACAACATAAGATAGCCAATCTTTATTAAATAAATATTCAATAACTCTCACATTTGCATAATTCATAACCGTCACCATTCATATAACCGTACAAGTTTTGCAAGAAGAACTTGACATGTATTACTTAGAGAATGAAACTTCTTTTTTTAACATATTATTAAAAAGATTGAAACAACGTACTTAATCACATATCAATTTCATCTTCCCACATAAAATACATTTGTACACGATTACTTCAATGTAATCCCATGGATATTATGCAATTATTCGTAATGCATTGAATTACTCAAATCATTTAAAAATGCATGATAAATATACCAAAAATCAATAAATTAACTTTACATAACTTACTTTCTTGACGAGTTGACTTTTCCAATCCTTCACTTCTTATTCTTCTTCTATTATAAGTCACTTCAAAACCTCCTTTTTGCATAAGACTAAATAAATCTTTAACACCATAAATTACTATTTCTGTAAGACCTTTAATGAATTGAAGTAGTATAAAAGATAAGAGAGGATATTAGAATTCTTACCTTTCTTTCAAATCTTCTTAGCTTCTATTATTTCTCTAATTCCCTTTTGATTCTTACTCCTCAAAATCCTTCCAAAGTTTACTGTTCACTTCTTGATTCTTGCACCACCGAAATCTCTGCAATGCTCCAACCCGATCCTCCCTTCAATGAAATGTTCAGAAATTCCCAAATTTTCCACTGGGCCCTGCTTGCTACAGGGAATTCTGCGAATTCCCTCACAATTCAGCGATTTCTTCTGCAGTCCGGGAAGAGCAATGGCCGAAATTTGCTACAGTCCTGTGACCTGCACCGAACTCCCGTTCTCTGGCTTGCATGAAACTGCTATTTTCTTTCTTTGCCTTATTTCATTGCTTCTCCCGTCAACACAAGCAAAAATGAAATCTATGCCCACTCAAAATAACTGCCTATTGTCCTTATCCGAACCTTCACAGCCACATAGGAATTCCAATAGCCTTGTCTAATGCCTTTCCATTAATAACAGAGAACTTATTTAACATAACATTATGAAGGAACGTATAACTAAAAGTTCATTTTAATAAAAATGAAGGGACTATAACTCTCTCTCCTTTAATAATCCAAAGGCAGCATCTTTTCAAAATTTTGAATTTTCTATTTAATATTTTAATCACACAACAACAACAACAACAACAACAACATCAAGCCTTTATCCCACTACGTGGGGCCGGCTACATGAATCCTTTTTCTCCATTGTGTCCTGTTAAAAGTCAAATTCTCGTTTAAATCTAATAAATAAAGATCATTTCTAATATTTTCTAACCAAGTCTTTTTAGGTCTACCTCTACCTTTCTTAACATAAGTCAAATCTAAGACCTCTACTTTCCTAACCGGGTCATCGGGAGGCCGCCGTTTTATGTGACCAAACCATCTAAGGCGACTCTCTCTAATCTTATCTTCCACTGGAGCTACTCCAACCTTTCACGAATATGCTCATTTCGTATCATATCTCTAAGGGTAAAGCCACTCATCCACCTGAGCATCCTCATCTCTACAACACTTAACTTAGAATAATGCTTCTCTTTTAATGGCCAACATTCGGCACCATAAAGCATTGCAAGTCTCACCACCATCTTATAGAATTTTCCCTTAAGTTTGAGGGGTACTTTTCTATCACACAATAAGCCCGATGCATTCCTCCACTTCAACCATCCAACTTGGATTCTGCTGATAATATCCCCATCTATTTCACCATCACTCTGAACAATAGATCCAAGATATCTAAAACGTGTAGTCTTATTAATGACTTGATTGGCAAAAGTCACAATCCCCTCATTAGGTCTATTATTACTAAAATTACACTCTATATATTCCGTTTTAGATCTACTCAAGCGAAAACCTTTAGACTCTAAGGTTGAACTCCACAATTCTAGTTTATCTTCAATTCCCTCTCTAGTCTTATCAACAAGAAGAATATCATCAGCAAAAAGCATACACCAAGATACATCTTCTTGCAAATGTCTAGTGAGAACATCCATGACTAAAGCAAAAAGATATGGGCTTAAGGCTGATCCTTGATGTAATCCAACCGAAATAGGGAAATACTTGGTCAAACCACCTTATGTTTGAACACAAGTAATAGCTCCTGCATACATATCTTTAGTGATTTGAATGTAAGCGTTATTAACTCCTTTCTTTTCAAGAACTCTCCATAGCACTTCTCTTGGAACTTTATCATATGTTTTTTCTAAATCAATAAATATCATATGTAAATCCTCCTTATTCTCTCTATATTTCTCCATCAAACCTCTTAATAAATGTATGGCTTCCATAGTAGACCTACCCGGCATGAATCCAAATTGATTTTGAGAAACATTAGTATCACGCCGCAACCTATGCTCCAAAACACGTTCCCATAGTTTTAAAGTATGACACATTAACTTAATTCCTCTATAGTTCGCACAATCTTGTGCATCAATTTTATTCTTAAAAATAGGGATTAACACACTCATTCTCCACTCATCTGACATCTTTTTAGTCTTCAAAACAATATTAAAAAGTTTAGTAAGCCAAGAAATTCCTTCATCTCCTAAGCATTTCCACACCTCTATTGGAATATCATCAGGTCCAACAGCTTTTCCACTCTTCATTTTCTTTAAAGCCTCTTTAACTTCGGTTTTACTAATACGCCGATAAAAACAAAAATTTTTATTTTCATTTAGGGTGCTAAGGTCACTACAGTCAATTTTATTTTCATATTCTTCATTAAAAAGTTTAGCAAAATATCTCATCCACCTATGTTCATTAATATTTTAATCACACATTGAGAAAATTTTTTTTAATTAAACTTATTGTAAAAGAGATACCTGATTTTCTGGTTATTACAATTTGTGTGCCCAGTGACCAAGAAGCCTTACAAATGAATGTGATGATAGATATTTTTGTATTTAAGAAGATGTATATAGTTTCGTGTGGTAGAAATGAGGCTGCTAATATGAATATTGTGAAAATTAGGAATGATAAATTAAAGAATATTTTGTTAGAGGAACATTTGTATTGACATCTTTTGAAAATAAAGTAGTTGAAAATTGAGGTAGGTGGTCTGGTCATGTATTATGAAGGGCATAGTATTAGACATGTGGATAAACTACTGTCTGAGAATTAGGAAGGAAAGTGAGTAGACCTAAGGTAAAATGGATAGAATGTTCAAAATGATTTATCATGAATACATTTAATGCTCAATTTGGGTCTTAACAAGGATGAATGGAAAGTGGGGATTCATAAACCATCTATATTGATGGGAGAAGCCTTAAGGTGGTGATGGCGATGGTGAAAGTTTTCTTCAGCTCATTGAAATTTGATGAGTTTGATTTTTTGAAGGTCCTCAGTAGTCAATTGTCTTAAGAGTTTGGAGATAGGCTATGCAAACTTACTAGGTATGAAGTTTTTAAGGATGCACAAAAGAGAAAACTTGTTTTACTCCTTTCCAGTTTCTTCCTCTCTTTTCCTTGGACATCTTCATGATGCAGCTCTTACATGGGATACTTATGTCTTTGGCAGAGACGCAACCTATGGGTAATTTTTGCATGTGGGCTGCACTTCTAGACGGCTATGAGAATCAGCAATTGATTGATGTGCTTGAATGCTCTTTCTTCTAACATCAATTGCAACCTTTCTTCTTTATCCCCTTTACTCTTTTTTTTTTTCTCCCTTTACTCTTTTTTTTTTCCTTGTACTTTATCATACAAATTTATTGTAGAAAAAAGTTATCGATCTTTGTGCTGAGGCTTTAGTCAAATTTCAAACTGATGTCAGCTGAAATTGAAAAGCTATATCGGGCTGTTTGGTTGCAAAAGAATTTATTTTAGAAGTTATTTGTTCTTCTTTGATATTAACTTCTCAGTTTTTTGGCATGAGTTTAAATATAGAAACTCAAACTGATGTCAGCTGAAATTGAAAAGCTATATTGGGCTGTTTGGTTGCACAAGAATTTATTTTAAAAGTTATTTGTTCTTGTTTGATATTAACGTCTCAGTTTTTTTGGCATTAGTTTAATATTGATTACAATTATGTCTTCTTCCTTTTTTGAGGGATCAATACCTTTGTTGTGCTATTCTTTAATCCATTTTCAGGTGTTGCAATTATTTTGATGCTTCCTCATTCTGACCTTTTTTGTGTTTTCCTTAATCCAATTTCAGGCATTGCAGTTATTTGAACACTTCCTTTTTCAACCTTTCTGAAATGTTTTTTCTTTTGAAAGCGTATCAAGCTTTTATCTTTATCAGAATCATGCTCGAAAACTCATTATATGGGCATGTAGTTACTATTTTCTCTTTGATACGTTTGGCATGCTGCAACTATTTTCTCTTTGTTTAGTTTGTTATTTGAGTAATGACAATAATCGGTCTTGTTCATTTTAATACGGTCTTTAATATTCTATATGATGTGCATGGTTGATTACTTTGAAGTTTCTTTTCGTTGTCATTTTCAAAACATCTCATGGTTTCTTAACATATTCACCTTGATTTATGTATTATAGGCGGACCTTAACCAGGCCATCTCAATGGTTTCATATTATGCTTCATCCTCCGAGCCTGCTCAGGTTCGTGGTAAAACTGTGTATATACAGTATTCAAATAGGCAGGAGATTGTAAACAATAAGAGTACCGGAGATGTTGCTGGGAATGTCTTGCTTGTAACTATTGAGGGTGTTGAAGCTGGTGATGTCAGCATAGATGTTATTCATCTGGTGAGTAGTTCTTATGTGTTTGGCATTTATATGTCATGTAAAGGCACTAGAGTGAAACATTGGTGCAATATATGAAAAAAGCAGATTTTCATATGTAATCTGTATACCAATCCTATTTTTTCTCTATCTGTGACTTGCTGCAGCGTGCTTTAAACTGATCTGCACATCCATGCACTAAATATTTATGTTTTCAGCTTTTGTGTATGGAGGGATGTGATGCTTTTATTATCATTTCTTTCTTTGATTTTTCTACCATCTGAGTAATTTATTTAGCTTTGAAACTATTGTTTTTTCTATCTTGGGTGATTGAATTGTACTTTGTGCTTTGCAACAATGCAAAGATTGGCTCTTTGTGGATTTCTTGTCGGATTGTACTGTTCAGTTTATATAGTATTTTTTGCTAATTTGATGCAATTTCATTCATCCCTCATTTATAGAACATATTCAAAAGCTTGAACTGGCAAGTTTTTTTTTTTTTTCCTGATTCTTTTGAAATAGTGTGGTATACTTCCTCATCTCATCTTTACCTGGCGGGAGATTGTAAACTTTCCTTGTTTGATGCGGTGAATATTTATGTTCTATGC
Source organism: Dendrobium chrysotoxum (assembly GCA_019925795.1). NCBI lineage: Eukaryota > Viridiplantae > Streptophyta > Magnoliopsida > Asparagales > Orchidaceae > Dendrobium > Dendrobium chrysotoxum. The sequence continues at coordinate 482,091 of CM034312.1, forward strand.
ATCCTATTTATCGTTTTTAAGTTATGTGATGTTCATTGTTGATGCCACTGGAGTTTGATGACTATCATGCTATTACCTACAGGTTCTGCACTGCACTTCTAATGTCAGAACATGATTCTAAGTGCAGCTGATATCGTTTTTATTTTATTTTATTTATTGCTATTATATTATCGTTAATCTTGTTTTAACTGTCATTTAGGTCTTCTCTGCTTTTGGGTTTGTCCACAAGATTGCTACATTTGAGAAGGCAGCTGGTTTTCAGGTTGGTCATAGATGGTTGTTTCTGAAAACTCCAGAAGCCTGCCATTTAGTTTTGTGACGTACAATTTTCTTCTTGTAGGCTTTAATCCAGTTCACTGATGCAGAGACTGCATCAGCAGCCAGGAATGCATTAGATGGGAGGAGTATTCCTAGGTTCCTTTGGTTATCTATCAATTATTGAATCCGCAAGTTTAAATTTGTAGAAACCTTCTGATACAAGTTCTTGATTATTAGATACTTACTCCCAGAGCATGTTGCCTCATGTCACTTGCGTATTTCATATTCTGCCCACACAGATTTGAATATCAAATTTCAGTCACATCGCAGCAGGTATGTCTTCATCAGTGAATTGTGTGAAACCTGTAACTGTGGCCGTCTATTTTTCTTTAATGAATGTGTTTTCGTTCATTCTACCTATGTTAATTAGTATTATTGAACTTGTCATAGGAACGAATATGGTTCAGATGAAAACAAAACAACATGGTGTTTGCATACAGAGCATTCAATCAGAAATTGTTTGATCCCAGATTACCTATAAGATAATATTTAACAAGAAGTTTTACATGGATATGCCAAATAACCACAAAAGACAAGGAAAACTACACAAAATAAAAGATAGCTGATACTTTGACATGAGACAACATTTTCTTATTTCTTATGATAGCAAATAACTTTTTTGCAGACTTGTACTGAATTTGTTAGTTCACATTTTTTTGTATGAAAAAACTACTTTTGGGATATATGCCAGTGGTAGAAAAAGATGGAGCTAGGGCTGCAAACAAGCTGAGCCGAGCCGAGCCGAGTATGTGCGTGTTTATGTTTGAGTTCGTTTATTATCAACTTGTTCAAGTTCGGTTCGAGTTTGATTCGAGCTTTTTTGTTTGTGTTCAAGATTGGTTCGTTTAAATTAATGGGTGTTCATGTTTAGTTCATATTAGATTCATGCTCGGTTCATTTCATGCTTATCGAGCTTTAAAAAAACGAGCCTTATCGAGTTATAAACGAGCTCTACTTCTAAATATTCATTAAGTTAACAAACAAGCCTTCTAACAAACCATCAAGCATGTTCGTGAACATATCTAGCAAGGTTTTTTAAACTATTAATCAAGCTCGTTCACGTACATATTTAACGGGTATTCTTGAGCTATCAAATGAGCAAATTCATGAACATATCTAATTAGTATTTTCTAGCTACCAAATGAGCTCGTTAACGAACAAACGATCTATGATTCATCTTATATTTTTTTATGAACATTTTAAACAAACAATATAGCAAACATAAACAAATGTCTTTTGTTCATAAAATTTATTAATTAACAATTATTATATCATTATGTTATAATAAATATAAAATATTTATATTATGTATTTTTATCAATTTTATAATCGAGTTTTTAACGAGCTTATTCATGAGTTTTGAATCAAACATGAATCGAGCTTTTATCGAGCTTAATGTCAAGCTTGTTCGCGAGCTTTAAATGATGTTGTTCATAAACATAAATGAGTCGAATACATTATGTTCAAACTTGTTTATTGAAGGATTGAGTATTTAAAAAAATATTCATGTTTGTTTGTTTAGTTAATTAAACGATCACGAGCGAGTTTTAATCGAATTGGGCAACAAGTAGCTCGTCGAACATTTGGTTCGCTTGTAGCCCTAGATGGAGCCCAATGTATGTTGTGAGGTTTTTTTTTGGGTGGGGGTTGGGGAAGGTCGATGGGACACCGATCATAAGAAATTAGATGTGATTTAGGTTAATTTAGAATTTATGTCAGTTGTTTCATTTAATTTCAAAATTTTGGATTAATTTTAATTGAAAATAATTGATGACCTTTTTTTTAAACTTTTTGGCTTGTATTTAATTATTTAAGATTATATTTGGTTTAAGATGAAATTAGATATGATTCAAAATATTTGATCTTATCTTTGTAACTCTATTTTTAACTTTGATATATTTTTGGAAGCAATAGATCCATGAACTAAATTTAATAATCCCTGTTTTATCCCTTCCTCTCTCTTCTTTATTCCTCTATGAATTCAGCTTTCTTCTCTCACTACCCATCTTTACAACAATTCGTATCTAAGCCAAAACTTCTTGTTCATTGATTTTTTTCTCACGGAATTGCCTCAAAGTCCTACATGCTTGCGTCCACCGGTAGTTTGCAACTTGTAAATTCGTTGTTCTTTTCACGCATTTGTCTTAACAGACCACACTTCTATATTATAATCATGAAATCTGCATGCTTTTACTTGCTTCTTGTTGTGTTTATGCCTGCATTACTATTTCTCTCACATGCTCTCGACTATGTTTGTTCACCCACCCGTCTGTCGCTCCTACATGTTTGCTTGCTTGAGTTCGCACATCATATAATTGCCTACGTTGTTTGCTACTTCGCAGGCATCGATTGACCGTGCATACGCTTATTTGATTGCTCTTGTAGTGCGTGCTCTTAACCTACGATCTATGATGCACCGACGCTTCTCCTCAAAGAGACGTGCAGTGTCCGACACGACACGCGTCCGACACTCCTCGAACACGTGTCAGGCACGCCGGAAACGTGCCCGATTAAAAAAATATTAAATACAAATTGGACACGCGTGTCCGACACGCGTATCTTAAATATTTTATGAATTTTTTAAAAATATAATTTCTTGTATTTAAATTTTTTACTTATTTAAAATATAAAAACTAAATTTGTTATTTCCTATCCACAACACAAAATCAATCGCCTACACTTAATACCCCCTTCATCGAATATTCTCATTTTCATTTCTCTTTGGCAGTGAAGGTATTTTCATCTCCTCTCTCGATGACTGATAAATGACATCGATGCCCGACTCTCGACATCCTAATATTAATCATTTTAAGCACAAATTCTAGTTAAATGATTTATTATTTCTAAATTATTTTTAAAATTATACTTATTTAATTTTTATACACTGTTTTTTAAAATAAAAAAAATTATAATACCGTGTCCAATTCGTATCCGTGTTCTATATTTTCAATAATTGACGTGTTCTATGTCAGTGTCGTGTCGTATCCGTGTCGCCGTGTCCATGTTTGTGCATCATAGCCTACGATGCTCTTTGCATGTTTCCATATGTTCACTAGCACATGAAGCAACTTGTGCTATTTGCTTTGTTGTTTTCCTTGTGTGCATGCTTTCTCTTTGCTTGTTGCCATGTGTCCACTAGTTCACGACACAACTTGCATCTTTTGCTTCAGGCTTTTGGCGTCCATGTGGACACTTACTCTTTGCGTGTTGCCTTGTGTCCATTAGTGCACGACCTTGCATCTTTTACGTTATTATTTTCACACTCGTGTGGATGCTTGCTCTTTGCTTGTTGCCATGTGTGCAGTAGTGCTTGGCACAACTTGCATCTTTGCATCATTATTTTCACTCACCATAGAAAAAGAATCTCTTGATTTACTTATTTTTCAAGTTGTAAAGATATCTAAATTCTTACCTTAGAACTTATATGAAACTATTTGTTGTACTTTATCATCATGACTATGGTGATGCAAGGAAAATTGACATGTTCAAGTTGAATTGCATATATCTGGAAGATGCATAACAAACACAAATATTTGACCATGGAGTTATTATTATCATTCAGAATTGACATTTTTTATCTTATTGAAATGTTTCTTCAAGCTTATAAGTATCTTTGTATGAGGCAATTTTTTCGGGCATGATTTAGATCTAGCTAACTAAGATTGTACAAAATATTGCTTAGAGATTGGACATGATGTAATTATTGAATCATTTATATAGATCTTAATGATGTTTGTATAAATAATCATCCCATTGCCACATATTCCAATGAATCTTGCATTCTTAATAGAAGTTTAGAGAGTTAATGAGTGATCTATAATGGTTCAATGAGAAATTGAAAAGGCCAATTTCACCCAACTATGGTCACTTGGACTTTCAAGCATAATGCTATTTGTGTAATTCTTTAAGAGTTTTGTTGAGGCTTGGGGAGTTAATGCAACACAACAAATTAGGCTTAGGTAATTTTAGAAATTATTCTAGTTATTTGGATTTATTTTAATTGAAAACAGCATTGATTATTCTTTGTAGATAACTTTAAATTTGGTTTTAGATATGTTTAGATTTGATATTGAATATTTGATCTAATCTTTATAAACCTTTTTTTATAAATATTCATGACTTATAAATTATAATTAGAATTAGTAGATTGATGAATTAAAATTGAAACATCCTCTCTTATCCTTTCTCACCTTTCTCTTCTCTTTTGGTGGATTCAGAATTCTTCTATACTGTTGTCTATCTTTGCATCAGCGAGTGTCAGTCACATGGGGTAGGTAGTGTGTTTAAATCAGGGATTTGAGATGGAAAACCATAAGTTTTATTATATAACATAATCCCTATTTATAGATCTATACAAGATGCCTTATAAAGAAACAAATAACTACAGAATAATGAGTAATACAATCCTTCCTAAATCAGCTGCCTAGCTATGGAAGGTTTTCATCGTGATTCAGGTGGGCTTTCCGCGGATCTATTAATAGCTGTGGGATCAATGTGGGAATAAGAGCCTAGGATTTAACACTCCCCCTCAAGCTGGGGAATATAGGTCTGTCATTCCCAGTTTAGCAATCATTCTGAGAAAGTCAGAGCTGTCCAATCATTTGGTAAGAATATCTACTAGTTGATCTTTTGATGATACATGGTTGATACATACTAGACCACTATCTAATTTTTCTTTAATAAAATGTCAGCCCACTTCTATGTGCTTTTCTGTCATGCTGGACTGGATTGTGGGCTATGTTGATTGCTGATTTGTTGTCACAATGTAGCTTCATGGGATGTCCCACTTGATCTTTAGGTCTTCTAGAATCATCTTGATCCATAATAACTCACATATTCTCAAGGCCATAGCTTTATATTCTGCTTCTATACTAGGTCTTGCCACCACATTCTGTTTCTTGCTTCTCCATATAATTAGGTTCCCTCCAAGAAATGTGCAGTATCCAGAGGTAGATTTTCTGTCTACTGGTGATCCTGCATAATCAGTATCTAGGGTTATTCCGTGATCTCTTTTAAAGAGAATCCCTTTCCCTGGGTTTTCCTTAAGGTAATATAGTATTCTGTCTACTTCTTGCATATGTGTGTCTGTTTTGGATTTTGCATAAACTGACTGACCATACTTATAATAAATGCTATATCTAGGAAAGGTAATATCAATTTTCGCACAAGTCTCTGGTAAGCACCCTTGTCTACATCTAGATCTTCTTTAGCTTCCCGCAGTTTAAGATTTGGTTTTACTGGTGTTGGTGCTAGTTTACAAGCTAGTTTACATGTTTCCTTCAGAAGATCTTTAATATATTTTTGTTGTGAAATGAAGATTCCTTTGATGGAGTGGGCTACTTCAATTCCGAGAAAGTATTTTAGTCTACCAAGTTCTTTGATGTCAAATTCTTTGGTAAGACTTTTCTTTAGACTAACTTTCTCCTCTTCATTATTTTCAATCAGGATAATATCATCCAAATACACTGATAATATTGTGACTCCCTTTGAGTCTGAGTGTTTAAAGAATAGTGTATGGTCTCCTTGACTTTGTCGATACATATTAAGAAGCATGAATTTTGAGAATCTTACAAACCAAGCCCTAGGTGATTGTTTTAGCCCATATAGGGCTTTTCTCAACCTGTACACCTTGTCACCTCCAGATTTTTTCTTAAATCCTGTGGTATCTCCATAAATATCTCTTCCTCCAAGTCCCCATGTAAGAATGCATTTTTTACATCTAGTTGTTCCAGATGCCAGTTGTACTTAGCTGCTAGTGAGAGTAGGATTCTGACAGTGTTCATCTTAGCTACAGGTGCAAAGGTTTCCTGGTAGTCAATGCTATATGTTTGAGTATGCCCTTTCGCCACTAGTTTTGCTTTGTACCTTTCCAGTGTACCATCAGCTTTGTACTTTATACAAAACACCGATTTGCAGCCGATTGATTTTTTTCCTTTCGGAAAGTTGATGATTTCCCACGTATTGTTCTTTTCTAGGGCCTGTATTTCATCTTTCATGACATTTTTTCAATTTTCATCAGATAAGGCCTCAGAAATATTATTAGGAATATGAATATCTTCTAGTGTAACCAGGAAACATTATTAGGCTTCGTCTTTGTCTTCCGCTAGGTTCCGTCGGCTCCGGCTTCAGGCTCCATCCGGTAAGGCTTCGTTCCGCTAGGCTCCTGCTCCATCCTTCTTGCTCGACTTCTGATGGTTTCCTCTTTACTTCTTTCGTGTCTCTCATATCATGTTGAAATCAGGGATTTGAGAGGGAAAACCATAAGTTTTATTATACAACATAATCCCTATTTATAGATCTATACAGGATGCCTTATAAAGAAACAAATAACTACAGAATAATGAGTAATAAAATCCTTCCTAAATCAGCTGGCTAGCTGCGGAAGGTTTTTAACGTGATTCAGGTGGGCTTCCCACGGATCTCTATTCATAGTCGTGGGATCAATGCGGGAACGAGAGGCTAGGATTTAACAGTGTTAAGGTGATCACATGGGGCAGGGAGTGTTAAGGTGAGAACGCCAATGATATAAGAGGTATTTCTTACGTCAAAACTAGAAAATATCCTCGTTCAAATGTATGGGAATAATTTTCAATTTGATGAAGTCATGGTGCCTATGTAGACAAAGCTGAGCAAAGCCATTTGTTTTATAGAAGGGCGCTGTTAACTGCAGTGCCTACTGAGGATCAATAAAGCAAATGCACATTTTTGGGTAATATAAGCTTGAGCCAATGACTATAAAACTTGACAAAATTAATCACACTTTCTCAGGTGTTATTAGTTTAAGTGTATAACTGAGAAACACCATTGGGATTAGCATATATAATATCTTGTGGACTTAGAGCTTGCTAACATGAATCAAATTGGTAATCAGTAAAAGCAGGTGATGAGAAATTAAGTTTGGGCAGAATGCATGGACATATGGCATATAATGTTACGCTGTTAACAAAATGTAAAGCTTGTATTGTAATTGTGTTGGTTTTTGGTTTATCAAATAGTCTCATCTCATTTATGTTACTTTTGTCTCTCTGCTAGATCTATATGCGTTTTTTATTGTTCATTTCTTATAACATCTATGTGGACCTAATCCATAATAATGTGGAAATTAAAGGTAAGATACTAAAGATATGGATAACTTAACATTCAGAAGACACAACACTTGGTCTATCCCAAGCCATCAAAAAATGAATAAAATAATAGATATCATAACCGCAATGCCTTGCATTGCTTAGGCTGACAAATTTTCAAAGAAAAATGTAGACATAAATTACTTGATTTCCACTTTTTGAATAGACATTATAGTTGTGCTAGGCAACAAATTTATATATATTTACCTGGAAATGTGAGTTATCAAAAGTTTAGTGAATTTTTTTTAGTGACTTGTTGCTTTTGCACCGTATTTCAAAAATTAACTTAACAAAAATCATTTTTTAGTTCTAGAAATTTCTTGCCATGTGCATACAATGACTCTCAAAGCTTTATGATCATGGAGAACACATGGAGTAATTTATTTATCCATGTGAGTACAACAACTGTAGGAAGTTAATGTGTTGATGAATATGAAGTTTGCCATAATGGTGAACAAGTAGCCTCTTTCTCCCAAAGTGAAGGGCAATGCAATGGCTCCTTTTAGTTCTCAGCACCAGCTTGAAAAATTCAAAAAAGGTCCCTCGGTTGGCAACAACCTACTAGGTCAATATGCATTTGATATATAACACATTATAAATTTTTGTTTACTAAACTTTTCATGTCCCCCTCAAACATAAGGGAAAATTCTATAAGATGGTGGTGAGACTGCAATGATTTATGGCGCAGAATGTTGGCTATTAAAAGAGAAGCATATGATTAAGTTGAGCGTTGCAAAGATGAGGATGCTCAGGTGGATGAGTGGCTTTACTCTTAGAGACAGGGTACGAAATGAGCATATATGTGAAAAGGTTGGAGTAGCTCCAGTAGAAGATAAGATTAGAGAGAGTCTCCTTAAATGGTTTGGTCATATTAAACGGCGGCCTTCCGATTACCCGGTTAGGAGGGTAGATGTATTAGATTTGGATTATGTTAAGAAAGGTAGAGGTAGACCTAAGAAGGCTTGGTTAGAAAATATTAAAAATGATCATTTTGTATTAGAAATGAGAATTTGACTCTTAAAAGGACAAAATGGAGAAAAATGATTCATGTAGTTGACCCCATGCAGTGGATCAAGGCTTGATGTTATTGTTGTTGTTGTAAACTTTTCATGTCAACAAGGATGCAACTGATAATGAATTTAGCAGTTAATGCATTTACTACTAAGTGGTCATTGAAGGGGTTCTTGCTTGACATCTTAGAAGGATATTAACAATTTAGCAGTCATTGCAATGATGTTACTGTAGATCTTGCCTGACTAGAGCCCCTTGAGAATAGACCATCTTAAATTTTCGGCCTTGGCTCCACCTAGAATAGCTCGAATGACGCCCATAATATATAGTGTTTGGGCAACAACTGAACCATCATTGTCTTTTTTCATCAGCACCTTTTTTCTCTTCACCCTAGGTCAATGAGGATGAATTCTTTGAATATCATGATGTAGATGAACTCTTACACTGGATTATGGAGGTGTCGAGAGTCCTTGATTATCATTCCATTGGTCTTTATGATAAATGTTATATGAATGTCTCTTTGAAGTACTTTTTGTTCTTAATGGCTATGATGAATTTTAATGGCACCCACAATTTGGGTAGAGCATTGTGATTGAAGTGGCACTTTCTCCCGCTTTTAGGTGTCGTAAGATGTCAGATCCCATTCCTATTTCTTCAGGAAGCAAGGGTGTCAAGGATATGGTCTGCTCAACCATCTTATTGATCCAATCACATAGTTTGCTACATTGGTCATGATAATGTTGACGATGCTCCTCAGATGATTTTTAAAAGAAAATATTTACCGGACGATACTAAGCTATATTTTTTAACCACTGATGTGGCTATTGGCATGTTCCAATGACTTGGCCAATTATTGAGACAACTTCATCCCAGGTTTGTATCAGAAAAGAACCATAGATCTTGTGTGATTGTGGCTCTTGCAACGATCAACTCAAGATCTTGTACATCCAACATCTCACTTTGGAAGCATGAGATGAATCGTTAGTGATTAATTGACCCCTGCCTCATGTTTATGATTCTTGCATGCTCGCTAACTAAGTGATCAAATTTTCTAAGATGTCAAGTTTGAAATGTTTGGCGGTGCCTTGGCGAGTTGGTTAGATTTTGTGGAAGAGGGGGAAGAACAAATTGTTGAACTCATTTGATCTTGTTGAAGACCATTTAGGTAAAATAGTCCCTCATCTAATGCAATTACTTAAATATGATGAAGTTTTCATTACCCTTTGGGGCCTGTAATTGCAATTTTGGTTGCCTTTGAGTTCTTAGTTAACACCATTTTCATGCTTGTCACACCTAAAATGATGTGTGATTCAAGTTTGGCTTAGGGGAATTGGTTGAGCCCTAGGCTTAGGATACGAGACTTGGTTCAATGAGGCTAAGTCACTTGACTTTCTTGAGAGGATTATTTAATAAAGAATCTGTTCAGGTTGACTTAATTGTGAGAGAGGAGGGAGGGAGCATGTGACTTGGCTGACCTGACCTAGGAAAATTCCTTGCCGCTTAGCTAAACATGAGCTAGGCAAGTTCCATTTGTGACTTGCCTGACATGATCCATGCTAGTTCCATGCGACTCAGCTAACATGACCTTGATGAGTTGAGGATGTATCTTGTATGCATAGATTTTAAGAAAGGGTTGAGACTAATATTTTTAGGTTCAAAAATTCTGTCTCAATGGCCATTGTTGCGGATATAGTACTCCCTTACATATTTCCTGAACTTTCTATTTGCAGATCCATTTAATCCTAAGAATGTAGCCTTTCATATCAATGTTAGTCACGTTTTATTATGTGATATTAATGTCAGTCAAATAGAGATGTTTTGTGATTGTTGCATTCTTAACTAATGGATTAGTAGTTGATGCATTGCTATAAATTTTTTTTGTGGTTTCGTAGTACATTTTACATAATGCTTGTTTATCAAACTTATTAAATCTTGGTATTCTTGGTTAATATTTGTATTTTGATTCAAGGTTTAGGTTATATTTTATTGCAAACCATGTTTTGTTGCCAATATTTATTTGCACGCAGTTAGTGAGTGAGAGAGATTACCTGAGAATCGGGCCAATTTTTCCTAGATACTGAATTTATTTGCTGCTATATTTTCAGAATTGATTGTAATTCATTAGCAACTGTTATTCCATCTCTGGAAACTAGTTGCCACCTTTTTTGTCATTTTTATTATAACTAACATATTTGGTTTCACCCACAGGGATTACACAAACCCCTATCTCCCTGTGAATCCTTCTGCAATCGAGGGTACTCTGCAGGTTTCATATGCAGCCTACCTCTTTTATACTGTTGATGTCTGTTTTTATGTTGTATTTCTAGGGCTCTAAGGGAATTTCATATGCAGCCTACCGTTGGGGCTGATGGCAAGAAAAAGGAACCTGAAAGTAACGTTCTTCTTGCTTCCATTGAGAATATGCAATATGCTGTCACAGTTGATGTTCTTCATACTGTAAGCTTATGATAGTATTATCATTTTGTGTTCTAAAAGAGAATTTTGCTCAATGCATCAAGTTGTTCTCGTTTCTTTTTTGGCCAAAATTGTTCCAGGTGTTCTCAGCATTTGGTGCAGTTCAAAAAATTGCAATATTTGAGAAGAATGGTGGCATGCAGGCTTTAATTCAATATCCTGGTATGCAGGATTTAGATTTTCAATTTAATTCCCCTCTTCCTTTTCGAGTCTCTTTTCACTTATCTCTTTGCTCTTTCTACGGACAGGATCTCTCTTTACCTTTTTCTATAGCTATTTTTTGGCTGACAAAATTTTTTGATGCATAATTTATAATTATTCTTTGCTCCTTTATATTGTAATGGTGCATGTTTCATTAACTCATCCGGTTTTTTTTGACAACCTTTCGGGCATTTCACACCCATTTTTAGATGTGATTTTTTTCTATTAGATTCTAATTTTGTTTATGGTACTTTAAAGGTTTTGAGAGGAGATTGAATTATTTCGGTTGCTGTTCATGTGGCATCAAGAATTTTTATTGGGAAATTGAGAGCCATAGTTTGAATAAGATAAGCACAAATTATTAGAATTGCAAAATGAGAATTCATTAGGAGTTGTTTGTGGGAGATACAGACTCAATGATCAAAAACATGCCAAAATTTAAACACCACAACCTGTAGCTATACAAGGTAGACACAATAAACCACCAGTATGGCTATGAGGATGAGAACCAAAAGTATACCCAACATCAAAAGCAAGTTGGCCCGATACTTGGATTAAAGAAGAATATGGAAATAGTAATCTGGTGGAACAAAGATGGAAGGTACGGTTGATCCAAGAGATCCAGGTGATAAGTCTGACAAGTCCATCAAGGTACAATCAATATTAACTTTGATAATAGTCCCGATATATAAGAGCAAGAGCAAGAGAATGATCAACCGAGCATGAATCAACAACACGAAATATTAACTTTGACAATTAGTAGTTTGCATTAGTGAAATTTTGATAGGTTTGCAAGGAGTTGCCAATTTTTAATGCCACATTTGATCTGTCGTTTGATTGAATTGAAATCTTGCTAGAAGAGAAGATGTGATGGCCTGACAATCGTTCATTTCCCTCCACGTATTGTTACTAATAGTGTGGGTTATAAGGTAAGCTAGATTTTTGACAATGGAGGTATCCATATGACTGTTAATTTGCATTGGAAGTTGAGGCATGGAAGGGCCATAAGAAAGATAGTTAAAAAGTGGTTTTCGAGAAATTCAGGAGAATTCTTTATGATTATTTAAACGAAACATGTTAGAACCATCAAGGATAGGGATAGTAGAAATAAATTGCATAACCCGAGGGGAAGGTCCTAATGAAGTTCTTACGGAGTTGAAAATAGGAGTAAATTCTGCTACCAAAAAACTCGCTTAGGCGTTTATCGTTCATCATAGTAGAGAGATAGCAGACGACAATCATCACCATAAGAGGATATCCTAGGTTTGATATTCAGGAAATTTTGATTTGATCTTTCTTATCAAGGAAGGATCCTTTGATGGTTTGAGCTAAATGGAAAAGTGTCTGAACTTCCAACACTTAGTGAGAGCCCAAATTATGTATAAAAATCTAGATTATTTTAGTAATACCAAGCCCCCATAAACTTTAGGAGTGCATTTGGATTCCCAGGAAATCATGTCGCTTTTTATACACATCACCAATATACAAAAACTTGGCTTAAAGAGAGTCAATATTCTCTAGGATAGCTTTAGGAAGAAAAAGAATCTAACCCAAAAGGAGATAAAGGCTTCAAATGGAGGGTTTGATAAGTTGCAATTTTCTAACCATGGAAAAGGAGTTGGCTTTCAAATAGCTAAATGATGTTGAATCTTGCCAAATAGGTCTTGAAGGTCCTTCATTTGATGCTTAGTGTAGGAGAGAGGAAACGCAAGGTATCTAATAGGAGTGTGAGCAATGTTGAATTGCCTATGTTGAGCCAATTGCTTTGCATTTTGAGTATCTTTAGATAGGTAGATATTACTTTGAACAAGTTAGGAAGAAGCCACAAACTTTAAGAATTGGTGAAGAAATTCTTAATCGGAATAATGTTTTAGGCTTGTCAGCTTTGTCAAATACATTAATTATGGAGTTTTTAGGTAGGTGGAAATAAGAGTAAATTCTGCCACCAAAAAGCTCTCAAAGGCATTTGTCATTCACCCAAGAGTTGTGGTAGAGCGATAGCAGTCGACCATAACCAACGGAAGTGGATGTTCCAAGTGTGATCTTAAGACGATTTTAATATTATCTCCAAGCCGGGAAAACATCCATTGGTGAGAGACTGAGCCCAATTATTTATAGTACTCTAAATTATTTCTGTTTTGCTAGAAATGATAATAACATAAGAAGGTATACCAAGCCCCCATGAACTTTAGGAGTGCATTTGGATTCCTAAGAAATCAGTTTGTAGCCTTATATCTTAAGGAAAATTTTGATTTGACCTTTCGTGTTGAGGAAGCATTTTTTGGTGTTTTGACCTAAATGGAAAGGTGCCTGAATTTCCAACACTTAGCCAGAGAGCCCCAAATTATGTGCAAGACTCAAATTATTTTAGCTTTGCTAGAAATGTTCAGAACATGAAGAAAAGGAATTCCAAGCTCCCATGAAGCATTTTGATTCCAAGAAATCAGTTGTTTTTTATTCACTTTACCAATATATGAAAACTTGGCACAAACTGAGTCAATATCCTCTAAGATAGCCAAAAGGTGATGAGGGCTTCAAATGGAGTGTTTGGTAAGTTGTAATTTTCCAACCATAAAAAAGTTGGCTTGTCAAATTGCTGAAAGATGCTGAATCTTGTCCAATAGGTCTTGAAGGTCCTTCATGTGATGTTTACTGTAGGAGATAGAAAGCACAGGGCATCTGAAAGGAGTAGAGCAATATTGAATTGCCTATATTGAACCAATTGCATGGCATTTTGAGTATCTTCAGATTAATAGATATTACTTTTAACAAGTTAGGAAGAAACCCTGAACATTCAGATTTGTTGAAGAAAATTCTTGAGAGAAATTATGTTTAGGTCTGTTAACTTTGCCAAATACATTGAGTATGATCACATTGAGCATGGAGTTCTTAGGTAGCTGGAAATAGGAGTAAACACAGCCGCCAAAAAACTCCCGAAGGCATTTGTCGTTCATCCAAGGGTCGCGGTACAGAGATAGCAGATGACTATCACTAACATATGTGGAGAACTTGATCTTAAGTCAATTTTAATATGATCTTTCCGGTCTAGTAAGCATCTATTGGTGGTTTGAGTTAATTGGAAAGGTGCTTGAAACTTCTAACTTGTAAGCCAGAGATCACAATTATTTATAGGACTAGATAATTTTAGCTTTGCTAGAAATGTAATATCAAGCCCCCATGAACTTTAGGAATGCATTTGGATCCCCAGGAAATCAGCTCGTAGCCTTATATCCACATCACTGTATGAAAACTTGGCACAAAGAGAGTCAATTTTCTCCAAGATAGGCTTTGGGTAGAAATAGAATCTAATACGGAAGACAACAAGGGCTTCAAATGGAGTGTTTGATATGTTACAGTTTTCCATACATTAAAAGGAAGTTGGCTTTCCAAATATCTGAAATAGTCTGAATCTTGTTTAATAGGTCTTGAAGGTTCTTCGTATAAAGCTTACTGCTGGAGAGAGGAAGCTCAAGGTATTTGAAAGGGGTATGAGCAATGTTGAATTGCCTTTATTGAGCCAATTGCTCCATTTTTCGAGTACCTTTAGATGAGTAGATATTACTTTGAAAAAGTTGAGCAGCAGCCCCAAACATTGAGAATTGGTGAAGAAAATTCTTGAAGGGGGTTTGTCAACTTTGCCAAACACAAAAGGATCATCAACATAAATAAAATGAGTGGTATTGAGGGGATCAAAAAGTGAGCCATGGTATGTGCTGGCATTAGCAAGGTGATCAAACGTGGGGGAAAGGGCATCCATAACAAAGCAAAATGAACAGGTAGACAACAAACATCATTTTCTCAACCTGCTAGATGAGTGGAAGAAGCCATGAAGTTCACTGATAATAATAACAGAGAACTTGACATTTGAAATAAAACTATTGATTCATTGGATATATAAGTTTGGGAATCCTTTCTGAGCAGGTCTGTAAAGAAGGAAGTCCTTGTCAACTGAATAAAAAATGTAAATCTTGACACAAAAGTTACTGTCCAAGCTCCAGACATTAATATCCTTAAGCAGATCAGCGGCAAGGAAATTATTAATTGATATCAATCTGGATTGGAGGCTGCTTGGCTGGGGGAGGAGCAGGGCTTGTAGTCTTTGAGTCGGTTAGCCAAAATTTTTGCAATAAATTTATAGGAAATATTGCATAAGCATTTAGGCCTGTAGTTAAAAATATCATTCAGTTTTATGAATGATAGCTATAGCAGTAGCTTTGCCAATTAGTGAAAACCTTTTTTTAACATTGAAATTCCTAATTTCAGAGGAGAGAAATCATTTGCCCCTTTGCAATCGTGAAAATTTTCCCATTCTTCTAAAAGTTGTCTAATCGATTGTTGTTCGTGTTTGTTCCTACCCTTCTCAATTCCATTAAGAATTGAGTTTCTGATGGTTATCGCAAGTTTATTTGTCTTATAGCAAATTGAAGGATTCTGTCTCGTGTTATTTCAGACGTGACAACTGCAGCAGTGGCTAAAGAAGCTTTAGAGGGGCACTGCATCTATGATGGTGGCTATTGTAAGCTTCATCTGTCATACTCTCGTCATACTGATCTCAATGTAAAGGTATAAATAAATATGTTTGCGTCAAAATAAATGTAAAGGAAAGCAACTCTGAATTCAGAGGTGGCTTTTGATAGTGGAAAACTTTTCCTGCTATTCATCAGAAAAATAAAGATGTTTGCTCAATTATTCTGAATTATGCTCGTCACCGAAGTATGCTTTCTGTTGCTTCTTAATTCTGAAATATCATTTTCTCTAATAGTCTTTTTTTTTTTCTTCAGGCACACAGTGATAAGAGCAGGGATTATACCATTACTGATGCGGGCATTCTTTCAGTGCCACAAACTTCTTCTTCTGGTTGGCCTAGTGTTCTTCAACCTGCATCAGTAGTCTATAACACTCCAGTCATTTCTGATGGTGGTTTACGTGCTCAGCCTGTGTGGGATGCTAATCAGCAAGGGATTCGACCTGGTGGTTACAACCACCCCCAGGTTCCTGGTGCTTACAGTGGTCAAGCATATGGGACATCCGCTGTACCCCCATACTCCGTATCCGGGAGTATTCCTTCCAGTTCAGCTGGTTTAATTCAAGCTTCTCAGCAAATGCCCCCGTATGGCATACAACCAGGTGCTCGTCAAGCGGCTGCTCCACCCTCGGCGGGGCAGCCACCTCTTTATTTTTAGTTAGCTGAAGCTACCATGAATTTTTTTAATTTGTTGCTATTTTGTGCGTAACAAGTGAAATTGCCCGCCGCCACTGTGTTTTTAGTAGTTATTTGTGGTGGTTTTGTGTGTAACCTCTTACCCTGTTTTTTTATTTTTATTTTTATTTTTAAGTTCCTGAGACATGGTGGTGCATGACTTCAATTGCTGTTATGGGGATCGTTAACTTGTGATCTTTTTAGTTTTTTTTTTTTTTTTGTTGGTTGATGACGACCCATGTCTCATATTTTATGATTGTTGATATCCTGTTTTTACCCCTCTCTACTTATTTTGATTTCTTACATTGGATATGCCTTCTACGTATATTTTAAGGTGATGGAATTGTCTTTTATTTGAGTGTTTAGTGTGCTCACTTCATATCCATCTTGCATAGGTTTTTATGGCTTTGATTGTTGCATGACTAACTATTAATTTGCAAAATATTTTTGAGTGATCCCATTGCTTGCCTTTCCATATAATCTTCATGTGAATCAATGTGGGTTTTTTGTATCTTCAGTTCTGGAAATGTTCTTTTTGTACCGTTGCCATTGTGTGGGGATGAATTTATATGTTGTTGATGCAGTTGGCTTGTAAATATAAAATTTTTCTTGAGGTCAGGATTCTTTCTTCGCTCAAGTAAATTAATCGAGGCTGAAATGGTCCAATTTTGATTACTTTGGAGGGGTCTTGCACAGTTGTTTTTTTTTTTTTTAATATTATTTATTTGCTCTGATCATATGGGTTGCAGTACATGATGATGTAAAATGACCAAGTCCTCAAAAGCTTGAGTGCGCTAGAAATCGGCTAAAGTTTTTCATATAATTTGTACAGTTCGATAGTTAATCGTTAATTGGTAGAGGTTTTAATTCGATGGTGTTTATGCACGTCAAGTCCAAATCATCTTGGTGGCACCTATAATCAGTCATCTAGTCATTTTCAACTTGGTTCGTATTGTCTTTGCACTTAATTGTCATTATTTATTTTTTTTAGGTCAAATTGTGTTCTATTTATCTTGGTGAACTTTTTGAAGTATTATAAAATTTATATTTTAAATTTCACAATTTAAAAAATAATTCTTTGCAAATTTATATATGCAGCCATGATACGGCACAACAGAGGGCTGAAGTGGATACATAAATTTTTGTTGGGAACTATGAAACAAGCAGTAGATAAATCAATCGAAACAATAATTAAACAAGCGTGAGGAAATAAAACAAGCGCGAGAAATTAAAAGCGCACATTATTTATGTGGCTCAAACTGATATGTCTCAAATCCAAGTCTTTTGTTTTTTGGGGTTGGAATAACAAGGGCTAGGCCCAGCTTTATTAATCTAAATGAGAAAAATAATTACAACCCAAAATGAATGCCAACATACAAACAGTAGGAAGAAAAAAAGGAAAGGCCTTGGCCCAAAAAGATTCAAAGAGCCCCAAAATATAAAGCTGGGAACTTTTTTTATTTTTTTATTTTACAAACCCTAAAGCTGGGAACTTAAAATGATAGAAAAAGGGCAGGGCAGGGCAAGGGATAAAATCCAATTGCAGACTAAGCAAGAACCCAAAAAATTCCAGTAAGGCATATAAAGAAACAAACAGGGCAAGGGTAGCTGGCCCAACATAGACTGGAATGCCTCAAAATTATAAAAAATTTAGGGTTTAATAGAATTAGTCAATGAAGGGAGTCCCCTGGTTATTAATGGACCATTCAAAATGCAAAGTGTAGGTTGCCACATGGACCCTCCAAGGGGAACGCCTAAAGCGCCGCAATATTCATCATTGCCTCCAATCACTGCCCTCTTGAACCGGCAAAAAAAACTTTTTGTGGAAGATTTCCAAAAATTCCTATGGGGCAGAAAGGATATAAGAGCAACCAAATAGAGCAGGAACCAGTCGGCCTGTCAGAGAGAAAAGGAGGAATAACAGCAAAAGCCTCCAACAAAATATCTCTAACGACCATATTCAGAAGATAAGAATAGAACAACAGATAAATAAATCCTAGAGGCAAATGAAATTTAGCCACGGCTAGAAGAAATGACATGTAACGACTATATTTAGACGAAAAGAACAGCAGATCCTTGAAGCCCGAGGATAAGCAATAGTCAACCAAAGCCAAAAGTAAAAAGTTCAACCAAGTAAATGGTTGATATCATCTTTATCTTTCTAAGTAGCCGGTTTAAAGAGGATGGCTTTTCTAATATTATACCAAACTGTAGAAATACTGCAAAAATTGCTTTGAAATTTCATTTCATCATGCTCTTTCCAAATAAAATAAAAAGAACAAGTATTCAGGTTAAAAAGTCTTATAATGAGACTAGTTAAGTGAGTAGAGTCAAAAATATATTCAAAAACTTGTAACAGTGTTGGTCTAAATAGAAAATTAGTTAAGAGAGAAATTAAAGTAGTGATAACAGGAAAGGAAAAGTCACATTAAAAAAGAAGATAATTATAATTCTTGGGAAACCAATTACACAAAATAAAGGTAGGAAAGATCAGAATATTGCGTTTAATCAAGATATCGAAGGTCATAAGCCCCTCCAAAATAACCAACCAAGCATAAACAGAAAAACAAAATAGCAAACCTTTTATGCCAAATAAACTTAAAGCAGTCAACCTTGTTCAGATTTTCATAGTAATAAGTAGAGAATGTGTTAAATATTGGGTTAACTGTTCCAGTCTAGCAAACATTACCAGTAGAAGGAGAGCCAAGAGGTACAATGCTGACAATAGAAATAATATAAGAAGGAAAGCTGTCAGGGAAAATCCAACTATTAGGGGAAGAGATGTTATAAACCCGCCAATTCAAAAAATTCTTCAAATCATTCAAACCAAACAGCTCAACCAAAGAATTGTTGTTACACCAAGGATCCCAAGGAAGAGAGAGACTACTATTATAATGTAACTTAAAAGTAATTTTGTTTCTAATAATACCAGCAGTGTAACACATAGCCTTTTAATATTGGAAGCGTTAGAGAGGGAGGCTTCCAAATGGAAATATATTTATGCTTATACTACGTAGCAAGTAAACCATCCTCGTTATAAAAATGCCATATAAGAGAGTAGGTATACCCATGATATAGAGATTGTATAGCCTGAATAATAAGTCCACCCAAATTTTTTGGACGACAAGTAATTTTCCAAGAGACAATATGAACCTTCTTGGTGTTGATATCCCCATGAAATAAAAATTTCGAGCAAATTTTATCAATAAATTTACAACAACCCTTAGGAAAAATGGAACCCCTAATCTAATAAGCAAGAGTGTTGCAAAAAGTGAACTTAAGGAATTGAGATTGTATGTGGTGGTGGAAATCAGTAAAAAGGAGCTTTCTAGGGGAGGTAGGAAGTCCAAGGTAATTAAGCTTAGGGTTGAAGTAGCCAATATTAAGGATATTAGATATTAAAGTGGACTGATTGGAATGCTTATATAAAATCAGAGAGCTTTTATTAGGATTAACATGAAGTTTTGAAATATCCGCAAAGAGATGTAACATATTCTTAGGAGTAAGAGCATTCTCAGAAATGGATTTCCCAAAAACTAAAAGATAATTTGTATACAACAAATAATTGATAGATTTATTAGTATAATTAAAGCCTTCAAAAGAAAGATCAGCAAGAGTGCCGTTTAAAATATTGTAGAGAGCATCCAGGACAAAACAAAATAAGTATGGGGATAACAGACACCCCTGCCTTAAACCAGTAGTAGAACCAAAAAAACCTTCCAAACCACCATTAATATAAAAAAATAAGCATTAAAAAAGTAACCCCTGATCCTAGAAATAAAATCGGAGGAAACCCTTTTGACTTAAACTAGCCAACAAGAAATCTCTAGACACAGTATCAAAAGTCTTGAAAATATTAAATTTAGCATAGAACAATTTCAAAGGAGAGTTAGCATTGAATTCACTCAGGATCTCAGAAGCCAACAAAATATTTTCAGTAGAAACTCTTCCCTTAATGAAGTTAGCCTGATTTTCTTCAATAATATGCGGCATAATGGGCTTCATCTTAGAGGCAAGGATTTTATCAATGATTTTGTGAAAAATATTACAAAGGGAGATGAGCCTATAATAAAAAATATTAGTGACATGAGAAGAATTGGGAATAAGAGCAATATCAGAGGCTTTAGCCTTTTTGGGCATATAACCATTGAGAAAATAATGATTAACAACCAAACAAAGGTTCCTTCCAATGATATCCCAAGATTTCTTTTAGAATTTAAAAGTGAAACCATCAGACCCAGGAGCAGAAGAGGCAAGGGTGGAGAACACTACATTCTTAATCTCCTCATTAGAAATAGGTGTAATTAATGAGGGAATGAGGCGAGTAGGAATATGATTCCCAACATGGACGGAGTTATAGTTGGGGGAGGGATTAGGAGGAGGGTTAAAGAGATCCTTAAGTAATCAATTATGACCCAAGAAATCTCATGGTGAGAAGTAAAAGAATCAGCATCATTATTAATCTTATTAAAATTTTTCCTAGCTTTAATTTGCTTATATAGAAACCCCAAGTCATCTTAACCATTAATGAGCCATTTGAATTTGGACCTTTTGATGATCCAGGAGGACCAAGAAGAATAGCAAGAGGCCAAATGTTTGTTAAACTCCTGCAAGGAGGAGTTAATTGTTGAATTAAGAGGATTAATGTTAATTGGTTGAAGAATATAATTCTTCTTACTCTGTAAATCAATAATATTATTGGAGATATAGTTGGAAGAAGCCCAACATTTAGACTTAAAGACCTCTTTAAGCTTATGAAGCTTATTATAAAAGGAATAAATCAAGTTTCCACCATAGGGGAGAACCTAGATAGAAAGTAAGACATCCAAAATACCAGAAATATTAAACTAGAAGTTTTTAAACAAAGACCTATGATTAATAGAATCCATCTGAGAATTAAGCAACACCAGAGGAATATGGTCAAAGCAACTAGGGTCATCTATTTTATAGTAAGAGTAAGGGAAATGCATAAGCTAAACGTCATTCACCAACATCCTGTCTAACTTAATACGAATATGATTATCACTCCTATGATTAAATCATGTGTAAGAGAAACCAGTTGCAAGCATGTCATAAACACTAATATTAAACACATTGTTAAAATCCCAAAGCTTATTATTGTGAATAAAATTGCCACTAGCCTTTTCATTACTGAACCTACAACAGGTAAAATCTCCCAAGAGAATCCATGGGAGGTCAACATTAGCAGAAATATTCTCAATATCCTTCCAAAGGATTAAAATGTTAGAATTTAGAATTATAAGTAAAGACAACATAATATGACAAAGAGGGGTACACCCATAAAGAAGGTGCCATGGATCAACTAACTAGAATAAAAGTTATGCTAAAAAAAGACCTTGCTAGAGTCCCACTTAAGCTAGATTCTGCAAGATTATAAACATCAAAGTTATCGAAGGAAGCTTTATTTTCAAAGAGTTTGTGCTTGAGAAAAAACCCAGGAACAGAAGTCACCTGAGAATGAATTTTAGCTTCTAAAATACACAAAAAATCTAAGTTGAAATGATGAACCAATTGCTTATAGTTCAGCACTTTCTCAGGGCTATTAAAACCCCTAATATTCCAAGAAGCTATATTAAGAAAAATCATTGGGTATTAGTATTGTGAGGAGGAGCCTTTTTGGCATTTTTAAAACATGTCGATTTAGAGGTTTGAATATTATTTTGTTGCATAGAGGCACCATTAGAGGCAATCGATACAATAGACGGATTGAGTATAACAACATTAACAACAATAGATGCTAGCACAGTATCAGCCATAAAGGCCATCGGGACATTCACAACCTCATTGCATAGTAAAATGTCCTCATATTGCAAAATAACAATTACATTATTAGAGACGATGTTAACGGTATGGACAACATGGGTTGTGGAAATAAAGTTAGGTGGGCCTTGAAGAGGTTGGGTTTCGTTAGAAGGGGAATTTATGTTAGGAAGAGGGGTCTTACCAGAGGAAGTTGAAGTCTCATTAATTTGAAGAGAACCAGCTGATTAAATAACACTGGACTCGATAAGATTGACCAAGGAATCTATCAAAGGAGCTTTATGGACAACCTGGGAAGAACTCAATAGAGAAGCTGGAGTCTGAGGAAGTTTAGGGATAATAATATGTTGAGGTTGGTTGCACGGTTTTCTTCTTACAATCCTTCCCCTATGTCTAAAAACTGCAAGACTTGAGATGGGATGCTTAGGATAGAGATTTTGAGGGTGCACAAGAGATCCACATCCCCAAATATGGCATTGATTTCCAATCACATTGAACCTTAAGACTGAAATTCTTCCCAGCATTACACACATGAATTTCATCAAGCAAGATAGCTTAGTTTTGCCCCTGAACAAAAAACTTTAGCAAAAGTAAAGCGAGTTTTAAGTATAATTAAAGTATCAACTGTGAGGGGGACCCCAATAACACTTGAGATTTTGGTTATACCCTAAGGAGTCCAACAGGGAAGGGGGAGATCATAAATTTTTATCCACAAATGGATGATGGTGAACTCTAGAGGTGAAATCCTCCCTTGTAGGAACAAACAAGGGAGACCACTTTTGGAGAATAAAAGGCTTGCCAAGAAAAATCTAAGGTCCATCGGACCAAGCATACTCATGATCTTTAATAGTAGAGAACTTAAGGGAAAAAAATCCTTCACTCAAAGATAATAAGGATAGCGTACCTTTCAACATTCAAGCTCTTTTCATGGAGTTTAAGAGAGCCTCATAAATAGGCCTTTTACCTATCGATTAACCAACAAGAGAAAGACCCCATTCCTTAGATCCGTTAGTAATTTTCTCAACAGCAAACTCCACAACCTTTTTTGGAGGAGAAATATAAGTTAGGGGGAATTCCTTGAATGTCGGCTTCTGACTAGTAAGAAGCCCTTTCCAACTTAATGAGGGAGGAATAGGGGAATCGAATTATACAGAGGTTGAAGCATGCATGCTAGGGTTAGAGAATGAAATATGAGGAAAATCAACCAACAAAGATGAACCCATCACATAAAGGTAAGGAGCTAGAACCAAAAATAATGGAGGGAGAGAAAGGGATAGTGTCACAACCCAACCCAACTAGGACGTGTCCTATCTTGTTGAGTTGTGACAGGAAAATCTCAAGATCTAGTTTTAGAAGGTTCAGATTCTCTTCCAATATTCATTTTAAATAAATTACATACTACATAACTATTAAAAACATTCAGAGTACTATTAATAACTCATCCAAAAGATTACTTTCATTTCATCAAAATATATTTCTATACTATAAACATGGCTGTCAAACAGAAGCTACAAAACTAAAAAAATGAGTCATAACTGTATAAAAATTAAAATAAAAAATACCTATCTACTCAGATTTGATCTTGAACGACTAGTCAACAAGTTCCTTCCCTTCTCCAGATCCTAAAATTAGAAGCAAAACCATAATGAGCTTAAATAACTTAGAAGGCGACACAAATCGATGTGAATTTCTAAATTTTTTATTAAATATTTTGTTGAATATTAAAAAATAATTAAATGCAGTCTAATTAATCACTATACTGAGGAAGATACTAAGAGCATATCAGTTATCCAATTTAATTAAGTAATAATATTGAGTAGATAAATAAACTAAATTTTATATCATATAGTAGTTTATATCATATATCTCAGTCCTAGATAAATTATGGCCCTTTAGGACTCTCTTTTTATGCTTATAACACAAGAACATATCCGTATGCGTTAAAATATGGCTTATAGCTACCAGAATATAACTTTATAGTCACCAGAATATGCCTTGTAGACACCAGAATATTCTATGACACAAATAGAATATCAAAGGATGTTGGCCCCTTATATCTCTCAGTAGTCATAATTCAGTCCCACATGTCCATATTTCATCATATTATAACAGTTAAAATAAAATTGAATAGGTATCATAATTGCACAATCTTCTATAACGGTAAACAATAAAAATTTATACTAAGCAAAATTTAATAGTTTTAAAATATAACCAAATTATCAAGGATTGTGTAAAATACTATTTGAAGACATTCATTATACTACACTATTTTTGAGTTTCCGAATTATTTTATATTTGATAAAAACTACCAAATTTTAAAATACCTGATAAATTTTTTTTCAAAAAATATTCATAATCTTAGTCTCTATAACATATAAAAAGTTACATGATGAAATTTTTATCGTTGCAAAGTTATTCACATTTTTTGCTAACAAAAATAGAAATTTAATTAGAAAATTTAGAAAAATATCATATTTTAAAATCTGAGATAGGCATAATATGACATACTTTGATCTAGACAACTTTTCCAACTGGCCCAATAGCAAAAAACGTCGAAAGTGGCTCAGAATAAAGTTTCTGTCTCTAGAAAGTCTCCAAAAACCCTCTCTTTCTCTTTCTACACTACAGCTGTGATTGGGAAAAGGGTAATGGAATATATATATATATTGCTCATAATTGCCTAACATTGCGGTGCTACCTCCGGGCGCTGTAGTGTTGGTTCAAAATCTCACTTTCTCAATATTGTATGTGCTGAAATGTAACTATTTGGTGCATGATTCTGCAGCAGTGTTGAGACGCTCGGACACCCAGCGTCGAGGCACTCAGACACCCAACACCGAGGCACTCCAATAGTGATATTTTTAGATTTTATCGAAATTCACACCAAACACTTGGGACTACGTCTAGACCATACACAATCATTTTCATGCACCAAAACACTCCCAAAGACATGTAAAGATTTTAAAAGCTTAAAAGATGAAATATGTACCTTTTTTCCAATAGAGTCAAAATGGGTAGAACTGAATGTTTAACTTGGAGGTGTCACAGAGAGGCCCCTAACGAGGAGAAGCCAAGGAAACCAAGGTGGCTAGGGTATTTGAGAACCCTAATAGAGCACCAAGTTCATATATTATGGATGTTCTTTTTAGGGGTGTTAATATTTGACACAACATGGAACCCGACATGAACCCGACCCAAAAATTCTGGGTTTGGGTCAACCTGTTTTGCAAACGTGTCAATTTGGGTTCCAAATTTTGACATGTTTGAAAAATCGGATTGGGTCGGGTCAACCCGCTAGCCTAAAGTTGACTCAGATTTAACATGTCCTCTGACTTTTTCACTCCCACTCGTCCCGCACAGGTCGTACCATCCTCGCATTTCGCTTCCGCCCGCAAGCCCTAACCACAGCACCGCGTGAATCCAACTTGTCCCTTGTTAGTCTGGTCGCACCATGCACCCACGCGGTGTCCCGCCCGTGGTGAGTCCAACCTGCTCATCCCGCCTTCACCAGTAAGTCTGGCCTACGCGACGTTCGCGTCCCTTCTTAGGTCAGCTGTGTCGGGTCAGGTTGACCCAGGTGTTTGGTGGGTCATGTCCGGGTTAGAATTTTTTACCTTTTCACAAAAATAGGTTTGGTTTGGGTCATGTCGAACAACAACGGGTCAATGTTGGGTTTGACCCGAACCCGACCCGCAATGCATTTTTTACCCCCCCTAGTTCTATTATTTTGCCTTGTTTTTTAATGTATCAAATCCAATTCTAAGAGCACTCTTTCATATTACTTAACTAAACTTTAAGGTGATATGGAAGTTGCTCTCATCTTGATTGCAGCTAAGAACACTAGTTTTAATACCTTTAATGATACCTTATAACTTTAAATATCAAAATAAAAATTTAAGAAACAAATGTCTTGAATAATAGATGTGAAAATTTAGATAATTTTTCATACGTTTTAACTTTTCAGCTCAAATTTCTCCAAGAGTTTCGTTCTTAAGGAAAAAAAAACTATGGTCGAAAGAATTTTACATGGGAAATTTGGTGAATTTTTTCTAGTTTTTGCAGTGTTAGAAGGATGAGGTGGTTATGGGCATAGATCGATTTGTAGTTCAGCACAAATTAATTTAATATGCTTTAGCAATTTGGGAAATCAAATAATCTCAAATGATTCTATTGTTGTAACCTTTCAATTCAAGATGCATGCAAAATTTTTTTACAAATGTTAGAGTTCTACATAGGCCCGACAACATTGTCCTTGATGGCATAGCCTTTTGGACACTTAGTAGAGTTCCAAAAATGTGTTTTTGGAGGCTTAGACATGACAACGAAGAGGTGCACATATTTATAAGAATTTTGCTAACTTTTCTGCAAAGATAATTTAATGCACCTATATAATAATGTAAGTGTAGCATATTTACTATGTTCTATTAATTTTTATTTTTTATTTTGAAAAAATTTGGGGCGAAGCCTGTAATATTAATAACAGAAATTATAAAAAATTGACCTAAAATAATTCAAAAAATAATTACATGTAAGATGTGAGTTGTAACAAAAACAAAATTCTATGTGAGGTCTCCCAAAAGGAAAAGAAGAAAAAAAAAACAGGCAAAAACAAACTCAGAAGTGGTTGGAACCAACAAACACGGGGTTGCTACAGATATCATTAATAGAGTAGCTCAGACACCTGAAGAAAATGCCACAAAAGTAAGATGATAGATGCCCTGGTTGCCATCGATCCAACCAATGAAGCATCCAGCCAGTTGCACCACTGAGAGAAAGTGTCAAGCCAAGGTGGAAGATAAATCTGAGGTACGACGAGGCCATCCAATGGGAGAAGGCAATGTTGGTCGGTTCCATTCATCATCATCCAGAGAGGGGGAAGAATGCCAAAAATTCTGCCCAAAGAAAAATATATTGTAGAACACAAAGAAAACCAAAATCGTTGCCCCCCAAGACCAAAATCAAGAACTGAAGCAAGAAGGAAAGAAAGAGTGAAGCCTTTCAGAATATTCCATTTGGAAACCTTAGCCGAGACAGTATTGGAAATTTTGTGACATGTGATAGAATAGGCGCATCCATTCCCAACAAAGCGCCTTTCATTACGCTCTCTCCAAATGTAGTATAATGAGAAGCAAATCACATAATAACAAAAATCCTTCTCAAAAGATTTAAAGTGCTGAAACTCATCAAAGAAGTTAAAAAGTTGTAATATAGTAGGCCTAAAAAGAAAACCATCCAGATGAGGTAAAAGCTTAGAAATGACCGTAAAAGAGTAATCACACTGAAAAAATAAATGCTTAATGCTCTCATCCTCAACGAAGTAGAGAGAATATTTTCCCTGAATATGAATATTTCTTTTCGACAGTACATCTGCCATTTTTAACCCATTGCAAAAAGCAAGCCAAGCAAATAAGGAAAACTTGAGAGGCGAACATTTATGCCAAGTGAACTTATGCCATGAAACAGATTGTATGTCAGAGAAGTAGTTCATAGAGAAGCGCTTAAGAGATGGATGAGCCTCCCCATTCCAAGAAATAGAAGAAGATGGGTGTTGGTGAATGATGATAGATGAAATCTTCTGGATGGCCATATGAGAGAAATGATCCAAAATTTTCCATGCTCCCATAGAGATAAACACTTGCACAAAGATATGAGTGGAAGAGGGAGGTTGCATAAATTTATAAACTACTTTACCATTGCACCAAGGGTCCCAACACATACAACAACAACAACATCAAGCCTTTATCCCACTACGTGGGGTCGACTACATGAATCCTTTTTCTCCATTGTGTTTTGTTAAAAGTCAGATTCTCGTTTAAATCTAATAAAGAAAGATCATTTCTAATATTTTCTAACCAAGTGTTTTTAGGTCTACCTCTACCTTTCTTAACATAAGTCAAATCGAATACCTCTACTTTCCTAACCGGGTCATCGGGAGGCCGCCATTTTATGTGACCAAACCATCTAAGGCGACTCTCTCTAATCTTATCTTCCACTGGAGTTACTCCAACCTTTTCACGAATATGCTCATTTCGTATCCTATCTCTAAGGGTAAAGCCACTCATCCACCTGAGCATCCTCATCTCTGCAACACTTAACTTAGAATTATGCTTGTCTTTTAATGGCCAACATTCGGCACCATAAAACATTGCAGGTCTTACCACCATCTTATAGAATTTTCCCTTAAGTTTGAGGGAAAGTTTTCTATCACACAATAAGCCTGATGCATTCCTCCACTTCAACCATCCAACTTGGATTCTGGTGATAATATCCCTATCTATTTCATCATCACTCTGAATAATAGATCCAAGATATCTAAAACGTGTACTCTTATTAATGACTTGATCGCCCAAAGTCACAATCCCCTCACTATGTCTATTATTACTAAAATTACACTCCATATATTCTGTTTTAGATCTACTCAAGCAAAAACCTTTAGACTCTAAGGTTGACCTCCACAATTCTAGTTTACCTTCAACTCCCTCTCTAGTCTTATCAACAAGAAAATATCATCAGCAAAAAGCATACACCAAGGTACATCCTCTTGCAAATTTCTAGTGAGAACATCCATGAATAAAGCAAAAAGATATGGGCTTAAGGCTGATCCTTGATGTAATCCAACCGAAATAGGGAAATACTTGGTCAAACCACCTTGTGTTTGACCACAAGTAATAGCTCTTGCATACATATCTTTAATGATTTGAATATAAGCGTTATTAACTCCTTTCTTTTCAAACCTCCTTATTCTCTCTATATTTCTCCATCAAACCTCTTATTAAATGTATGGCTTCCATAGTAGACCTACCCGGCATGAATCCAAATTGATTTTGAGAAACATTAGTATCACGTAACAGCCTACGCTCCATAACTCACTCTCATAGTTTTAAAGTATGACACATTAACTTAATTCCTCTATAATTCGCACAATCTTGTGCATAACCTTTGGGAAGGTGGAGAGAGTTTACAATCGATGACAGTAATATGGAAGGAAATTTTATCTCTAATTCGGCTAGCAATATGGTAGATGAATTTCTAGAATTTTGAAGATTTAGTTGGCGAGGTTATCGATGGGGAGTCATATTTAGATCTGAGCCAATCTGCCACCAGGGAGTCAGTCGAGTAGAGCCGCCAGATAAAAGAGCAACCAAAGCCATGGTAGAGGGATTGAATGAAAAGGATTCCCAAACCAACAAAACATCTAGGTAAACAAGTTTTGCTCCATGCAATTAGGTGCCATTTCTTCTCAGACGTGAAACCGTGAAATAAGAATCTAGAATAGAGTCTATCTATCAATTTGCAATGAGCCTTAGGTATGATAGACCATCTGATCCAGTAAGCCAGGGAACTAGCAATTAAAACCTCAAAAATTGAGTCCTACCTGCAAAAGATAAGAATTTAACTTTTCAACCAACAAATATAGTAGAAATTCTACTCATGAGTGGTAGGAAGTGAGCAGTTGTTTAGTGGAGATTTGAAGGCCAAGATACTTCAAGGTAAGGTCTGCTAGAGAAAAACCAAGAATAGAGCTAATATCAGTAGCTAGAGGGGTATTGAATGAGAAGAGAATGGATCACTTCGCATTGTTAAAATGAAGTCTAGAAGCAGAGGAGAAGGTGGAGAGAGTTTCTTGAAAAGAGTAAGCATTGTGAACAGAGGCTAAATCAAAAACCAGTAAATCATCAGCATAAAGCAGATAGTTGAAGTTTATGCTACCACAGGAAACCCCCTTAAAATTACCAACATCAAGGGCACAAGAGAATGCATCTATAACCATAGAAAAAAGCAAAGGAGAAAGGGGGCAACCCTGCCTGAGCTCGAAGGAGTTAAAAAACCCTTCTAGAGCTCAACTGATGCATATGGAGAAGTGAACCTCATTAATGCAACCATTTATCCAATTAAAAAATTTAATCAGGAATCTTTTCTCGATAAGCTTGATGATTAAAAAATCACTAGAAATAGTATCAAAATCCTTCTTGATATCAAGCTTGGCACATAAAAAGTTCTTATTCATGTGGGCATTAAAATTTCCCAAAATTTTGGCAGCCAGAATAATGTTATTCGAGGAGTCTCTTTTATGAATAAACCCGACAGTGGCTTTGGCACCTTTGGGAAGGTGAGACGATGCAAAAGAAATTTTTAACAGCATTGCACACATGCAAACCAATGATTTCTCCAGCACTTTTGTAAAATCCAAACGTGAAGCTGTCAGGCCTAGGAGAAGAAGAAGAAGGGCCGACAAAAACCACATCTTTGATTTTCTGATCCAAGACATGATTAATAAGAGGGGAGATGAGATGAGAGGGGATGGTGCAGCCAAGGGGAATGGTATGAGAGGAGGCAGAGGGTGGTTTAGGGGAGTGGTATAGCTTTTGAAAGTATTGGATGGCAGCATTAGTAATATCTAAGTGTCCAACGTCAGTGGTTAGCTCTTTGATATGGTTACAATTATTCATGGTTCTAATTCTAGCATAAAGGAAGCCTAAGTCATCTTCTTCATTGGAAAGCCATTTGGCTTTAGCTCTCTGAGTAAGCCATAAGCTCCAAGCAGCTAGGAGAGAAGAGGGGATGGTGTTAACCTCTTTTAATGTAGCATTAAGGGGCATCTCAAGTGGATTACTTTTGATGTGAAACATAAAAGGAATTACAGGAATTTAGTAAAGTTGTAAGCTTGCCAATTTTAAAGCTGATGTTTCACAAGATTAGATTCTAAGATTTCTTAGTTGTTTTTTTTATTTTGGCATGTAGTTGCAAAATAGATTAGAAGGGCAATTTAAAATAATAACAAAATTATAATAAAGCTAGATGCACAAGTAACATAAATCCACTGGTTAACAATTAAAAAATTCACCTTGAGTTTCCCTCACTCACACTCTTGAAGGCTATTTAGCGGAAGAACAAATTCAGCAAAGTTAATGACGTTGCCAAAATACAGAAGGTGCTTACAATTTTACTTAAGGAAGGGTTAACCAAGAAAGAGGGGTCGGTGGACGATGGTGGATTTGCCATTGGACGGGACACTGATGTTCTTTGAGAGCGGTAGCCAATGAGAAGAAAATCAAGTCGACATAGTTTTCGGCAGTTTGGTCAATCTCCCAATTGATGTCGAAGAAGGGGGAACACAGAACATTCACTAGTCCTTGATTATTGAAGATGAATCCGTGATCAACCTCAGGATCGACCATTCATGGGTAAGAAAGCCGAGGGAGATCATGCATATTCTTCCTTTGATGACGCTTCAAGCATGAGATCATAAAAGAAAGGGAGAAGGGTGAGGTTTGAGTGGTCGGCCAAGGTGAGGAGGGGGGAGAATGTTAATTTCAGATTTTTGAGTTTGGGTTAGGGAGGAAGAATAGATTCAAAATCTGAAATTTAATTTTAGATTTAGGGTTTGGCTTGGGAGGGAGAACAAATTCAAAAATATGAAATGCAATTTCAGATTTTAGAGTTGGGAAGGAGGGAATAATTTGAATTTGAATCTCCTCTGATTGGGGATAGGTTAGGGTGGCATACTTTAATGGGAGGGTATTTGATTGGGAGCATTAATTGGGGGAATTAATTAAGAGAGAGAGAGGAGAGGGGGGTCGACCAAGAGAAAGGGGAGGGGGTAGGGAAGTGTCCACATTCAATGAATGTGTCTACATGCAATGAATGTAAAATTTGGAATTAAATCCAAATTAATTTCAAATTGGTAGCAATTAGGGGAGCTTCCAAAATAGGTTTAGGCTAATTAGAAAAGATTTTGAAATTCAAATTCATTTGAATTTGAATTGAGAGACTTTCTAAATTAGATAAGGGCTATATTAGGTAAGTAATAAAGGGGGGCAATTTGGAACTAACATTAAGGGGATGGGGGGAGGGGTTAGGCTGGTAATTAGGGTTTAGGGAGGGGTGGCCGACGACGGTGGGATGAGGAGGAGGTGGAGAGCCGGCGGTTTGGGTGGGAAAAGGGGAAGGAGGCCAATGGCTAGGGTTTGGGAAAGGGTGGTCGGCGGTGTGGGGAAGGGGGGAGGAGGATGGCCGGTTGTCAGGTGGAGGTGGTGGTCAAGGCCGGCGGCTAGGGAAGAAGAAGAAGGAAATTCATGGATATAAACCGTGAGCCCGGACTCTACCGACGGCTGACAGGAATTGCTTGTCTCTCTGCTAGGATTCTCTCCTCTCTCAATAGCCCGCAAAGGAAATACAAGTGCTGAAATTTCATTCAAAATTATCATCATCTAATACAATAGTAAGGGCCTCCATATATGGGTCTTAAAATAAAAAAGACTCAAAGACTAAAATGCCCTCAGGGCTACAACACAAGCTAATCCCTCACAGGGGTACAATAGTAAAGACTAAATTATAAATAAAAGAAATACAAAAATATGCATCACAAATAAAGACTCCTAATCGTAGCCATCGATCTATAATGCCTCTTCTGATAGACGTGCTCGAATCTCCTGCTGATGTCCTCATCCATTTTGAAGTTGAAGTAGATAGGACTTCTGTAACTCTTGGAGGGTGAAAGTATGGGTAGAAAGGAAGGTGGAATTAGTCCACTATTTCTTTTTAAGAAGAGATTTGAGGTGGTGTAATTTGGAGTAAAAAATAACAATCAGACTACCATCAGAATAGAAAGACAAAGCACTGATCACTGCATCCCAAAGCCCATTCTTATTAATCCAAAAAATTTTAAATTAAAACATGTGATTCTTTGGAGTGGAAGCACCCAAGAGCAGCACTATGGGTGAATGATCTGAGCAGAGAGAGGGTTCCACCTTATAGTAGGAGTAGGGAAATTTTTCCAGCCAAGAGTGATTAACAAGAATTATGTCTAGTTTAATGTGGATAGGGTCATCAACCCATTGATTAAACCAAGAAAAGTACAAACCAGTTGAAGCAAGATCTAAGGTACCAGTATTAAACAACATATTATTCAATTCCCCTAGCTTATTATCATGAATCTACCATCCACCCGACTTCTCCATCTTAGATCTACAATAATTAAAATCACCCATAATAACCTAGGGGGAAGAAATAGAGGCAGCTAGGATCGAGATTTGCTTCCAAAGAGGAGCTCTTTCATCCGAGTGTTAGATGCATAGATGACATAGAGAGTGAAAGGAGGCATAGAGCCCGAGAGAAGTATACCATGAATCAATTGAGGGGATAAGAGAATGGGGGAGAAGAAAATGTTAGTTGGATTCCACTTCAGTCATATTCTTTTTGGGGAGGAAGAGTCAAAATTGTTACAACTCATTTCATTTTGAAAGAGATTATGAGAATTAATAAACCAAGGTCATCAGCCGCATGGCATGGGACTTTGGCTTCATGAATGCAGAGCATGTCAAGGCGGTGAGAGGAGACGCATTTTTTGCAAGCAGAAAATTTCTCGGGGCTATTAAATCCCCTAACATTCCAGCAACCGATAGGAAGGAGGGTCATCCTTTATTTGACAATCCAGTCAGAAAAGCCAATTCATCAACTGTAAATTATATGACATGACCCCTGATTATAAAGGACTGCCGAGGAATGTTCCACAATTTAAGCAGCTTATAGATTAGTGAGATATTTTGTTGGAGGGATGTGTACTTAAAAAATTGGTAGATGTTTAATCTTTTTAAGGTCTCATCGACATCATTGTTTATTATCTCGACAAAAGTGTCACTGATTGTTCTGAATGTTGACACATAGCATCGATAAGTAAGAGGACAAACATACTCTGCAGAAATCATAAAGAAACAATCAGTAAATAAGCAGTGGATGAGGATTAAAAATGCATCAAAAAATGCAGAAAATACATAGCAAATACACAACAAATACATAATCAAATGCATCAAATACGTAAAAAATACGCAACCAATACACAACCATTACACATCCAATATGCAGCTAATATGCAGCCAATACGCAATCAATACCCATCCAATATGCAACAAACCATATAAATCATAAACCATAAAAAGGAATTGAAAATGAATTTCCTAAACTCAGAAATTTGTTAACTTTGCACAGTCGCAATCAGTTTTACGTTGCTCATATGCATTTCATAGGCAGCTACGCAGCACATACGCAGTTCATACTTAGTTTTTAGGCAGTTTATATTCAATTATTACGTAGTTCATACTCACTTATTACGACATACAAGTACACTAAACTCTAACAACGGTAAATATAAACCCTAAATGCAAAAAAAAGTTTCATTTTGAAGACGAGCTAAACAAAAATAACGTAGTAACATTTTTGAAAGGTGAAGCCGTTGAATAGTAAGTGATCTGTCTGGAATGCCAAAGATGCAAAGAGGATAGATAATGCCAAAAAACAATAGTGAAAGCGCAGTTAAAAAATAATCCGGCTCCTAATCTTTTGATCTCCTGAAAATTCAATGAAGAAATTATTTGAATGATCGGACTAGACCGGATCGGTTGGGGCTGACAAAAGAGAAAAAAAAAAACAAAAAAAACTACAATTCATGTATCAGAATTTAATTGGAGTCGAGACGCACACTCCGCACCAAATAATTTCTCCAAAAATCGACGGTTCCGATAGAACCTCCACGGTACGTCGTAAACTATCAGCCCACCGCACTTCGCAGCGCCTACCCTTCAGGCCTTCACCGTGGCGTAACAGGCAACTCTGCCATTTTTCCTCCTGCGTTCGAGCTTTTTTACTCAAATAGCTCTGAGCCCAAAGCAAAGGGAGAAGTTTTTTTGTCTTAAATTTATTTATATTCTCTCTATCCGGGTTTCCATTTTTTTTCCCACTCAGTTACTGGTGGAGGAAATCATAATACGAACTGGGCTCCCGGATGAATGATGAATTCATTGGGACCTAAACAACTTGACATACGCCAGATCTACACTCGATACTGTGGTGAATTATTTCATCCATTCTCTTTTATCTCTGTTAGTGCCCTTGTTTTAGGTTTTGTCAGATCATTAGTTTCTGTGCTGCGTTTCTCACGATCTTCGCTATTTTAATTATATTTTCGATGTCATATGAAGAAAGATAGATATGTTAGGATTGAGTGGGAATAAATATTTATTTATTTTTATCAGATAGAAATTTAGGGGCTGTTCTGTTTTTGGTTCATTGATGTTTGTAATGTTCTGTTACGTTATTTAAAGTTGTTGACTGATTGGTTTACTTACTTTTTTAAATAACATTAAGAAAATAGTATTTGTCTTGTTTTTAAGCTACCAATGTCTATTGTCATGATATCTGAAGAACCTATGTTATTGAGTTTTAATATAGATAGAATTGAAATCTCAATATAATAACACTAAACCAAATACGTTGTATTTAACGATAATACTAACATCTAATAATGCTGACATCTTAGTAACACTAAGATCTCAATAATATTCAACATGGTGTTTTTAAAGGCTTAGTTTATCTGGAGAACCAGCATCTTTGGCTTAATAAGCAAAAGGAAAACATTGCTCAGTGAGGCTTCTTCTTGACTTCTGAAGATGGTAATTCCCTGAAATGTGTAAGTTTCCATAGTGGTAATTTTGATGGAGTATTTTCCACCAGATTGTTCAACATTGGAGGGTAGTTGATTTCAGGTGGAATTTATGTAGTTGTCAGTTTAAAATTAGCCTTTCTCTGAAATTATGTTCTGTTACCAAAACATTCTTAACCCACCTCTCTCTCTCTCCCCTCCCTTTCTCTCTCTATCTCTCCTTTTCACTAATCGTAAATCTATGTTGACGTTTTGACATTATTTCCTATTGGTAATCAAAGAAGATGAAAAAAAAAAAAAAACACTTTGGTGCTCATTATTTTCCTTTTAAATCTTGTTAGCTACATCCATGTTTATGGATGTATCATTATTTATCCCAAGGTGGTGGCAATTGGATTGATATCATAGCTAATTTTTGAATTTAGATTTGGGAGGGAATTAGGAAGGTTTATTTAGGGAAAGAGGGTTGATTTGAATTCAGATTTGAGAGGGAATTAGGAAGGTTTATTTAGGAAAAGAGGTTTGATTTGAATTTAGATTTGGGAGGGGATTAGGAAGGTATATTTAGGATTGATTAGGTTGTTTTATTTTTATTATGGGATTTGTATTTTTGCTGTATTCTCTTTGGAGTTGTTCCTAGAGGTGCCTAAGATTTGTGGAGAGTCGATCTACCTCTCGAATAGTAGATCAACTTGTATCTTGGTTTTTTGTGCCGATATTAAAAGACATTAGTCCATAATCTCATTCTTTCTTACTGATTTTTGCTGCGTTTTTCTCTTTGTTATTGTTGTTTTTGGCTGTGTGGAGTTTAGATTCCTATCAGAGGGTTGTGGGCAATGTTTAGGATTAGAAAGGAGGAAAGGGTAGGATGGAGATAATGATCACTCTTGATTTGTGGCTAAACTTGTTGCCTGTGTTTGTTTTAGAGGATGCTAACCCCAACAATCTCCCTTCCTCCTTCCCCCTCCTTTCCCTCCTTCCTGCTTTAGTGGTACTATTAGATGGGTAGAGAAAAGAGAGAGAGAAAAGAGTAGGAAGAAGCTGACGAGCACTTTTGGTTAGGGCTAATCTGATTGTTAGTGGTATCCTAGAGGATGGTAGCAATGTGACAAGATCCCTTGGAAACTACCTCTAGAGGAGGAGGAGAGAGGTAGCAAGGGAGATATGAATATGTAGGCGAGAAGCACTATTGGTTTGCTACTAGTCTCATTGTTAGTTGCTGTCTCCAATGATTTGGGAGATCTAAGGTTGGATACGAAGAGGAAAGTAGAGAAACTATTTCATAGCCAAACATAATAAAATCATAATCATTTAATTAATCATAAATTATCTGATGATAGTGTAAAGGAAAGGTGCTTGTGTGAGAGGGGAGACAGTTATACAAGGACAGTAAGTACCAGTTAAATGTAATTCATCATATGTTGATGTTAACTATAAAAAATAATAAATTATCTCAGCTAAATTTGATTATCAACAATAATTACTGATTAATTAACTAAAGTTGCTTATTGAGTTTTCAAATGTCAGGTAACTACTCTGTGATTACTATACTGGAAGTTTGGAAACAGCCTTACCAACGTTTTTTAACTACGTATAAAATTGTTGGTTGATTTGAAGACTATAATCCTCTACTTATATACCTTTTTATGCTGACGCTGGAATGCCAAATATTAGCTTAAGCAAATATTTTTTTTTCTCATTATATAATTCTTTATGAAAATTTTCGTGTAGATATTGTATCTGGAAACGATCATGCAGCTTCAAGGGAGTTGTTATCCATGCTTTCACATTCAATTGAATCGCAAGGGCTTGCAAGGTATTAAGAACTCTTCTTATAGCTGATGTGTCATACTATTATGAAAAACTACTGAGACGATGAATCCAATTTTAAGACTTGCATCGCTTTTTTATAAATCCTTTCCCCTTTGCCATACATGTTATATATGCTCGTATATCTAATTTATCAAAATGAAATTTATAATGATATGATAAACATTAGTTAAGTATTGAAACACCCTTTATGAACAACATTTATGCAACAATAGAATATTAGGGAGCTAGTGGCTGCACAAATTTGTTTCTAACTAAAATGGGAATTAAGTTTCAACTATTTTACATTTAAATGATTGAAATGTTCTTTCAAATGCTTTTTGAGGAATGTTCATAGAAATATTTTGTTATTCGTTTGATCTTATCACAATGCTAACCATTGTATGAGGTGGATAATAATATATACATAATTGTGTACCGATCACATAATTTTAGTTGTTTAACCTAATAACCTTAAGTATTTATCTTGTATTTTATTGCATGCCAAAAGAGAACACAATGTATTTATTGTACATGATGTGCTAATAGAGCTACTGGCATGGTATTAGAATTTTAATTCTCATAAACTTGCAAGGAATAATACAATCAATGAATATGGCATATAGATGCTTTCAGTGCACCCTTGATATCGGACGATTCTAATACTGCATATATTTTAAGGTTTGTTTGGATCATTGTTATCTAAATAACAATGATCTAGACAATACTGTTATGTTATTAAGATGACAAAGTTATCTATTAAATATAATGCATTTTGTTTGATGTTATCTGAAGTATGTGGGACCTGTTGTGATGATAACCCTCTTTTCCTCCCTTTTTTCATCCATCAAGCCTGTGATAATCTATTTGACACCTAATTTAGCATCTAGAGTTTTTTAATTTGGCCTAGTGATGTGTTTTATATTATTGCAATGGGAAGAATTGTGTCAAACCTGACACCATCTGTTAGAAAAAAGGATGCATGAGGGAAGAAGAAAGGCAAAGTATTGGAATACTTCATTGCTTGAGTATGGTGAAAATTCGAACTATAAATTGAGGGTTACAACGGTGAAAAAAATACAGAAGAAATCAACTCTCTTTAGTATGAAAGGAAATATGAATATTATAGCAGGATTTAGTTTTAAAAACTACTAAATATACATTAGAATTCCTAGAAAATCAACCCCCAATTAACTCCAATATAAATAATGGGAAGCTATGAGCTGGAAATGGGGAGATCTGCCAAATAGGGAGGCTGCTTGCTACACGAATGTGCCAGCTGGGTATTTTGCCAATCAAGGGATGCTGGCTAGCTACTAGCAAGAAAAGTGCCAACCCTCCTTGTTAAATAAGAGCTAGAATAAATCAAGAGTGGTTTCCAAGCTAGTCAAAAAAAGAATTTGCATTAATCATTTTCCTTTATAAAGATGTGGCAATATTTAACACTCCCCCTCAAGTTGGTTTAAAACATCACATAGGCCAAGTTTGTCAGTCTTTTTTTCAAATAGAGGTCTAGTCAACCCTTTTGTCAAGATGTCAGAAGTTTGATTAGAAGAGATAATATATAGAACATTCATATTAGATCCATCATGATGGATAGGGTTATGAGCTCTACTAACAACATGCTTATTCACAATATAATATCATAGTAGTTTGAATTATTTCTTATAGTCTTTCTAAGAGTGCCTTATGTCAAATCAATTCACTAATGCCACTGGCCAAGGATTTAGTTTAGCCTAAGCACTATTCCTTGCCATGGCAATTTATTTTGTTCTTCATATAAAAAAATTATCCTATACATAAATGCAGTACCTCAATATAGAACTCTTGTCAATTATGAAACATGCCCGATTAGTATTAATATAGACTTTTATGATTTTAGATTCCCTTCATGAATTGTCCTCGGTTTATATTTTAGGTATTTGAGTTTCCTTATAACAATATTCATGTGTTCTTCATGAGGTGTATCCATGAACAAACTAATCAAGCTAACAACAAAGGCAATATCAAGTTTGGTGTGAGTAAAATATTTGAGTTTCCTAACCAATCTTTGATATATTCCTTTATCAAAAATTGACTAGAGAACTAGTTTTACGATCACTCAATTTTGTGTTTATATTCAAGTCATTTAGGGATATGTATGCAAGAGCTGTTACTTGTGTTCAAACACAAGGTGGTTGACCAAGTATTTTCCTATTTCAGTAGGATTACATCAAGGATCATCCTTAAGCCCTTAACTTTTTTGCTTTAGTCATGGATGTTCTTACTAGACATTTGTAAGAGGATGTACCATGGTGTATGTTTTTTGTTGATGATATTCTTCTTGTTGATAAGACTAGAGAGGGAGTTGAAGGTAAACTCGAATTATTGAGGTCAACCTTAGAGTCTAAAGGTTTTCATTTGAGTAGACCTAAAACTGAATACGTGAGTGTAATTTTAATAGTAATAGATCTAGTGGAGGGTTTGTGACTTTGAGCGATCAAGTCATTAATAAGTGTACTCATTTTAGATATCTTGGGCTTATTGTTAAGAGTGATGGTGATATAGATGGGGATGTTATTAGTAGAATTCAAGTTGGATGGTTGAAGTGGAGAAATGCTTCGGGTTTGTTGTGTGATAGAAAAGTACCACTCAAACTTAAGGGAAAATTTTATAAGATGGTGGTGAGAACTGCAATGCTTTATGGCTGAGAATGTTGGCCATTAAAAGAGAAGCATAATATTAAGTTAAGTGTTGTTGAGATGAGGATGCTTAGGTGGATGAGTGTATTTACTCTTAGAGACAGGATATGAAACGAGCATATCCGTGAAAATGTTGGAGTAGCTCTAGTGACAGATAAGATTAGAGAGTTGCCTTCGATGGTTTGGTCATGTAAAACGGTGGCCTTCCAATGACCCTATTAGGAGAGTAAATGTATTAGATTTTGGCCTATGTTAAGAAAGATAGAGGTAGACCTAAAAAGATTTGATTAGAAAATATTAAAAATGACCTTTCTTTATTAGATTTAGATGAGAATTTAACTCTTAACAGGACACAATGGAGAAAAAGGATTCATGTAGCCAACCCCACGTAGTGGGATAAAGGCTTGATGTTGTTGTTGTTGTTGTATCCGTTGGAGTGTCGACATCTTTGTTTCCAGTCAAGTCAATTTCTTTTAAAAGATTTAGAGCACATTTTCTTTGAGAAACGGTTAGGCATTTTTTGTTTCCAGTGATTTTCGTTTCAAGAAAATACATGAGATACCCAAAGTCATTGATTTCAAACTCCTAAACAAAATTTTCCTTCAAGATACTTCTCCAAATCATGATCCTTTGTTGCAATAATTTTATCTAGATACACTTTTAATGTTATAAACTTAACATCTATGTGTTTGTTGAACAAATTGTGATCCGAGTGAGCCTATTTAAATACTTGTTGACACATTATTTTGGTGAATCAGGCTCTAAGTGATTGAGCCCTTAAATAGATTTTTTTTTTCATCAATTTGCATATTAAATCTCTCTTCCTAGAGTCACTAATTTCTGTAGGAAGTTTTTTTAAACTTCTTCATTCAAGTTACCATTCAAGAATGCT
This sequence comes from Dendrobium chrysotoxum, assembly GCA_019925795.1. Lineage (NCBI taxonomy): Eukaryota > Viridiplantae > Streptophyta > Magnoliopsida > Asparagales > Orchidaceae > Dendrobium > Dendrobium chrysotoxum. The sequence continues at coordinate 523,021 of CM034312.1, forward strand.
TTCTTAATATCCATTTGATGAAGTGGCCATGAGTTTGGATGACCTTTTTGCAACCAACCATGCTTTACATCTCTCAATAGATCCATCGAATTGATATTTGATTGTAAAGACTCATGTACATACAACAAAGATGATATCCTTCGATCTTTAAATGACATGCCATGGTTTGTTTTTTTCAAGGCCCATCATTTCATCTTCGCTGCTACTCTCCATTTTGGTTTATTAAGAGGCTTTGCCATAGTTTGTGAAATTTCAATTTCTGCTTGGTTGGAGACTATAGTTTTCATTGCGGAGGACATATGATCATGTCACCCAAATAAGATTTATGGGTGGGTATTAGTGATGGACATAATACATTTTGCCACCTTTAAGTTATCTTTTTTTTCATTAGGCTATACAATTTTATTGGGGTGTGTTGGGATAAGAATTTTGATGGATAATGCTATTTTGATTTAGGTTAATTTCTTATAATGCGGTTAAGGTACTTAGTGCATCTATCATAATGGAATATTGGCATGTCAATACCATATTTAGTTTTAATATTATAGATGTTTTTGAATATATGTTTTGCATCTGATTTATCTTTCAACAAGTATAGTCAACACACATGAATATTATCATTAATAAAAATAATGAATCATTGTTTGCAGTAAATATTTTGAGGTTTGAATGAACTCCAAATATTATTATACAGAACTTTAGTAGCTTTGTATGGTTTAAACTTAAAGAAAACTCTTTGATATTTGACAAGTTGATATATTTCACAGTGAAAGGCCTCTTTATTGTCAAATAAAGAAGAAAATAATTTTTTAGGTATAAAAAATTAGAATGACCTAACTTATAATGCCATAACATAGTTTGATCTTTCTTTATAGGAGGAGAAAATTCTTTGTTGATAGCGAAAACATAATTACTCTCTTTGAATTCCTTATCAAAATTGCACAGACCTCTAACCTTGCGAGCACTGCCAATTTTCTTACCATTCTTTGGTCATGAACAATATTTGATAAGAAAATAATTTTGTAGTTGTAATCTTTCTTTATCTTACGTGCTAATAAGATATTGCAAGAGATATTTGGTATACGTAAAACAAAATTTAAATGGAGCCCACAAATGGTCCCTGTCCCAACAATAGGAGATATAGATCCGTCGATAATTTGACTTTGAGGTTTTCTGGTGAGGAAGTATAAGATGAGAATAGGTGAGCACAACTTATCATGAAACTATTGAGTTAATGATCTAAGATTCTTGGCTTCCCTTAATGCAAGTAAGAGCTAGGGAAAGGTACATTTTTGGGCTAAAAGTGAAGAGCTGGTATTTTTTTTAGAAGTTAGTAATTTGTGTAGGAGATCCAGTTGCTAAAGGAAATGTCACCTAGGTTATCACTGGTTGTCATCTATAATCCCTCTTGTTTGTTTGACAAGCATGAGGTCAAGATTGATCCAATTTGTTGGTTTTCCATGAAGATTCTGACAATTCTCATGTGATTGGTCTTTAAGACATCACTCCAAAGATTACCTCTTGTTTTCCATGCATTTAGTTATTTTCTTGGTTTGCTCTAAAGTTCTAATGGCGATAGAAGATTCTTTAGTTTGAAGTGCATTCTTGGTACCTAGAAGCATTAATCTTCATTTGTGCTCTTCGCTTTGAACGTCAATGAATAATTTTCCGATTTGGGACGTAGACAACCTCATGATTTTCACATGAAGTTCATTTAGATCTTTGAACTTGTAAGAAAAATAATAGGTTATTGTTTTCTCCACAACTTCATTTTATTTACCCACACACTCCCTGTATCAATCATTTGACTTCAAAATATTTAGTTCTTATTAAATTTTTGCGAGTGTGTTGAAATATTCATGGACACTCATGCGTCACTGCTTGAGATCGCAAGCATAATTCATATTTCATACAATTGAGCGGAGTAGATTCATAATTCATGTTGACTTTCTCCCAAATTGCTTGTGTGGTATGGTAGATCAAATACATGGATCCAATGTGTTCTTTTATTGATTTGACAAGGAAAGACATCACCAAGGTGTTCTTTTATAGATTTGACAAGGAAAGACATCACCAAGGTGTTGTTTGTATTCCACATAGGAAAGGAAGAGTCTATCACTTCATATTGACAGGTGATACCGTTTACATATCCAATCTTTCTTTTTTGTCGAATCACCATTTGAATTATGCAAGACTATTAGGTTCCTATTGACTTTGGAGGAAGCTATTTGAAGAGATGATTGGTCCATCTCTCAGAATGGTATGGTTTGGTAAGGTGGAAGAAAAATGTATCTTGTCTCGACCTTTGCTTTTATGGGCCCTCTTGTAGCTATTGACCATTGATTACTGTGAGAAAATAGTTTTGATACCATGTTGGAAAAAATGTAGGAGAGAAGAAGAGCGACAGAGTAGTGGAATTCTTTAATGCTTGAGTAGGCTGAAATTTGGCCCTATAAATTGAGGGGGTTACAAAGTTGAAAAATTAGGAAGAAATCAAGTCTCTTTAGCATGGAAGGAAATATGAATTATACAACATGATTTATAAACCTAAATATCCTAGATAAAATTCCTATAAATCAGCCCCCAAATAAAACCTAATCCAGCTGCCTTCTAAACAAGGGGAAATCATGAGCTTAAAGAGGGGACTGTTGCAGGGAGACTTGCTAAGCAGGGAGACCTACATCTGCCAGAAGGCACCAACAGGGAATTCTGCCAATCAAGGGTTGTTGGCTGGTTGCTAGCAGGAAACCGCCAGCCCTTCTTGGGATGGGCATACTTTACATGAAGAGGTCCAAACTGTTGGCTTAGAGGGTCAAATGCAGTCTTTTGAAACTGGCGCTTGGACTCTTCTGATATTTCAGCACATGATGGGTGCCTGAAGTATAACTCAAATTAGATCAATAAACTGCATTTTATATTCCTTTGCATGTGTAATCATTTCATGGTGCGTTAAAAATATGAAGCTCCAACTTACTTCTGTTCTTTTCTTTTGCATTACGTTGATATAACTTCCTCAAATTATGCTGAATAGACAATTATTTTTGTTTTTTTATTATTGCCAGGATTGGGATTCTCACTGACCTCTCTAAGCTCATGTCTTGTCTTAATTTGTCAGTGAGTATGCTGTTGAACTGACATGTTAATCAGCTGTACAGAAAGTTTTGTCATGTTTATTAGTTTCTCTAATAATTGTAAGAATTGTTCTGATCGCCAAAGGCTCTTGATATTTTTGTAGGTTGATTCTCGGCGATTTAGTTGTTTCTATGATTTTGTCTTCTTCATCTGCTGTGAGAATGGGCAGAAGAATATCAGTAAGGCTCTTCCTTTTTGATTATCTTGTTCATTTTATCTTTATTTGTTATTTTCTTACTTTATGCATTGAAATATTTTTCTTTAATGATATGCAGCTGTAAGCAGGGCTATCACAGCCTGGAGATTGGTTTTAGCAGGGAGATTCCGCTTACTTGATCAGTGGTGTTGTTTTGTTGAGGTAATTTCAAAGTTACGTATTATAGCTAGATGACTACTTTCCAACTATTTGCAACCTCCAACTCTGCAGTCTGAGCCTCCTTTTAACCTATCTGAACTGGTTTGATTTCTTTTAGCTCCAATGCCTTAGCTTCAGAAAGTTGTCTCTGAACTTTACAGGCTAATGTGCTTGCAGTGATCACCCTGCTGGGGTTCATTTTTTTGACATAGTATTCTTGGTATGGTCCTTGTGGAGTTGATGATGATTAAGTGAAGGATTTTTGCCACAAAGTTCCTAAAATAATGCAGTACTTAAAGCATTACACGTATCATTTAATAAATAGGTGATGCGCATTTGTGTTTATATATCAACGGCCGGCACTTGTTCAATTTGATTAATGTCATAAATAAGCTCAGAGCTTATTATTACTTCCAGTTTCACAGTTCATTATTGCTTCCATAGAAAAACTAAGAATAAAATGTTTTTGGAAAATTCCTTGAGAAAATGTGTCATGGTTGTTTTATTCCTGAGCAAGTTACAGATATGATTTGGGAGGTTTGCCTGAGAATATTAGCGTGCTAAGTTCATGATTAATTACTCTTGAGACAATGGAAGGAGGAAAGTTTAGAATCTTACAGTAACACTGTTGTTAGGACTTGAACACCAAAAATCAACGAACAAATAATAAATTTCAGCAAACCAAACAGAATTTCTTGATAAGAAATCAAACACGAACAAACAAGATACAATGACCCTCTTTCGAGAGGAGAACATTCTCTCCCAAACTCTAGATGCCACTAGAATCCCTCAAAAAATAGTGGACATTAATAACACTTACAAAATCTGCATGAAGAAAAATAATACTACCAAAAGGTCTAATATAACTCTCTATTTTTCACCCAAATCCTGAATTTACTTCTCCTGTTTTTCCCCCACCTTCTCCTTTGATAAGTGATCCTCTCTAGGGGTGTCAATATTTGACCCTGCCCGAAAATTTCGGGTTCAAGTCAACCCCAACTCGAACAGGGTCGGGTTCGGGTTAGGGATTTCAACCCGTTTATAAAACCGGGTTGGGTTCGGGTTGACCCGGAAATCTGAAATCAATCTGGTTTGACCCGTTTTTAATTGATTTAGGAGGGTTTTAAAAGATTGTTATGAAATAAATAAATGCTATTTCCAAAAAATAATAAACCATATTGCCCAAACTGAATTAAGTTTGGTTTATTTTAAATTAATTGAAGTAAATCTTACCTTAATTCAATTTAGATTTAAATAAATCGAATCAAACAAAAAACTTTTAATAAATCATTTCCAAAGCGGGTCGGGTTCGGGTCCGAAAAATCAACCCGTTTGCAAAGCACAGGTCGGGTTTGGGTCGGGTCGAACAGTGCCGGGTCAGTTCCGGGTTGGACCGGAACCCGACCCGTGACCCGATTTTGACAGCCCTAATCCCCTCCTTTAATTCTCCTCCCTTTCCAGCCCCCTCCTTTAATTCTCCTCCTTTTCCCTCCACTCTTGGGCCCACATCTTTGACCGCCGGTCCATCAATACTCCCCCTCAAAAGTGTCACCTTGTCCTCAAGGTGGAATGAAGAGAACTACAGCTTCCCATGTGACTTCGTACTCCGGTAGGTTCTTCCACCTGATCAACAATTCTTCGCTTCCTGTTACTCGTTGACGCACTCCTTCAACGTCTAATGGTTCTAACAACACCTCCATGTCATCCGTCAAGGTCGTGGTAAGTGCAGAAAACATAATGTGCTCTCCTATCACACGTCGCAACTTGGACACATGAAACACCGGGCAGATGGTTGACAACGATGGTAACTATAGGTGATGTGCCATGGCACCAATACGCTCCACTATCTTGTAAGGAACAAAATAACGAGGTGATAACTTTTCATTCCTTCTCCATGCTAAGGTTCTATGTATGTAGGGTCGAAGCTTCAGGTAAACTCTGTCCCCCACCTCAAACTGAATGTCTCTCTTGTGTATATTTGCTTGCCTCTTCATAATCTGTTGAGCTCTCAACAAATATCCCTTCAGCTCCACCAAGATCCTGTCTCTATCTTCAAAGTACTGCTCTACTGATGTCACCGGTGTGCTGTGTTGTCCATAATATATCAAGTGAGACAGATCTCTTCCGTATAACACTTGAATGATATTGTCTGAGTTGCTGACTAATACGAAGTGTTATATCAGTACTCTGCCCATGCCAACCATTTTACCCACAACTTTGGTATATCCGATGTAAAGCATCGAAGATGCATTTCCACACTACGATTGACCACCTATGTTTGTTCGTCTGTTTGAGGATGATAAGCAGTGCTCCTTTTCAGAGTGGTCCCCTGTATCTTGAACAATTCCTTCCAGAACTGGCTCAAAAAGATCTTGTCTCGATCCGATACAATCGATTATGGTTTCCCATGTAATCTCACCACCTCCCTCATGAAAATCGTTGCTACTGATACCGCTGTATAGGGGTGGCGATATGGGAATGAAATGGGCATACTTACTCAATCGATCCACTACCACCAGTATCATAGTGTATCATTCTGACTTTGGTAGCCCTTTAATGAAGTCCATGGTCACCTCCTCCCACACCTTTTCTGGAAGAGCTAATGGCTGTAGAAGCCCTCCTAGAGACATAGCTAAATACTTGTGCTTCTGACATATATCACAGCTAGCCACAATCTTCTCGTCATCATTCTGCATACCCTCCCAATACAACTCTGTAGAAAGTTGGCGATATGTCTTTTTGACCGCCGAAGGTCACCCAATGGCCGTCCCATGAACTCCTAAAGCAAGTGGGGAATATAAGAAGGTCTTTGGAAGCACAAATCGCTCGAATGGCTGTCCTTATTTTCCACCAGCTTCTCCCTAATTTTTCTCAACCCCGCATCCTGTTCGCTCTCTCTCCTCAATGCTTCCCAATCAATCACTAAGGGCACAAACAATGCCATCATCTGGGGCTTCCCCATGCACTTGGATAAACCATCTGCTACTTTGTTTTCAACTCTAGGTGGATACTGAATCTCGAAGTCATAGCCCAATAACTTGGAAAGCCACATTTGATGCTCTTCAGTGACCATTCTCTGCTCTAACAAATACTTCAAACTCCTCTGGTCAGTTCTGACGATGAAATGTCTTCCTAATAAATAAGGCCTCCATTTCTGAATGGACAACACAATCGCCATCAGCTCCCTCTCATAGACCGACTTGAGTCTTGCCCTAGCCGTCAACACCTGACTGAAATAGGCCACAGGTCTCTGGTTATACATGAGTACCGGTCCCAACCCAAAATCCAAGGCATCCATCTCAGCTACAAAAGGCTGGCTGAAATCTATAAGGGCTGAAATCTAGAAGTGCTAAAACTGGCACTCTAGTCATAATCTTCTTCAACTCCTCAAATGCTTAGGTGACTGACTCTCCCCAGTTGAAGTTGTCCTTTTTGAGTTGTTCCGTCAACAACCTAGCTATAGAACTGTATCCTTTCACAAATTTTCGATTGTAGCCTGTTAGTCCCAATAATCCTCTCAACCCCTTTAAAATCTTGGGTATGGGCCACCTGAGCATGTCCTCAATCTTACTCTAGTCAGTTACTACTCTCTCCTGAGATACCACATGCCCTAAATACTCTACTCTAGGCTGGGCGAAAGAATACTTCTTCTGATTGGCGAACAAAGAGTGCTTTCTTAAGATAGATAGCACAACTCTCAAATGCTCCAAGTGCTCACCCTTAGACCTGCTATATACCAATATATCGTAAAAAAATACCAGCACAAACCTTCGCAAGTAGGGCTGGAACACCCTATTCATCAGAGACTAGAAAATAGCCGGTGCGTTAGTGAGGCCAAAAGGCATCATCAAGAACTCATAGTGTCCCTCATGCATCCTGAAAGCTGTCTTGTGGGTGTCTTGTAGTCGCATTCTGATTTGGTGGTACCTAGATTTCAAGTTGATCTTGGAGAATATCACAGATCCATGCAACCCATCTAATAGCTCGTCAATGACTGGTTTGAGAAATTTGTCGGTACAATTTTCTTGTTCATAGTATGATAGTCTACACAGAACCTCCAACTTCCATCCTTTTTCACCAACAATATAGGACAAGAGAAAGGGCTCACACTAAGCTTGATGATTTCAGCTTCAAGCATCTCCCGAATCAGTCTCTCAATCTCATCCTTTTGGATCTAAGGGTAGCGGTATGGTCGTACACTAATGAGGGAGGCTCATTCCTTTAGAACAATTGAGGGCTCGTGCTCGGGAAGATGGAATATCTCCTTGAACTGCCAAAGTAGTGGCTGAACAATGTCTGAAATGTCCTTTATCTCCTCTATCCCACCTCCCTCCAAGCTCTAGAGCTCCACCTGTCCACCAAGAATCCCCCTCCTTCCCCTTGTATGGCACGAACTATGATTTTCAAAGAAACTATTGCTTTGGATAAGCAGGGGTCTCCATTAATTACCACCTCCCTCCCGCCCCCCCCCCCCCCCCCCCCACACACACACACCACCACCACCACACCTGGATTTTCATAGCTAATCCCTTTTAGTTTACCTTGGTCTCCCCCAAGGTTTGTAGCCACCTCATTCCCAAAATTAAATCGGTACTGTCCAACTCCAATGGAAGAAAATCCTACCTGATGTGAATCCCCTGCATCTTTACCACCAAGCCTTGACAGATCCATTTGCTCTTCTCCACCTTTTCTGTGCCCATCATCACTCCAAAACATCCCATGTCCACCAGTTTCAGCCCAAGTTTGTCAACCACCTGGTTTGATATAAAATTGTGTAGCCCCATTGTTTACCAAGATCGCTACTGCCTCTCCTCATATCTATCCCCTCACCTTCATAGTGTGATTCGTGATGAATCTCACTACAGAGTTCAATGAAACTTCAGCCACCTCCAAGTGTAATGGCTTCTCTTCCTCTACCTCCTCCCTTACTGCCTTTGCCTCATCCACCTACTCCTCATCACATAGAAAGAGAACTTGCAAGGTACAATTTTTATATTTATGTCCCGGTGTAAATTTCTTATCGCATCTGAAACATAATCCCTTAGCCTTCTTGTCTTGCAGTTCAGTATCAGTCAGTCTTTTGAAGTTCCCTCCTTATTGGACTCATGAACCACCCTCCTTTGGAGCTTTCCTTTGAACTGGTATAGTTTGCACCTTAGGTGCTAGGAAAGTGGTTGTTGTGCGATAAAAACCTCCCAAACTGACCCCCTTACTATTCCTCTGCAGTGAATTCTTATCCTCAATCAGCTGAGCCAACTCCATCACCTCCCCCAAATCACGGGGCCTTGCCACCCGTACCGCTGCTCTCAACTCTGATTTGAGGCCTTTCATGAAATTGCTCTCCAACACTGTCTCCGATTACCTCACTACCAACAAGCAATCCTTAAACTCTTCTCACTAACGGATTGGGTACCTCATCTCCCTCCATTAGTATCATGCTAATGCCTTCCCCTCAAGACATAGAGATAGAGCTGATGCCATAAGTCTCTCACCTTTTGTTAACCCGTTCACTACAAAATATCTCTCCACTTTATAGACCAACCCTTGCGCATCCTCACCTTCAACCACCAGCATTTTCAGCTTCCTGACCTTTGGATCTCCTCTGCCCCAATTTCCCCTTCCGCTCCTCATGCCTCCCATGAAGTGAGCATTGGGGTCTCTCCAAAGTTCCCTCTCCTCCATTCTCCTCCCTTCTCCTTTCGTATCCCCCTCTTCCTTTAAATTCAGCTCGCCTGTTCTCTTCTCCTAAAATTTTCACCTCGCCGTCTTCCCTTGGCATATCATTTTCCTAATTCCCCCTTGCTTCCGGCAGAACAGCTTTAGTTTGAAACTCCAACATCTGCTTTATCATCTCCTCTAGATTCCCAAACCTTCCTTCCATCGCTAAAAAACACTGATTCAACGATCCCACGTTCATTCGTAGCTGCTCTACTTTTCCCTCCAACTTTTCTTCCAACGCCTTAACTCTTCTCCCGGCCATCGTTTTCAAGAAATTGCTATGATACTAATTTGTTAGGACTTGAACACCAAAAATCAACGAACAAATAATAAATTTCAGCAAACCAAATAGAATTTCTTGATAAGAAAGCAAATACGAACAAACAAGATACAATGGTCTTCTCTCGAGAGGAGAACTTCTCTCCCAAACTCTAGATGCCGCTAGAATCCTTCACAAAAATAGTGGACAGTAAAAACACACAAAATTTGCATGAAGAAAAATAATACTAACAAAAGGCTTAATATAGCTCTCCCTATTTTCACCCCAAAATCTGAATTTACTCATCCATGTTTTTCCCTTTAATTCTCCTCTCTTTACCCCACTCCTAGGCCCACATCCTTGATCTCTGGTCCATCAACTGCCTAAGGCTAATTGTGCCCACATGAACGCCTTGACTCATGCCATGCAAGAGCATAACCATTGCACAAGGGTTCCGGTACTCTTAGAGTTTACTCTTTGTAGCCTTCCCTATGCTTCAGGAGAGATTGTTTTTGTAATTTGAATTGGTGATCTCATTGTTACAATGGTGCTGGCATTGTCGTTGCACCCTATCTTACTTCATTCTGATGCCATGAGAAGGGTGAAGTGATATGTAATTGTGGAAACATTGGATGTAATTCGTTGACGATGAAGTGTGCATACTTTTTGAATGATTTTCTGATAGTTATATTTTATATCAGATTTAAAAAATGAAATCTATGGGCACAATCATTACTATAATTTATTGATAGTCAGGATATGTTGAATGACTAATAGAGTTCACTTTGCATAAATAGGTTTCGGATTAGTAGATATGGGTGTGCACTGACTGAGTATATAATATACAATTTCAGTGTGCAAAATTTATAATTGTCAGTCAGCATTGGCTTAAGAGATCAAGTGATACCTACGTCAAATTGGTTTAAATGTTTTGGACATTTTGTTCAGATGATGGAGATATAGAAGTTATAATTCTGGAGATTAGGTTAGGTGATTAAATTGGAGTACCTCGGTTGTACAATGCAATAAGAAAATATAGACTAAAAGATAAATATTATAAAATTGCAATTAGACCAATAAAGTGTATGATAATCAAATTGGAATTAGCGAAAATGTACATTTTAAGATGGATACATGATAAAATTAGAAAGGATAAATTATGATTATATTAGAGGGATGTTGTGAGTAGCATTTGTTGAAGATACGATAGTGAAAAATAGACTTCTAGGTTATTTGGGAAGATACAACAAATGGTTAAACATGTATTAATAAGCAGGTAAATAAAATTTGTGGAGAGATTCAAAAGAAAAAAATAATAGACTCAAGTGAACATGGATAAAATTTATGCAAAAAGGGAATCCACTCCTTTAAGAACCTCTTACTCATGCAAACTCTCAGGTTGTCTTAGATGAGTAGATCATCTCTCTTTTTCTTTCTTTTTCTCTTCACTAATATAATTGATGTCATTAACAAGATGTTTCATGCAAAATATTTGTTGATGGTTAGCTTGAAAAGTGCAACTTCAAAAATGATGAGTTCCCAATAAACAATCTTTAGTATGCTGATGACAATTTTTCATTTTGTAGTGCTTCTTCCGTTGAAGACAACTTCTAAAACCTTCTAATTCTCTTTGAATTTGTCCCTTGACTTGGAAGTAACTTCTCTAAATCATCTCTGGCCGATCTTGAAGATATTTATGGTAAGGGTGCTCTTCTAGCCAAAAACTCTTCCCTTCAAGTAGTTGTGCAATTGGGTATTTCTTTGGGTTATAAAAGATTACACAAACACTTTGATATTGTGGGCTCGAAAAATTTGAGCTTTTGGGCTCCGACCTCTACGCGTATATTCGGGGAGAGTTTTAATGGATTATGTTCCGGTGAAAATTTTTGGAAGGCATATTAGATAGAGATAAGATACTACTTAGAGATTTCATTCTCTTAATGAGAACTTTAAGATATGAGTCCTGATTTCCTATAGGCGCAAGCCCCTATAGTTAATTATCCCTCTCGATAATGAGAGAGCACTTTCGATTAAGACTACTCATTAAAAAGATAATTAGTATCTAGCATATAACATCAGCAAGAATTAGATATTTAAATTTAGAAATTTATCACCACGCACTTAAAGCGGATGGTGGGGGGAATGATGATGAACCCGATCAAGATCCCATGGTTCTGTCATCCCGGTTCATCATGGTCCCTAGTCTATTTAGTCAATGGAGGTAGTCGACCCAATCTAACTGAAGGATCCTTGTCGACAGTCATGGGTTATTTCGTACAATGGTATCTTGTAGACTTAGGGTGAATGCTTGTCTGAGGGACGAATTAAAGTCGACCTTAGCTTATAAAGGGCTTTATGCCTTATCGATCATACCCCATAATTCGTTACTTAATAGTAATTAGTCATTGGTGAATATACATACTTTTAGCCATGACTGTAAGAAAGTGGAGTCGTTCGACTATGCCACTAGTTCAGAGGGTCGCAGTCATAAACGTGTACCATATAGAGCCATTTTGGCAAAACCACAGGTTTTTTGGGAGCCATCTGGCCAAGCCACTGATTAGAGGACCAATCATAACCATTTACCACGTAGAGCAGCCTGGCCAAGCTATGGATTTTGTGAAGCTAGATTAGAGGACAAATGTTACGTCCTTACTAGCAGAATATTATTTGTAAATGGACCTAAGTGATATTCTCAATTTGTACGTTCGCTTTTTGTGAGCTAGAGTTATTCGTGAGTTCATCACCCTTGCCAAACGGTTGCGGAGGTAAATGAATTCTATCTTAAGTTATAGGTAATTAATTTCAATTTTAAATATTAATATTTTGATAGTTATTAAGCTTTAGAGTTTTGGTGGAATTTGAAAATTAACCTCTCTGGTTTATATTAGTTTTCAACACGGCCATTATTAGGGTGACATTAAAGTCATTTTAAATTATATGTACTTTCTTAAGGTTTGGAGGCATTTGAAAAGGTAGTGTCCCCTATGGTTGAGATTAGCTTTCAACATGGTCATCATTGTGGAGTGTTAAATCATTAATTATTTGAATCTTGTTAACTCTGTTCGCCTGCTAACAGGGGATTATGCTCGGTTATTGACCTCAGAGTTATCATATAAATGCTAATAACCGAGAGTTTAAACTTCTATGATGCGTTTCATTTAAAGAGCCTTTGAAGGTCTAATGTGAACTTTAAAATTAAATATCCAGTAGATTTGTAATTAGGCATTTGTTAATACAAATCATGTTGACTAGTCCCTTAAAGGAGGAGGATCGGACTTGAATATTTAACCCGTGTAGCATTCTCAGACATTTGTGTTTGCAGATTAGCATGTTTGTCGGAGCACATGTAGGGAATTAAAGTTTCTTTTAAAATTAACGTGCATGTTTTTTTGTGCTCACGTGATGCACTTGCACGCATTTTGATGCATGACATGTTCACATATTTTTTAATGTAGTGTACATCATTGGATTGTTACATGCTTCTCGAGGTGGTGACTCATTTCTCAAGGCAATAGCACTCTTCTCGAGGTTATTGCTTACTTCCCAAGACTGCTGCATACTCTTAAAGGTATCAACAAGCTTCTCAATGTGTCATTTTTAAGTTTAGGGAATTATATTTTAATACATGAGGGGGAATTTAAAATATTTAAATATGATCATTTGCGCAAGTGATTGTCATTGAAAAAGTGCGCAAAATTTTATTGGGATTCAAAATAATCCTTCTGTCTTCTTATACGAGTGTTGCGGATCCGGTGGCGTGAGTTGAAGGCAAGTTAAGTTTTAATTGTAGTATATATGAGAGATATTGTTCATTTTGCCTCCTTCAAGTTAGCATATAACATAGCTCGTAGACTTATGCATTCAATTGAAGTTACAAGGTTCAGTCACTGCTCGTAGGAGAATTGTCATGTTTGTTACGAGTTCCCCTGTTTTTGCTCATAAGCAGATTGATTTGTTTGATATGAGCCCCTTGTCCTTACTTGTAGGCTAGTTGTATGCACTACAAATTTCTTGCTCCTGCTCACAGGTGAATTGTGGTTGTGCCTTATAGGTCACTTGTTGTTGCTTGTAGGTAGTTTGCTGTGCATTGCAAGTACTCTCTTTCTGCTCATGGGTGGACTATTATGCACATTACAAGTACCCTGCTTGTGCCCGTAGGCAACTTGTTCTGTCTACTACAAATCCCCTACCTTTGTTTGTATGCGAGCTATAATTTGCATCATAAGCTTTATGTTCTCTACCTGTGGGCAAGTTATACTCATCATAAGTCTACTACTTCCATCCGTAGGTGGATTGCTTTGCGCAATATGAGTCTTTTGTTCATGCCTATAAGTAATATATGTGTTCCTTGCAGATTGATTGACATTGCCTATAGACAGGCTGTACTCATTACAAGTCTTCTATCTTTGGCCCGAAGGAGGGCTACTGTGTTTATTCCAGGTCCATTGTTCTTTGCCCGTAAGTAAATTAATACATTCATTAGAAGTCTTTTGTTAACGCCCATAGGTGAGCTGCCATTGACATTAAAACCCCTTTGCTTATGTTCATATTGTTCGTTCAAAGCAATGAGCTGGACTTCATTGTTCGTATCATCATCTTCAATGTTCGTTTAAAATTTTGTTTCATTGCATTTTTAATTGTTCAAGTCTTTTTTAAAGTTCTAAGTTCAATTGTTGTTTAGGCGAAATTTTAGCAGTCTTCTGGCGTCTCTCCCAGGTAGAGGGAATTTTGGGAGAGCTGGGACTGCCTACCACGCTACGAAAAGCGTGTATGGATCTTCAAGGTACTTGCACATAAGCTTGCAAATTTCCCTGCTGGCATGAAAGTGCGTACTAATACTTAGGAGTGTCCTTGCCATACTACGAAAAGCACATATAAGACCTACTTGTTTCGTCCCAAGCGTCGCGTACAAGCTTCCTCACGCAGTTCTACAAAAAGTGCGTACAGGGGGTTTGCTCGTTGTGCCGCAAGCGCCGACAATATGATTTGAGTTTTCTTGAGTTTAGTGAGCATTATACCTTAGCACGTGCGAGGCGACGACGACGAGGAAGTCAACGATAGGTCGAAACACAACAATATCTTTTTTTTCTTAATATCTCTTCTTTTTTTCTCTTTCTTTTTTTTAACTACTAATAATATAGAGAGGGAGAGAGGAAGATGAACTCTCTGTTAGAGACAAAATGGAGAGTTAGGTTCTCTGTTTTGGGAGAATATGGGTGGTTTTGGTTTAGCTGGACTGTTGCAGGTGGCTGGGAAGAAATGGGAAGAGGGGATGGATAGTTGAACAGTTTATCTAATGGGGAGGAAGAGTCTTGGGTAAGGGAGTTTGGCAGGTGGTTTAGTGTGAGCGTCTTTCGCTGGTGGGAAATGGGATTGTGTAAGATAATTCGATGGAAGCAATAACAAGTTCAAGTGAAGGAGTTGAGGAGACTTGTGGGTGAGGGGGACGAAGAGGAAAGAGAGGTCGTAGATGCCTGCTGTGCTGAGAATGGAGAAGAGGGCTGAGCTTCGATCTCTTGCATAGGAGGGAGGAGAGGCCGAGAGGTTTGTGGGATTGCATAAAGATGGATTTCAAAAGAGGTGGGAGCTGGATTTGTGAGTTTGAGTGGGAGACGAGTAGCAGGTTGGATGGCCTGCTGTGGGAGGTTGTGTGGAGAGTGCTGGAGACGAATGGAGAGGAAAATGAGGGAGTGTTCGGCTGAGGGAGGTTTTTGTGACTGGGGGTATATTACAATAGATTTTCGTTTTGTTTCCTCACTGCCATTCGACATGGATAGGGATTTGTGCGCCAAATTGCAGAGGGATAAGGTCGGCTGGGAGCAGGTTTTGCACAAGGATAAAGGGATGGAAATATAAGATTTAGGTTATGATTTTTTGTTATATATGTAAATAGGATTTATGCCGGGTAGGTCTACTATGGAAGCCATACATTTATTAAGAGGTTTGATGGAGAAATATAGAGAGAATAAGGAGGATCTACATATGATATTTATTGATTTAGAAAAAGCATATGATAAAGTTCCAAGAGAAGTGATATGGAGAGTTCTTGAAAAGAAAGGAGTTAATTACGCTTATATTCAAATCATTAAAGATATATATGCAGGAGCTATTACTTGTGTTCAAACACAAGGTGATTTGACCAAGTATTTTCCTATTTCGGTTGGATTACATCAAGGATCAGCCTTAAGCCCATATCTTTTTGCTTTAGTCATGGATGTTCTCACTAGACATTTACAAGAGGATGTACATTGGTGTATGCTTTTTGCCGATGATATTCTTCTTGTTGATAAGACTAGAGAGGTAGTTGAAGGTAAACTTGAATTATGGAGGTCAACCTTAGAGTCTAAAGGTTTTCGCTTGAGTAGATCTAAAACAGAATATAGGGAGTGTAATTTTAGCAGTAATAGACCTAGTGAGGGGGTTGTGACTTTGGGCGATCAAGTCATTAATAAGAGTGCACGTTTTAGATATCTTGGATCTATTGTTCAGAGTGATGGTGAAATAGATGGGGATATTACTAGCAGAATTCAAGTTGGATGGTTGAAGTGGAGGAATGCATCAGGCTTGTTGTGTGATAGAAAAGTCCCCCTTAAACTTAAGGGAAAATTCTATAAGATGGTGGTGAGACCTGCAGTGCTTTATGGTGCCGAATGTTGGCCATTAAAAGAGAAGCATAATACTAAGTTAAGTGTTGCAGAGATGAGGATGCTCAGGTGGATGAGTAGCTTTACCCTTAGTGATAAGATACGAAATGAGTATATACGTGAAAAGGTTGGAGTAGCTCCAATGGAAGATAAGATTAGAGAGAGTCTCCTTAATTGTTTTGGTCACGTAAAATGGCGGTCTTCCGATGACCCGGTTAGGAAAGTAGAGGTGTTAGATTTGACTTATGTTAAGAAAGGTAGAGGTAGACCTAAAAAGACTTGGTTAGAAAATATTAGAAATGATCTTTCTTTATTATATTTAAATGAGAATTTGAATTTTAATAGAACAAAATGGAGAAAAATGATTCATGTAGCCGACCCCACGTAGTGGGATAAAGGCTTGATGTTGTTCTATATAAATATAAATATAAATATATATATATATAATAAAAAAATCATAATAATATAAGGAGAGGTGGATCGACATTATCATGCAATTTTCTTCTCCCTCACGCACCTCGATTTGAGTGTTATCGCCTGAAAACTTGGGTCAATTTCACTTTTTCGCATCGTGCGGTGACCCAAGCAATATTATAGCCATTTTGGGTATTTTTGACGTTCTGGATGCAACAGTGAAGTCCGTTTTGAGATTGAACGACATTTGGGCAACGTCGAGCTGCATTTCATTTGTAGTATGTCGTTTTCGACCGCCCTCGCTCGATTCGAGCATTAGAGGGTCCTTCTTGGGTAAATTTGATGTTTTGAGCGCAATGACGAAGTTCGTTTTGCGATCAGACGACGTTTGAGTAACTTCAAGTAGCGTTCAGGTTCGTAGTCCGTCAATTTTGATCGATTTTGCTCAAATCGAACATTATCATCAAGTCTTTATCCCACTATGTGGGGTTAGTTACATGAATCTTTTTTTATTGTCTTATTAAGAGTCAAATTCTTATTTAAATCTAACAAAAAAGCTAATTTATCACTTTCTAACCAAGTCTTTTATGTTGACCTCTATCTTTCTTAATATAGGCCAAATCTAATACATCTACTCCCCTAACCGGGTCTCAGAAGGTTGATGTTTTATGTGATCAAACCATCTAAGACAATTCTTTGTAATCTTATCTACCATTGGAGCTATTCCAACCTTTTTACATATTTACTCGTTTTGTCATTCATGCGCCTGAGCATCCTCATCTCTGCAACACTTAATTTTATGCTTCTATTTTAATGGCCTTCATTCTGCCCCATAAAGTATTGTAGATCGCACCACCATCTTATAGAACTTTTCCTTAAGTTTGAGAGGTACTTTACTATATCACACAACAGGTTTGATACATTCCTCCATTTCAACCATCCAACTTGGAATTCTACTAATAATATCACCATCTATTTCACTATCACTTTAAACAATAGACCCGAGATATCTATTCTTGAGTGGAAAAGTTTTCATTATTAACTTGATGCTTATTTGGATCCCTCTACGCTACTTCTTTAGGATTCCTAATTACGTTGAATAAAGGATTGATGGTATTATAAGGATTTTTTTTCATGAAAATGTCTTCATGGATATTTGCAGATGCAATGATAAATATGGTCTTGGTATTAGAATCTTGTGTGTGCTAAATATTTTTCCTCTTAATTAATGCATATAGAAATCTTTTTAGCCTAACAAAAAAATCCTTTGCTAGCATAATTGTTCGGGATTAAATATTTTATCTAATTTTTTTTTTGGAGTTTGTGGTCGCCTCAATTTTATAAGCAGAGTTAGTAAAACTATTCACTCTCTTCTTTCAGGATTTCTTAAAAGAATCTACGATAGTAAAAGCATCAACTTTTGGAAAGATATATGGTTGAATAAATCCTCTCCTGCCACTCAATTCAACAATTTATTCACATTCGCTAGGAATAATAAAAACTTTATCTTTATTGCTTCTTAATATATTCCAGAGGTCAAATGACATTCTATGGAAGGGAATTTGATAGGAAATACTTGAGTTCGCAAGTAACCCTAATGGGAAATACTTGAGTTCGCAAGCAAACCTACAAAATTTGGTAAAACAGCGAGAAAATACAAGAATATTTTGGTGGAAAAATAATCAAACGATATATAGTCTTTATAAAAAGCAAAGCGAAGCAAGAACGAAACAAAGATAAAATTGATCCTCAATTCGAGAGGAGGATCGTTCTCTCCCAATCTCTAGACAAAAAGTCTAGAGCCCACGACACCCAAGAGAACTCCAAGAGAACATAAATCAAGCATGCCCACCTTAACCCCTTCATGCGCTTTAAATAGCCCTCTTCACCTCCTTAAAATCTTCTTAATATAAGACATTATTTATTTAATTCAAAAGATATCAAATCAAATCTTTTTAATTAAATAAATCCACTTTCCTAATATAAACTAATTTAAAAAATTCCTCCTTATGCCTTAGCCCACCTCTTGTAGAACTGGACTGGCCCCTCCTGGGCCGGTTTGGTTGGTTCCGTAACACTACCCCGCTCCAAAAGAACCACCTTGTCCTGAAGGTGAAAGCTGGGAAACTAATGTTTCATCATCTCGTACGACTCCCACGTGGCATCGTAATCCGGAAGACTTTTCCACTTGATCAGTACTTCTTTAGCTCCCCCCTCCTTCTGGTGAACCCCCAATAGTTCTAAGGGTTCCAATATCACCTCTACCTCCTCTGTGAGTGTCTCCGGTAACTCTGATCTAGCTATATAATCCCTAATTGCCCTCCTTAACTGGGACACATGAAAGACTGGGTGTATAGTTGCCGTTGATTCAGGCGATATGCAACCGCTCCAATCTTTTCCAAGACTTCATAGGGCCCAAAGTATCTAGGGGAAAGCTTCTCATTCCTCCTGTTTGCGACTGATTTCTGCCTATAGGGTCTGAGCTTCAAAAACACCCTTTCGCCTACCTCCAACTGAACGTCTCTTCTATGCCCATCAGCCTGTTTCTTCATGATTTGCTGAGCTCTTAGCAGATGTCTTTTTAATTCTTCCAATACCCTATCCCTTTCTTGCAGGTACTCCACTGAAGAGATTGGAGTACTGTTACTCCCAAAGTGTACTAAGTGAGGCGGATCCCTTCCGTATAGCACCTTGAACGGGGTCATCTGAGAAGCTGAATGATAGGATGTGTTGTACCAATACTTTGCCCATGATAATCATTTGGCCCATATTCTGGGTGTCTCTGACACAAAACATCTAAGATAGGTCTCCAAGCTCCTGTTGACCACTTTTGTTTGGCCGTCCGTCTGTGGGTGGTAGGCGGTATTCCTCTTCAAAACTGTTCCCTGCATCCTGAATAGTTCTTTCCAAAAATGGCTGAGGAACACCTTATCTCTGTTGAATACTATCGCCTCTGGTACCCCATGCAGTCTAACTATCTCCCTGATGAATGCTGATGCTACTGTCACTGCCATGTAGGGATGTCGTAGGGGAATAAAGTGAGCATACTTGCTCAATCTATCCATTATTACCAATATCACTGTGAAGCCTTCGGAACGGGGCATCCCATCTATGAAGTCCATAGATACCTCCTCCCAGACTCGACTCGGTAATGCCATTGCTGTAGTAGTCCTCCTGGTGACATAGCTAGATATTTGTTCCTCTGACATGTCTCACATCTGGACACCAACTCCTCCACATCCTTACGCATTCCCTTTCAGTACAACTCTGAGGCTATCCTTCGGTAGGTCTTCTGTACTCCTGAGTGACCCCCCACTACACTCCCATGGAACTCCTGCAACAAGTGTGGAATGTGGACTGATGTTCGGGGCATCACAAATCTTCCCTGGTATAGTAGCCTCTCCCCTTCCAAAGAATACCCTGGGTGGCTATTCTCTTCCTTTAGTAAGTCAGCCCTGATCTTGCCCAACTCATCATCCCTGGCGCTTTCCTCCTAGATGGCCTCCCAATCTAACATCAATGGGATTGATACTTCCATCACCTGCAACTCTCCCATGCATCTGGACAAGGCATCAGCCACCTTATTTTTCACTCCTGGTCTATACTGGATTTCAAAGTCATACCCCAGCAGTTTAGACAGCCATCTCTGATGCTCCTCTGTCACCATCCGCTGCTCCAACAAGTATTTCAGGCTTCGCTGGTCTATCCTGACAATGAAATGCCTACCTAGTAGGTAGGGCCGCCACTTCTGGATGGCCAACACAATGGCCATCAGCTCCCGCTCATAGACTGATTTCAGCCTGGCCCTGGCTGTCAACACTTGGCTGAAGTATGCAATGGGTCGACGATTTTGCATTAGTATTGCCCCCAGTCCGTATCCTGAAGCATCTATCTCTACTATGAAAGCCTACGTGAAGTCTAGTAGAGCTAAGATCGGTACCGTAGTCATAGCCTTCTTTAGTCTTTCAAAAGCTGTTATGGCCGCCTCTCCCCATAAGAATCCATCTTTCTTCAGTTGCTTTGTCAGTGGTCATGCTATAGTGTTGTACCCTTTTACAAACCTCTTGCAGTACCCTGTCAATCCTAAGAATCCTCTCAATTCCTTTAGATTCTTCGGTAAGGGCCACCTCAACATAGCCTCGATTTTTGACTGGTCGGCTGCCACCCCTTCTTTAGAAACGATATGTCCCAAATATTCCACAAAGGGTTGGGCAAAATAACACTTCTTCAGATTGGCCCTCAGCTGATGTTCCTACAGAACTCCCAAGACCACCTTCAAGTGTTCTTGATGCTCTGCCTCAGTTCTGCTATATACTAGTATGTCATCAAAAAAAACCAAAACAAACTTCCAGAGGTACGGCTTGAACACCCTGTTCATTAATGACTGGAAGGTAGCAGGGGCGTTGGTAAGCCCAAACGACATGACCAGAAACTCGTAGTGCCCCTCGTGTGTCCTGAATGTTGTCTTGGAGATGTCGGTTTCCCTCATTTTGATCTGATGGTATCCCGACTTTAAGTCTAGCTTGGAGAAGATCACTGCCCCGTACAGTTCATCTAAGAGCTCATCAATTACCGGAATGGGGAACTTATCCGGCACCGTCTCCTTGTTCAAAGCTTTGTAGTCCACACAAAATCGCCAGCTTTCATCTTTCTTCTTGACCAACAGGACTGGACTAGAGAAGGAACTCACACTCGGCCTGATGATTCCTGCCCCCATCATCTCCCGAATCAATTTCTCAATCTCATCCTTCTGAAATTGAGGATATCCGTAGGGCCTGACGCTGATGGGTGACACCTTCCCTCAAGGCGATGGCATGCTCTTGCTCCCTTGGTGGTGGTAGTCCTTAAGGTGGCTGAATCACCTCCTGGAACTGCTGTATCAACGGCTGTATGGAGGGGGTATGTTTCCTTCCTCCTCCAATCTAGTTCCCTCCAAACTGTGTAGCTCTACCAAATTTCCTACACCCACCACCTGTATATTCCTTACCATGGTTTTAAGAGAAATCATGGATTTGGATAGCCCTGCATCTCCCCTTATCACCACCTTTCTCCCATCCACCATCAACTCTCCCATCCACCATCAGCTCCATAGTGAGTGCTCCTCAATTAACCTTGGTGTCTCCCAAGGTCTGCAGCCACTTCATCCCCATGATGACATCTGTATTCCCTAACTCCAGTGGAAGAAAATCTTCCCTCACCTGAATCCCCTGGATAGTCAGTAGCACTCCTCTACAGATCCCCTGGCCTTTCTCCACTTTCCCCGTACCCATCATCACCCCATAATAACCGGTATCCACCAACTTCACTCCCTGGGTGAAAATGAAATTGTGGGTAGCCCCACTATCAATCAACACCACCACCTCCTTGTCTTCCATCTCCCCCTTTACCTTCATGGTATGATTCTTAGTGAATCCTACCACGGAGTTCAGGGAAACCTTGGCCAGATCCAGATGTAGCTTCTCCTCCATCTCCTCCCCTAATCCTTCCTCGCCTCCCTCAGTTTTCTCGTCATCACAGACGGTGAGAACCTGAAGAGTTCGGTCCTTACACCTATGTCCTGGCGTGTACTTTTCATCACATCTGAAACACAACCTCTTGGCCCTCTTTTCTTGCATCTCCTTCTCTGTCAACCTCTTGAAGTTCCCCCCACCACCTCCTCCTAATGTCTTCTCCTTGTTGGTCTCATGAAACCCTCCTGTTGTCGGCCCCTTGGGTGCTCAATGAGTAGTCGTCATCCGGTACGTGCCTTCTGAATTGCTGCTCCTGGTTCCCCTTTCTAAGTTTTTCTGATTTTTCACCAGTTGTGTCAGCTTAATGGCCTCTCCCAAGTCACGTGGCATCATGACTTTCACCGCTGCTCTGATGTCTGTCTTGAGGCCCTTCATGAAATTTTCCTCCAAAGCAGACTCTGATAGTCGATCCACCCGACTGGCCAGGTGTTCGAACCGCTCCCGATAGTCTGCCACTGATCTGTCCTGTACCAGTGTGAAAAACTGTTCATAGAAGTCTCCTCCCCCATCGGTTTGGAAACGTTCTAATAAACAGTTCTTGAACGCTCTCCAACTCTGTATAGGCTTCCTCTGGTCCCTCCATTGATACCATGACAATGCTTTCCCTTCCAAACATAGGCCTGCGACTGCCAGTTTCTCTTCATCCGTCAACCCATTAACGGCGAAATACCTCTCCATCTTGTAGATCCACCCGTAGGCATCCTCCCTTTCAAATATTGGCATCTTAAACTTCCTCATCTTCGAATCTCCCCCATTCCTTTGTATCCCGCTATAGATTCCCTTTTCCCAAGTGTTTTGTTCCCCCCATGTCTCCCGACCTTCCCTTACACCTTCATCTTCAAACCCTTCTTCACTTTCTCCCCTCTTTTCTCCAAATTCAGCAATCTTCCTTCCATAATCTCCTCTTTTCCCTCCCAACCAGCCCCCCTTTCCCCATGTTCCCTATGTCTCTCTCCATACATTTCCCCTCTTTCCTCCATGATTTCTCCCTCGCTTTCCCTCCTACGAACATCAGAATTCGTAGTTCTCCCCACTGTCCCCTTTGCCTCCGATGTCGCCATTTGAATTTGATTTTCGAAAATCTTCTTCATCATTAGATCAAGATCGAAAACTGTCTTCCATCGACGACACCTTGCCTTCCACGGATGAGAGTCGATCTTCCATTGTGGCTTTGATTTGGCTCATTTCTCCTTCAAATCTTTCTTCCAATGCATCAACTTTCTTGGCCGCCATACAAAATTCTGGATATTAGATAAAAAAATTAGCAAAATTTCTTTTTCCGATCCAAAAATCGCCGCTGAACTTTGGTAAAATTCAGCCCACAGGGGTCCCAGAACAATGCTCTGATACCAATTTGATAGGAAATACTTGAGTTCGCAAGCAAACCTACAAAATTTGGTAAAACAGTGAGAAAACACAAGAATATTTTGGTGGAAAAACAATCAAACGATAGATAGTCTTTATAAAAAGCAAAGCGAAACAAGAACGAAACAAAGATACAATTGATCCTCAATTCGAGAGGAGGATCGTTCTCTCCCAATCTCTAGACAAGAAGTCTAGAGCCCACGACACCCAAGAGAACTCCAAGAGAACATAAATCAAGCATGCCCACCTTAACCCCTTCATGCCCTTTAAATAGCCCTCTTCACCTCCTTAAAAACTTCCTAATATAAGACATTATTTATTTAATTCAAAAGATATCAAATCAAATCTTTTTAATTAAATAAATCCACTTTCCTAATATAAAATATTATTTATTTAATTCAAAAGATATCAAATCAAATCTTTTTAATTAAATAAATCCACTTTCCTAATTTAAACTAATTTCAAAAATTCCTCCTTATGCCTTAGCCCGCCTCCTGTAGAACTGGACCGGCCCCTCCTGGGCTGGTTTGGTTGGTTCCGTAATAGAATTATTACATTTCATTTAAACAATAGGAAGAAATTTCCTTATTCTTTCATTAGTCATATCACTTTTGATTGCAATCATGATATACCTATTTTTCTTAGTCAATTGATGATTGCAATTTGCTCAAATCTTTCTATTCATTCATGATGGATAGGGGTGTTCAATATACCTATGGATATTGCATTTGAAATTCTATTATTCCCTCAAATTGCAGTACTTGTTTGGATTATTTACTAGAGAAATTTCTACCAATATCTATTTGTTTAATAAATGTATCACCCAATCAACCATATGTGTTATGTGTTAAGGAAATTTTGGAAGATGATTTTCATGTCTTCTCATGATGCCATATTATTTCCAAATATAATATTTTTGGGAATTATATCTCTTGTAGATAAATTGGATTATCTTTTCACCACTTGGAGGATTAACTTCAAAGAATACTTCTAAGAGCTTTGGGATGTTTTCTTTTCTTTGATTTTCATCATTTGGAATGAAAGGAAAGATAAATGCTTCTCTAACAAGAAAAAGGAGAATGTCCTTGGCTTGAAATATTCAATTTTGTTTATTTCTACATCAACTACGCTAAAGGGAAAAAGCTTTCAAAAATAGGGAGGAGATTCTACTACCGATTAGACCGTTAGAGCTTCTCTCTAGTACCATTTGAGTTTTATTTGGTTTCTCTCTTTTGTTCCAGTTTTGGTTTTGTTTTACTTTGATCATGTTTTAATATTTGTAATTTTTATTATTAATGGTATGGGTTCGCCCAGTTTTTCTTTTTTTTTTTTAAATATTTGTGCAATAAGATTTTCATAAAATGAATTTAAACTTCATTTCACACAATATAGGGTTTTATGGAGAAAGAGGAATCATACAACCAACTCCAATTTGCTAGATTTAGGCTAATGATGATGATTATAGTCCATATGCATTTGCTAATACAAGGTGCTTAAATTTTGGTGGAACTGACGAGTTTGTGAGTGTTATAGGATGTTGTTAAGCTAATAGAGGGACATGTCAATGCACTGTACTCTGTAAGAAGCATGAAAAATTAATGCAATGTTTTGTCGAATTACTTTGACTGATGTAAAGTTGTGTTTATTCTTGCATTTGCATGCATTGAATCTTCCTCTTTCTTATGGTAATTTTTGTACCTATGTTATTGATCTGTTTCATCTTAATTCTTTTTATATTCCTTGTTCCGTGAATCTCATTGTTTTTGTGTGCTATCACACCCAGGAGCACCAACGCCACAATATATCAGTGGATACATGGCAACAAGTGTTAGCCTTTAGTAGATGTGTAAATGAAGATCTTGATGGTTATGATCCGAAAGGTAGTCCATGATTTTTCTGTGGAGCTGCATCATATGAAATTTTCCAATCTTATATTTCGTTTAAGAAATCACCTTCACATTGAGGATATCTTATCATTTTATTCGTCATGCAGGTGCTTGGCCTGTGCTCATTGATGATTTTGTTGAGCATATGTACAGGTTTGCCTCCTTATATTGATTGTTATAACGCATTAGTAATTTATACAGTTGTACAATTAGTACACTATTGTTAGGCGGTATCTTTTATACTCTCCTTAATGTGGTTACGAGGTGTCCAAATGAAATTTCTAAGTTAGTATTGAGTTTAATGTAGGTTGATAATTCATTGCTAAAAATAATCCTGGAGATTTGTTTTTGAAAAAAATTGAAAAATATATTTAAAAATATAACATCCAATTTGAAAATTGAAGTATGTGTCAGTATGGGGTATTTTTTTTTTGTCTAACAGCACTTGTGACCATAGTAAAGTCTATTATTAATTGACTTTTTAAAGTCGTTAAATTGATTTTGTTGTAGTGATTGTAATTATTGTCTTGATCATTTTCATAATTCTAACTTTCA
The DNA here is from genome assembly GCA_019925795.1 of Dendrobium chrysotoxum. NCBI lineage: Eukaryota > Viridiplantae > Streptophyta > Magnoliopsida > Asparagales > Orchidaceae > Dendrobium > Dendrobium chrysotoxum. The sequence continues at coordinate 548,862 of CM034312.1, forward strand.
TTTCTTATTCATTGTTATTTTAAAAGACCATAACCAAGCAACACCTAAGGTTACTCTAAGGTAGTGATTAGCTTTAAGAATATTTTCTCAAGCACAATTGCTTGTTCAAGGCTACCTCAGCACCTGCTACAATCTTCTCTAATACTTTTTCGTAATTCTAATACATTTTCATAATTCTAACTTTCATTTATTTTGCATTGTTATTTTAAAAACCATAACTAATCAACACCAAGGTTTCTCCTAGGTGGTGATTAGCTTTAAGAATGTTTTCTCACGTCTGTTTAGGGCGACCTTAGCACCTGCTACATACCTCTTTAATACTTTTTAATAATATGCTTTATTGTTTCAGGCTTTCTTCTATGTGGTAATCAACTTTAAACTATAGTTCTCTATTGCTAATTTTTTTGTTAAAAGCATGGGATGTTAAGTGACTGTCATCTTATTAAACGGACATATTTTATGAAAAATATATACTAGTAGAAACTGCTGATGTTTGCTATAGGTTACTGAAAATACATGGTATTCTAACTAAATATCTCACCTAATGTAAGCCTTTTTTGAGTATGGGCGCCTAAAACAAGTCAAATATGCAATGTAGATGTAAATTAATCAAACAATGCAAAAAAGTGTGCTTTTTCGTTGTGATCCAAAACTTTTTGAGGCCCTTGGATTTAGATCTACACATAGGAGATCACATGCAATTTGGGTGCTAGAAGATGATTGATTTCTCGGTTGTTCCTTTGAAGAAGGGCTCGATTTTAACCACTTCCTTGAGGGCTTAGTTGGCCTTCTTGTAGGCTCATTTTTTTATGCTCCTAATGTGTGGCCTTAGTCTGATTCGCTCTCTAAGGTTTCCAATTAAAAATTGACTACTATAGCACCTTGAAAATCTTTTCTACTTAGAAAACAAACATCTTTAATATCTCTTCTTGATTTCACAAAAGGAACTAATGATGAACTGTGAGAAGAGGGTATGAGTGCTAGTAAGGAGTGTGATGGGCTCTTCAAAAAGGAATGGTGTGCTTGGGATATGACTAGAATAAGATGGAAATGATTATGAAAACTAACACAAATCGCACCTTTGTTTATGGAAAAGGAGTCTTTGAAGTTTCAAGAGCATCAAACATTACATAGAGTATTTGCTTTTCACCCCCTTGGTTTACCACCTATTTATAAGTTAAGGATGGAGGGTGGTTACTAAGGTCAAGAGGTGCTTAAGAAACTTTATTTGCAAGAAAAGAAGAAAGATATATCCCTTCACAAAAGAGGGAGTCAAAGGACACAAATGACATTCTCTCATCAAGGAAATAAAGGAGATAAAGGGGTGTTGAACCCTCCCCTTGGATCAAGGGATGGGTTTACCATGCGTTGAACCATCACCCCCTTCCCTTGTGTTGGGGTTGGGCTTGGGAACCCACGTTACCCATCCTTTGGGTTATTTTGAGTTGCTCGACACATGAATTAGGCTTTTCCACATTTTTACATGTCTAACATGTACACATGAAATAAAAATTTTATATTACAAAGACACACACGCTTTTTTAATTCTTGATCTTTTGATCATGGGTCCCTTTTCTGAGAAGCGATTCACTCCTGTGAATATAAATGAAAGTAGGGAAAATTGGTTAATACACTTTTTTGATTGTATCACTTAATAGTTAATGTGCTTGTCTGTTCTTACTAATATGACAGTAGACTTAGCCCAATAGGTAGTATTATTGACATCCCTATTTATAATTTTAAATAGTACATACCTGATGGGTTTAAGGTTTTGAGATAATGGCGTTCTTTAAAAAAATTGGGCTTGAGTTGGACTGCCACCTTCTTGGTTGGTTGATGGGGTTGAATCAAAGGTGAACTCCTTGTCGAACGTGCTTTGGGATAGGTATCCTAACAATATACCTCAAATGAAGCTCGATTGGTGTAATTATATAAAGTGCAATTGAAAGAAAATTGGATATATGTAAAGTTTTCATCTTAAGTCTTCGGATGATTAGAATTTAAGCCTTTCAAAGGTTGGTTTAGTTCCAGTAGATGATAAGATTAGAGAGAGTTGTCTTAGATGGTTTGGTCATATAAAATGTTGGCCTTCTGATGACCCGGTTAGGAGAGTAGATGTATTAGATTAGGCCTATATTAAAAAAGGTAGAGATAGGACCTAAAAAGACTTTGTTAGAAAATATTAAAAATTATATTTTTTTATTAGATTTAAATGAGAATTTGACTGTTAACATGACACAATGGAGAAAAAATAATTCATGCAGCCAACCCCACAAAGTGGCATTTTATTGCAAGATATATGAAAGAAAATAGCAAGATACTGTTGGATCTTCAATTGGAGAGGAAGATCCGGCTCTCCCAATTCCCTAGCCGCCGGCTAAAGCTAAATAATCTAAGAATAAACTAAATTCAGCGAACTCCAAAAACATCCTCTGAACTCACCCTATTGTTAGCCTTAAATAGGCTCCTCTAATTCCCTCCCAAATCAGTCTCCTTTTCCTAAATAACTCCCTCTCAGATTTGAATTCAAATTAGATTTATTTCCCTAATTAATTCCCTCTCAATTATAATTAAAACTTTCCTAAACAATCCCCACTTAATTCCTCCTCATTTTCCCTAAATAATTCCCTCTTAGATTGTGAATTCAAATAGATCTCTTGCCTAAAAAATTCCCTCCCAATTATAATTTAAACATTCCTAAATAATTCTTTTTGATTAAGAACCTTCCTAAATTGCTCCCTCTTGATTAGGAAACTTTCTGATTCCCTCCCAATCAAATTGGTCGGTCCATCAGAAGGCTTGATGTTATTGTAAAAGTTGTACTTTTATGGGTTGAAGACCTCACTTAAATTGTCAATTTTGCAAATGGAATGCTATACTTCCCTTTTTAATCTCTATAAGTGACTTGCAAAAGTTGCTAATGAAGAGAGAAGATGATTGGCTTAGGGTTAAAAAAGATTTGTGCTACTTAATCCCTTATGATGGTGTTGGTCGAAGAAAAAAATGAGGCTTACCTGTAATCCATATTGCACCCATCATTATTGCCGAATTTATGAGTGAAGGTATAATTTTACAAAATCTATAAACTTTCAAAATCTCAAATGCAATGCTTAAGATGCAACAAGCGGAACTCGTGTATGCCTTTCTCTTGGGAGATGTTCGTGATGCAATAGGTCAGCCCCATACGTGTTTTTTTTAACACGGTAGTGAAATATTCAAATATAAATACCAATGCGCATATTTCTTGGCGCTACAGGGAACATTGCTAATTTTAAACAAAACCATTGCAAAATAATAAAATGAGAATGAAATTGCAACTATGAGAACAATATTGAACTGATAAGAACTCACAAAAAACTTACAACAAAAGCTTGGAAAACTCACCTACAAGTACAAAACTGTCTAACTCTCTTGAATATTCAAAGCTCCTTTAAAAACCACTAGGTGAATTGAACTGGGAATGAAAGTATATTGAATGTTATATAGAGATGGAAATAGTGAACTCTTGTGGGGCTCATCCGAGTGAATGCTAGTGACATATCGACAAATCACTTTAGTTTGAAAATATACGAAATATTCCAACTTTTGACACTCTTAACTGGATCTGTAATACACGCATAAGTGGACAAAATGCGATCAATAATGGGCTAAAAATGCAATCATTCACACGTTTCAATGATAGTACATTCATATGAACAACTCTCATGTCAAACCCTTACACATCTTAGATAAATTTATTCACATTACTAGCCTTCAAACTAGAAGACATGATCAAATATGTTTAGTATAATGGGTGTACAAATGACCTAAATGATGTGCATATTAACTTATTAAAGGAAGCTCGTGCACCTCCCAATGAATACGTAGTATGCTCTGTGGACAAAAAATGCACCATGTGAATGAAAATTTTTCAAATGATATAAAGCATTGCCCTGTTGTGCATCATTGGTTGCACAATAATTTTGATAAAGTGAGTGAGATACGTCAAATCATCTAAAGAAATTATGTTCACGCTTCTCCTAAATATATAGTGCAAATGTGTGCTAATGCACCGTGCAATTAAACAAAAGAATGTGTAAATGTACCAATAGACTTTCCAGCGTACTAAACATCATGCAAGTGCATCACGTATGTGCATTAAGATACGTGCAAGTGCGTCATGAATGTGTGCTAAGAAATATATAGATACACTGCGTGAATGCATTGTGAAATGTACAACTAGCCTTGTAAATATATCAAAAGCTTGCGCAACACCTTGGACCATTGAAATCAATTTATCCATGTGCTTTGGCCATATATCAAACTCTTGAAATTGATGTCTAGAAATATATGTCATGACCCGACCCAAAGACTCGAATTAACAAGGCGGGAACAAACAGTCTGATGGTTAAAACATTTCTTTCAAATTCAAAAGTAAACAGTTTGTCAATTACTTTACTTATAAATGCTGAAGAGCCACTAATACAACTTATACATCTGAATATTTACATAAACCTTATTTTACCTGCTTTCATTTGATCGCCGTCTTATGTTGACGTATTCCTCTTTTTCTGTCATTTCTACTTATCAGGAGACTTACCTGAAAAATTTAGTTTAACAATTTGAATTTACATAGACAAAATTCAGTGGATAATCATTCTTTGATATATAACAATTAAGCATATATAAAATACACATGCATATTCTTTTTCATTTCTTATACAATTAAACATATATAACATTTTATATGCAGTATATCTATAAAGTTAGCCTTTCAAATTAATTCATTTCTTTTTTTTTTCTATTCATTCATTCTTTCCCATTTGATATTTATTCCTTTTTTTCTTTTATTTAGTACAGGAGCATCGTCTAAATGTGCCAATAAAGGTACAACAATTTTCATTTTCATTTAACTTGCACGGGTACATTACGTCTCAGCCAGTACAATAAGAGGGTGAACTCCTGTATTTGCATACATGCACCTTTTCCCTTTCATTCATACATTTGTTTCATTTGTCTTTATATGCCTGTCTTTATATGACTTTGAAGGAATATATGTATACATATTTGCTTTCTTTTTCTTTCCATGTATTTTCAATCCACATACACACATTTCACATTATACACACACACACACACACAAATATTGCATTGTCACTTTAATGGCTAGTTTTGATCATTTGTCATTATGAATATAATAACCTTCAAACATTTATAATTAAACAAATAGCCAGGAGAATGTATGTAATAAAATAGAATCATGCAATGTCTATAAAGTAACAGCAATTACCCACTTTAATTCTCTATAATAGACTTCCAGTGCTCGTCTCAATTCAACTATGAAATCTTCCAATGTTGACATTAACATTTAATTTCATTACTTTGCACTAGATAGCTATATATTTTCAAAACAACATTAAATTGATTTGACTAATATCCTTAAGGATAACTTCGAATGCATCGGTTATCATTTATATAACTCTGAAAACTTCTAACTTTCTATATATTAAACAAAATTCATAATCTACTTAATTCTCTATTCAAAATTAAGTACCTTGATTAAAGATTCCTTCCTTCCTCTTTGAAATTGATATTCACCACTAGTTTTCTTCTTCCTATTTGACTGTCACTTATTATTTCATCAATTAGAGAAATTCAAAATAATAATTTTGAATGTAACATAATAATTAGATCACTTACTCTTTCCTCCGTCGTTAGAAAATGGAAGAACATCAACTCCAAATTCTCTTTTTCTTTTCTTCCTTACTGCATTCAACTTCTAAAATTTTATAAAAATGATCCTACACATGAATTCACATCAACCGACGGTAAATTTCTAAAATTTGAGCATTAATTAATCTTAAATTAAAGGTAATTAAATCAGAATACCTTGGTGACGTTCTTCCAATTTTATTCCCTTTTCTCTCTCAAATTTCTTCCTCTTTCTCTTTAAAGTTTCTTCCTCTACACTCAAATGAAATATTTACTCCATTCTTAAGTTTAGATCACGGAGGAAATTTCACAAAAATGCGTAAAACTGATCACTTACCTTCATTCTTTTTCTTCTTCCTCTCTACATAGTTTCCTCTCGGCATAGAACTTCTCATATGTTTTGCTCCTACATGAGTGTGAGAACAGAAGTTATGACTCACGAGGAGCGCAAGTTTTCACTCCCTTACATGTTTCTTCACTTAGATTCGCGATCCAATCTCTTTCGAAGCTCCTGTTCTTAGGTGTTGTCTGCCCAGGCACGCTTCTGCTCGCATCCGTCTCCTACTATAGTGACTGGCCGGTTCAATTGAACTGACAAGGCTCGGTTCTTACACAACATGAGTTAAGATAAATGAACTCAAATTCTCCCTCACTATAAAAATATATATAATATCTCCAAAAGCACATAGTATGATAAAAGCTCGTCGTCATTGTTGTTGTTCTCCAAAAGCAGACAATTATCTTGAAATTTTATGAATCTCTTCTTTTTCAAATTCAAGTTTGTATTGCAACGAATGTGTTAAGTGCTTAAATTCAATGTTTGAGAATGTTGTGTGGTTAGAAAAATAAGTTGAAAATTTAATCCACTTCGAGAATCGTGCAACCTTTTTGAAAGAATGAACAATTATTTTGAAAATTCTCAAACACTCTCAAATGTAAACAAGTTTCCAATAAATCACCATAAAACCTGTTCTCACGAGTAAACATGCGACTATAGAATCCATAGAGATATTTTGTTTTGCGATCATATTAGGCCTTCAATGCCTTTTGGGAAAAAAATTCACTACAAAAATTCCTAAAATCACCTCATTGACCTGGCGACTCATGATGGTAATTTTTAAATTTTCTGTTAGAAAGCACGTAGAGTTGACATGTCAAGTGCAAATAATAATAAAAAAAATATTCAAAATCTCATCATATTGATTGAAAAATCTCAACCAGAGTGGACTTTACCTCATAACGCTCCCAAATTTTAAAGTTAATCATTCGGATCTTAAACTTTGATGAAATTTAGAAGTTTAATATTTGCCAAAATCTAAAAAACTATTCAAGCCAAATCTACTACCCCTTCTAATTTAAACAAAATTCATTTATCATTCGCAATTGGTTATCAAGGTTGATAAATTTGAGAATAATCTCAGCTCGCAAATGATCAATTTCTTGTCTGGCTTATTGCTATGATTATTCTCAAATGATCTCTAACAAATAAGAATATGGTATGTGTCCTCTAACTGATAATTTGTTTTATCAAATGACACCATAAATAAAAGGTCATGCCTGGGGCACTCTCTCCATGTGGTATTACTACGGATGACACCATTAAATTACAAGCATAGCTCAAGCTTGCAAGTTTTTCAATGGCTAAAAGCCCTTGAATAATGAATCATAGGGTGTGTTTTATTGGGCACAAAGTCTTTTGTTAGTTAAGGTCAACTTCATTTTATCTTCTTAGATAAATTCCATAAGTGACCTTGGACAAAGCAATCCTTACTTTAGGCTCCTCTAAGACATCTTTGAAGTCTTCACCCCATGCTAGCAATTATTTGTTATGCATGATTGTTCTTCTATGTTCCTTGAAGCACATTGAAGAATCTCAAAGTAGTAGGCAACATGCCATCCATCTTGCATAAGGAGTAAGCCAATGGCATGCCTGAATGTGTCAGTTTTTTTATCTTAAAAGGTACGGACACCTCGCTCATCTTTCTTTTCAATAAAAGAAACAGGCCCTAGTGTTTCCTCTTCCAAATAAACTTTTAATTGGCCTTAGTAAGAGTGTGAAATGTTAAAGGGGAGAATTTTTGAATGAACCTTCTTGCATACTGGTATGCTCCTATAAAGCTTCTAACCTAGGTAAGATTCCAAAGGCGAGGCGACTATTTGATTGCTTTCACTTTTTAAGTTCAATCTTGATTTCCTCGATGTCAGCTTCAAAACTCTTCTTGTGAGTTGTGATTAAGGTATAATTCAACTCTTTTGAAGGAGATTAAACATCTTCATGTTTTTGAGGTGTTCCTCCCATGCTAGGCTATAGATGAGGATATATTTAGGTGCACAATCATGCAACTTCCGCATGAAAGGCCTCAGAACATCATTCATGAAGGGCGTGAATGTGGCAAGTGCATCACAAAATTCAAATGGTATCACCATCCATTTGTAGAATTTTTGCTTTATCTTGATTGCGATCTTTTAGTATCTTCTTCCTAGATTAAAAATTGATGATAAGTTGACTTGGGGTTAAATTTGGAGAAAGAAATGCGGATTTGAGTTGATCCTAGATATTATCATATGGGGACTATGATACATATTGATGCAGGACTAAGATGCATTTGAATGAAAACTATAAGGATTAGCACGATTTATTAAAGAGAGCAATTATGATTAGATTACTAGCAATTGAAATGACCAAGTAAAATAAGAGAGGGGTGCTTACGCTTAGGCCAAGTCACTTGCTAAATGCTCGAACAAACAAATAGTTTAGAAACTCAAAAACATGCAAAATAATAGACGTTCAACTAACATCCCTAAGTTAACAATGAAATAAGAAGCATAGAAAGATACACTCAAAACCCTACGTTTACTAAGCTTTAGCAATTTAGGCGGAGTTTGATCCTTGGCGAATCCGTCATCACCGACAAGGTTAGTAGATGAAGAAGTAATTGACTAGGGAAGAAAACTCACCCTTATTTGGAAAAGAGTCGCTGTCGGATGATGTTCCTTTGATTGCTAATAGCACCGGTGATGAGATGTAGAAGATGAGTGATGCAACCTTTGATTGAATGCGATGTAGTAGGTCGTGACTTGGCCGAAGATGGTCCAACATCCTTTTGATCTTTGATCGTCAATCACATCAACCAAGGTGATGTGGATCCGGTCGATGTACTCTTCGACGGTGTTGTCGAAGTCAAAGCCCACGTCAAAGAAGGGAGAGTGGAGTATGTCGATATTGTCTTGATCGTCAAGCACCAAGCCGTAGTCCCATTCGGGGACCTCCATTCATGTTGAATGTGAAGGTGAGAGCTTGAAGACGTTGTTCATTTGCTGTCCCTGATGTTTCTTCCCAAGAGATGGGTGGTTTTGCTTTGAAAATCAAAGGGAGAGAGGGTGGAGGAGGTGGCCGACCAAGGTAGGGTTTGGGAGGTGGAGTTGGCTTTGATTTGGGGGAACTAGGGTTAGGGTTTTGGGAGGGGGATGAGTTCTAAAATCTGAATTTGATTTTAGAATAGGATTTGGAGGGATTTAGGAATTAGAAACTTTGAATTAATTCCTAAGGAGGTGAGGGTTTAATGTGGAGAGAGAGAGGGGGATTGGAGAGAGAGAGGGGGCGGGATAGGGGATAGGGCCGGCGGGATTAAGAGGGTGGGGAGGTGATTGGGGAATTAATTTGGGCTTCCTAATTTAGTTTTAGGGAATATGGAAAGATTTAATGAGATCCTATTTAATTTAAATTTCAAATAGGAACCAATTTGGAAACTTTCCAAAAATAAAACTCATGAATTTAGGAAAGGATTCCAAATTCAAATTAAATAGATTTAAATTTAAAACCTATCCTAAATTATCTAATCTAAAATAGGAAGTAGGAGTTAATGGGGGAAGGGAGGGCTGGGGGCCGGCGGTTGGAGGGGTTTAGATGGGGGTTTGGGCGGCCAGGGCTTGCGGTTTGGGTGCTTTGGTGGCGGAAGGGAGGATGGGGCAGTGGGGCTCTCGGCTTCGGTGGTGTTTGGGGCCGTGGGGAAGGGGAGAAAGGGAGGGGAGATCGGTGGGGTGGTGGTAAGGGGAGATGAGGCCGGCGGTGGAGGGGAAGGGGAGAAGAGAATAATAGAAAAACAAACCACGAATCCGACACATCTAGATTGGTGGATAATGCGCCATTCTCCCTCTCCTAGGAATCCTTCTCAAGGGCTCTCAACTCTCAAGCTTTCAAACACAAGTGCAGGAAATTTTCATCATAATCATTCATTAACCATGACAATACAACATAGGGCTTATAAATAGCCTCAAACAAAGGACCAAAAGAAAAGACGACAATGCCCTCGTGGGCTTACAAACAATCCTCTCTTAAGTAAGGGTAAAAATAGTAAAAGAAATAAACTCATAAAATAAAAGAAACAACGATAATAAAACTCAAAAATACAAAGACTCGATCATGGCCGTAGATCGATGACCACGCCTACAATAAACCTTCCATGTAGTGATGTCCTCATCACATATACTTCATTGTAATTTTCTTTGGGGCATGAGAGACGACACAGATGCACCTACTATTATCCTTTCTGGTCACCATTTCCATTAAGAATCTACAATTAAAGCTATTTTGTTTGATGACTCCATTGTTATGTAACTACTATTTGCTTCTTGATCTCCTCATTCTACCACTGAGTCGCGATGCATTTCAATGTTGGGCAATGGAGAATCCGATATTACTTGAATTATGTGCTCCATTGTTCTTGGTGTGGATGACTCTTTGGCTCCTCAGAGAGTAGAGTTGTTGAAGTTTAATTTCTTCCTTCCCATGAGTGAAGTTATGGGCATTCCCATTTGACTATTTGGTCAAATGAAGAGGTGAATGAACTTTTGATTAACATTTATTGTCCTTTTGACTTGTCCTAACACCATGATGTCTGTCAGTTGAGAAAATTCACTTTTATTTATGGTGTAATGAACATCATCCTTTGTGAGTTGGTATTGTTGTGCATCTGAAAGTAGAAAAAAAGATATAAATTATCAAATATAACTTGAAGATGTCTAAAGGGACCATTCCACAGGTCACTTCGTCATTGTACTCCCAAGTGATGAGAAAAACGTAGGTGACATGTTTAGTCAATCCCGATTTTCTGATCTCTTTGGATCCAATCATGAAGATACTAGTAAGATGATGAGTGGTTTTTATACCAATTTTGTTTTAAAAAGATTTTTAGATTCCTTTGAATCTCTGTGTTGATAGTGGCATTACTCACATTCTACTTGAACATGCGATGTGAAAAATTCCTCACATATGTGGATACTGGTTCCAATATTTTTCTATGTTCTTATTCAGCAAACTAAAGGTTGGATGAAGTTCTGAGGATCTCTTGATTGTCTTCTTCTTCTTTCTGTTGGGGCTTTTCTTTCTAGGACATATTCTCTCTTTCAATGGCCAAGATAAAATCGTTTACTTGGCCTATAGTTTAGATGTGTGAGTTGAAGCTCATTGGAGATGTTGAAGTGCATCCTGAAAGTGTGCTTCATAAGACGTTTGCTTAATTGCATGAATCAACCTTATCTTTGATGAGGTTTGTAACTCTTTCTCCACCTATCTTCTTCATACCCCATAGATTAGACGGAACATCTCTTGTAGTGTTTCAAGCTAATATTCTGCTACCCATTATGAAGATGGTCATTCCTTGAAATGAATGCATGGTTAGTGAGCAACAAAAGAGACATCTATTTGGAAGTGTTCCTCTAAAAGTTGAATTAGATCTCAGTGGTGTACCCACAAATCCACTTTTTTGGCCTCTATGATAAAAGTTTTAACCTTGCTTCTTTAAGCAGTGGTTTAGGGCTCGAGTTTTCATCATCTAGGATTTATTTTGTCTCATTGTTTAATTTTTCATTTTTCATATTATGTGAGATCTCCATCAACATAGTCATTTATTGTTATAGAAGAGTGATATATGTGGCCAAGTCATTTGATGCTTCTTCTTTGTGAGCTAATATCATTGCTTATTTGCTTCTTGGCGAATTAGTTATGAAGTTGAAAGTGGCTCTCCAATCTTCTTATGAATACTATTTATCAACAATATAAACCAAAGAGAATGAGAACCTTGCCTCTAATATCACTTGATCCAAAACTATTGAGACATTTGGATTTAAATTCACCCAAAGGAAACCACAAGCAATTTGGGAGATGGAAGATGGTTGATTCCATCCCTGGAGGAGCAGTTCAATTTTCACCTCTTCCTTGAAGGACTACTTGTATAGTCTCCTAATAGGCTTGGTTTTGGACTTCTAGTCAGTGGGCTTGTTCTTTCTAACTCTTGAATTGTTTCCACTTGACCCTTGATTGTTACAATCTCTCTAAAACATTTTCTACTTAGAACACAAACCTCTCTGATATCCCCATCTCTTGATTCTATAGATGTAAATGGAAGAAACTAGTGAAGATATGAGTGTAAGAGGATAGGTGTGATGACAAAGAGTGAATGTCTCTTAAAAAAAGTGTGGCATGCTTATTTGAGAGGAGGGTTTATGCTTTGAGAGGAAGAGGGAGAGAGTCAGTCGGCTATGGCTAGAACAGGAAGGAAATGAACATAAAAATATACATAAGCAATACACCTTTGTTTATGGCTTTGGAACTTTATAAACAGTAAATATCATATTGAAAACTTATTTTCCTCCCCTTTATCAACCGCCAATATATATATATATATATATGCCAAAAGATAGAGGGTGGTTACATGGGTGAAGGGATGCTTAAGCACCTTTAAATGGGAAATGCACATCCCTTCACAAAAGAGGGAGTGAACGGACACTAATTGTATGTCTTCATCAAAGGGGAGATGGAGGGTTGCCAAAATCGATCACTTCGATCAAGGGAAAGGCTGGTCATGCTTGGAGGTGCCACGTTGCTCGTGTTGGCATAGGGTTTGGTTAGCCCATCATACTCATGGGATTGGCTGACCTAACTCTACCCATTCATTGGATTTGGTTGGGTTGGTCTACAAATACATATAATAAAAGTTTACTTGACAATGACATGCACTCTCTTCATGCTTGATCTCCTGATCACATAGGAAACAAGTTACAACCATAAGACAACTATTTGATGGATCCGATGACCATAAAAAAAAAGGGTGAAATCCAGTTTAAATTATACAACTTCATACTCTATTAGAAATTAATACTAAGAAAGTAGAGGGTCATAAAAGTCAAGAAAATATTGAAATTTCATGAAAAAATGGATTATAGCTAAGCTAGCAAATTTTAATCAAAATTTTAACCAATAACGAAGAGGGAGTGAAAGGAAGTTAAAAAGTCAAAAGTTAAATCTTACACTTAGATAAGGAGATATTCTTTCTCTGAATTCTTCAGGTCTCACATGTACGAAATAATAAAATTTCTAGAGAAGCATGATTTTCCCATCCAAAGTAAATTTCATCAAGTCATAAAAGCTGTTTTCATGCTTGTCAAATACACCTATTTATAAGCTTCATGGAATACTCTTTATGAATAGAATTATGTTAGGACATGCTTGAAGATTTCAAGTAAATCCTATCAATCTCGGAAAAACAGCGAGAAATTTCCACAAATCTAACGAAAATCAGAGAAAAACAGAAATTTTATTGCAAGAACACAAGCTAACGGAAAAAAATAGCAAGATACAATTGATCCTCTATTCGAGAGGAGGAGCTATCTTTCCCAAATCTCTAGACGCCGCTAGAGCCCAAAAGAACCTGAGAGATCTCAAATTTCAGCCAAATTCAAGATGCCCTAATCCTAGGAAAACAAACTATTTAATGCATACAATCCAAAAGGAAATCTCTAAACAGCCTCTACTTGGACATTTCCCTCCCAACTCCCTTCTAAAACCTTCCTAAACAGCTCCGTGAGGATCAGCAGTCGGATCGCGCGTATAGGAGAGGCGGAACTCTTCTGCCTCTGTACTGTTGAGCTGGTCTAACAAATTACTTTGGGAATAGAAGCCTTGCTGGAAACCCATCGACCAAAATTTGCCAGTCAAAATCTTAAACAATGGCAAAGTATAAAAGCCCTTGATGAATAGGATAAACTCGTAGCCATAGGAACAAGATTTTAAAGATGCAAAAGACAAATTAAGAACAATTAAAAGAACTGGAAAAAGATAATGGTGTTCTACCTGTATGCATCTCATATGATACCTAATCTATAATTTCAACACCATGCAGTCTACTTACAAATTACTCTGTATAAATATTGCAGTATCAATCAATCTAACAGTAGCAGCAGAGAGTTTCACTGCAGTTGCAGTGACATGCAAGCTGAACCTGGCATATCAAGCACTTTTCGTGGTATCCAATTCCTCAGAAACATTGTTTTAGCATTAATTAACAAATTCGGTGATTCCAAGAGTCTCAACATGATTTGTTCTTCTTGCAGGATTGGCTCTACTTCCTGGATCCAAGAGGAAGCTTTTTTCTGACAGTGATAGAGTTCACAAGAAAGCGGAAGAGTCCTTGATCGATAAATCACAGTTGGCATGCCTAAGATCCAAGAGATTGAAGCAGAGCTTTGGTCTAAGAAGACGAGGACGTCGGGACTCAAACATGGGTACAGCTCTGGCTGATACAACAGAAGACATGGCTAAACATGGCTCTCTTGCTTGCCTGAAAACTTCTGCATGTGCTGTGGAAGACAGCTTAGCTAAAGTCTTTGAAGGGCAACTGCTAATAGGCTGCTGTTTCCAGTTTGAACATAAGGGTTCCTACACTTGAGTTTCCCATATAAGTTCGGTTCAAACTCTGAAATATTTGAGTTTCTACTTGATCTATATATAAGTTGTCTCATTTTTCGGAGTTTTGTTATATCTTTATATATATATATATATATAGGGTCTTTATTATCATTGTTATTTTTTATTTGTAAGACTGCTATAAAGCTGAGCTGGTTTCCAACTTGATAATAATAATTTGTTCATTTTTAGTTTCACTTTGTTCAATTCTTCTTTGTTTCGTCCTCGGTTAATTCATTCATACAACCTTTTCTTTGTTTATTTTATAATATGTTGACCTCGATAACTATTTGGAGGTTTACTCAATCAAATATGATGAAGACGCGACGTGTGAATATTGCTCAGAATGTGTCAACCAAAAATCAAATTATCCGAACACGACCTATCTGCGAAATCAAAAATAAAAAAGCTCAGCAGATCACGAATATCGATTTAAATTTTCAAATAATCCTTTTATTAATCACGTTCTAAAATTATCAAATACAATATAACAATTCATTGTGCTGAAGAAATCATAATAGCATAGCCATTATCCAAAGATTTAAATAATAATATTGATAGATTGAAATTTCATATGAATTTTATTTTAATTTAACATATTTTTTCAGTCCCAAGTAGAATCTAAAGATTTTAGCCCCTTATTTTCCAATAGACATATTTCCCCCTCTTTCGAATAGAATCTAAGATTCTAATCCCTTATGACTCTCATTAGATAGAATTTTAGAGAGTTTCATATTCCTTACATTAGACATAATCCAAAATCCAAAAGATTTTGACCTCTTATATCTCCCAACAGATATTTTTCACATCAAAATTTGTATATATCAATTAATATAATACATAATGCATTGCGGTATGAAAGTTAAAGCATATAGGAACTTAGTGCAAAATCTCCCAATTTGCTGTAACGGTGGGCAATAGAACACACTACTGAGTGAAAATATATTATTTCAAAACTTCATCAAATTATTAAAGATCATGCATAACATTGTTTTAAGAATTTAATTGTACTACACTATTTTATTGGTTTAGGGTTATTTTATTTCCAATTAAAAAGGTGCACATTTTAGATTATGCGGTGTAAAATTTTCAAAAAATATTCAAAGTGTTCAGAATCTCAATCTTTATAACATACAAAAATTTACATGGTATAAGTTTTATTAGTACAAAGTTATCCCCATTTTTTGGTGATGAAAATATAAATTTAATTAGAAAATTAGAAAATCTTCATATTTTTTAAAATTGAGATAGACATAGTGTGACCTACCTCGATTCAAACAACTCTTTGAACTTGGCCAACAGTAGAAAATGACTCGAAGTTGCTCAAATCAGACTTTTTCTCTCTAGGATCTCTCCCTTTCCCTCTTTAAGTCAGCTGCCTCAAATGAAATAAATCGAATGAATAGTGGTTTGGGATATTTTAAAATAATCAAATTTGCTCAGACACCACAGTGCCACGCATCACTGGCCATGACACTCTTTAGAACACCGCTACACCCACCGTGAGTCGGAGCACCGAATTAAATGCAGATTTTCTCAAGACTCTCACGCTAGGGCGCTGCTAAACCCAACGTCGCAACACCCCAGGGGAAAAATTCAAATTTCATAAGCATGCAAACATTGGGACCTATTCCAAAATACATGCAGACTTTGTCATACATACCAAACATTCCCAAGCACATACACAAGGGTTCAAAGTACAAACATTCAAGCAATTACCTCTTTCTAATCGGGTCAAAATAGGTTGAACTAAATGTTGAATCTGGAGGTGTCACAATTCTCCCCTCCTCAGAAAAGTGTCATCATCGATATTTCAAAACTTAGATCCCAAATCACAGAAATAGATTGGGATACAGCTATCTCATCTCATACTCCTCCCAAGTAGCTTCTCTTTCAGTTATATTCTTTCATTGAATTTTAACCATTAGAATCTGCTTGTTCCTTAACATTCTAACATCATAAGCTAAAATCCTCTATGGTTCTTCTTTCTATCTCAAGTTTAAACAAACCTCGACTTCTTCAACAGACACGTGGTTTCTAGAGTAAGATACCCATTTTCTTAGAAGCGATACGTGGAATATATTATGAAGTTCTGACATATAATATGGCAACTGTAACTTATAGACAAATTTATCAATTCTTTCAAATTTCAAAAGGTCCAACATACCTTTTATCATATTCATGAGAAGAATTCTTTCTTCTATTTCTTATTAGACAACAATCAGAGCTATTTAATTTTATTTAATATAAAATATAAACTAGCAGCAACAATCATTCTATTGATCAAAACATCAATATACATATGCATTCATTTCTCTAAAAATTAGATATAATACTTAATAATCATAAAAATATAGAACATCGTCCAATCCTGAGTATAGAAGAATAACTAAAATAAAAAAAAAGCAAAACCTGAGCAATCCTGATCAATCTTGCACTCTTGATCCGCTGCCCTAAATTAAAATTATTGAAACCACATATAATGATCTAAAAAGCCCAGCAGGTCATTAAATCTTATAATTGAACTCAAAGTATGATAAAGAAGCAGTATGCATGTTGTTAGTTAATTCATAAAAGTAGCAATCATTATGATCATGAACCTGTGCAGTATAAAAATGGTAACATCCATTAAATAGTAGAATATTTTGGTATGAAAACTAGTAGAATCGGTACCAGTAAACTAGTAAATCGATAAGCCAATAAATCAGCGTCTCAGTACAGAGATTGAATAGAATAAACAATGGGGAAATCATGTAAATCAATAACAAAAAATAACTAGAAAATTATCAGAATTCATAACTGTGTAGTACAATCAAATCAGTATACACATGAAGTCTGATTATTCTATATATATCAGTATCTAATTAGTATCATATATCACGTGCTCAATATCACTTACTCAGTATAGGGATCACATGCTCATTATCAGTAGATTAGTAAATAGTGAATCAATAGTAGCAACAGTGATAGTGAATCAGTACAGTAACAATAATAGTATCAATGTCCATAAAATCGGTGACAGCAACAGTAAACAGTATAGTGGCAGTAGAATAGTAAAATAATATGGTAGTAGCAGTGTAGTAATAGTAAATAAGTGCAATAATTATCAGGTCGAATAGTAATAATGAATCAGTAACATGAATTTCAGTAATTACATTTAACATTATTCAATAAGTAAGGAGTTCTGGCTATCACGGTATTTTTTAGTATTTAGAAATTGGTAGTTGGTAACCATTGGCTCAGTAAATAGAGTCATCGCTCCAAACTCGTCAGCACAATAATAAGTCTTTATAACTCACAATCATTGTATCCTTGTATCACGTGAAGCACTAAAGGATAATACCAAACCATTATATTTAAAGAAAAGTCCATCGCATTATCTTATACATATCTATCAATCTTCAACCAATGGGTCAACCAGTCTTCACTTGTTTCACACACACATACACATTATTATAAAAGTAATAATGGTTAGTTATTTTTCAATCACATACATATTTTTATTCTCAATGCTTACATTAACAATATGCTTTTATCATATTCTAAATTCTATTATGAGCAAATCAAATAAAATAGCATAACTTTTATTTCATTGGTAAAATTTTAAAATCAATTAGCCAAATTGTTCAAGATATTCAGTACTATAACATATTAAAAAATTGTACAGTCAAAGCTCAATAAATCTAGGAAAAATGTAATAAAAATCAATTCAGAAGAAATCAGGAGGTCGAAATCAAAATCTTTGAATATATATAGGATACAAGTTCCCTACCTCCGTCTGAGCAATTTTGTAAAAGCGTCAAAGTAAATTGGCAACCAAAATCTGAACTTTTCCTTCCTCTCTCCTCTCCCCCTCTATCTCATTTCTTCTCACACAAGCTGACGCTAGAGGTGAGGGAAGTAGTTTATATATATATATATATATATATATATATATATATATATATATATATATATATAATTTTTTTTAGTGTGTAGTGCTACAACGCCACCATCCTGTATGGCGGCACTACATGTTGAATTTAAAATTACTGCAGAACAGAGGCTCCAATGCCGCGATGGCATTTTCTGGCGTCGCTGTGCCCTTTACCTTGCATTACAGCGCTCGAAGGCATAACACTGCAGTGCTCAAAGTAGGGGTGTAAACGAGTCGAGCCGAGCTCGAGTGATGCCTAACTCCAGCTTGGCTCGCCTACCAAATTGAAAGCTCAAGCTCGAGTAGAGCTCAAACGTAGGGCTCGAGCTCAGCTTGTATATTAAAGAGAAGCTCGCTAGCTAGCTCACAAGCTCGTCATAAAAAAATGGGTCAACCGCTGACACAATCATAGCTGCCAGAGCCGGAGAAGAAGAAGAAGGCTTGCATTTTTTCATCAACGGAAGATCTTTCATTGGGTAGAGAGAAAACCTGTAGCTTTTCTCTCTCGATAATTAATGCCTGTAACTTTGGGAAAATATCCTTCATATTTTATATAAATTTTTTGAACAAATTAGTGCTTTAGTAATAATGAAAGCTGCAACATTTATTAGTTGTAATATTTGGAGTTTTTTATTAATTATGCGGCTGTTGTACTTAATTTTTTAAACTTTTAAATTGAAATAAAAATATTAATAATTTTTAAAAAATTCAAACAGTAATTCGATCTAGCTCGTTAGCTCCCAAGTCGAGCCTCATCAAGCTCGAACTCGAGCCCGTTTAACAGACGAGCTCGAGCGTGTGGCTTGATAAGCTCGGCTCGTGAGCTCGTTATCGAGTTGAGTTTGAGCTAGCTCATGAGCCAGTTTCGCTTACTTATACCCCTAGCTCAAAGACACAACACCTATGCTCTTGTTCAAATAGGAATTCAGGTTTCCATTTTAAAATTATTTTCAAAAATTTTAAGTTATTACACCTTGGACTCAATTTAACTTCCTTGTCAAATCTTTTGATGCTCTTCATCGGCCTTATTTTCACATATACAAATTCTCCTCTCTGGAATTTCATTGTCATGTGCTTAGCATCAAAATATTGCTTCTATCTATCTTGTACAACTTTTAATTTGTCCCTGATCAAACAAATCTTTTTTAGTAGCATCATCAACCAAAGTTGGCCTAATCAAAGTCCTTTCTCTCACCTCTCTCCAAGACAATGGGTTCTATATTTTCTACCATATAAAGATTTATAGGGAGGCATATCTATGCTTGATTGAAAGTTGTTATTGTAGGAAAACTTAATCAAAGGAAGATGGTCTTCCTAATTGCCACCAAAATCTAGAACGCACAATTGTAAAAGATCTTTCAGTATCTGAATAGTCCTATCTGATTGTCCATTAGTCTGAGGATGAAAAATTGTACTGAAATATAAATTTGTACTCACATATTATTGAATACTAATAGGAAGTGGATGCAAAACTTATGAAATTCCTTGGTTGAATTTATAATTTCAGCAAAATAGAAATTGGTAATAAGTAAACGAAGAAGAATAACACTCAAGAACACTTTTAATTGGATTATATATGACAGAAAAGATAAGATACAGTTGGATTTTCAATTGGAGAGGAAGATCTGGCTCTCCCAAATCTCTAGACACAATTAAAGCCCAAAACACCCTGAAAATACTATAATTTCAGCAAACAAGACCTACCCCTAACTCTAATAAAATCTCTTACTTAAAGAAAATAATAAACATAAAGTACCCAAACAGCCCCCCCCCCCCCCAAATTCCCTCCCAAATCTGTTATATTTCCTTAATTATTTCCCCTCAAACCAGCCCTCAAATCTGCCCTCTTCAATTAGGCAACATCTCCTAATTAATCCCCTCCAAATCAGCCCTCTTCAATTAGAAATTTTTTCCAATTAATCCCCTCTAAATCAGCCCCCAAATATGCTATCTTCAATCAAAAAACGTCTCCTAATTAAAGAGCTCCCTCTTGATTAGCACTGGAGTGAAAAACGGACTGACATTGGGTCGAACGATCCCTGCCTCGAGCATCTCCTTGATTAATCTCTCAACTCTTCATTCTAGATTTGGGGATGACGGTATAGACGAACACCCTAGTGGGGCCCACCAACTCACCCGTCGTCCATCAAATACCTCTCCATAGTCTAGAGATAAACTTGCAATCTCTATTAGAAACTATAACCTTTTATATCCCAGTAATCGAATGATCTCACACACGTATAATTGTGCCAATTTGTCCATAGAATCAAACTATCAAATTCGAATAAAATGAGCAGACTTTGTAAGGCGATCTACTACCACCCAAATGACATTATGTCCCTGTCTCGACTTAGGAAAACCTATAGCAAAATCCATCTTCACCTCTTCCCACTTCCACTCTGAAATGGGCAACGATTATAGAAAATATCTCAGTCGTTGATGTTCTGCTTTCACTGACTAATATGTTTCACATTTTAGAAATAAAATCTGTCACATCCTCTTTCAATTTGGGACACCAAAATATATCTTTCAGATCGCTATACATTTTACTACTTTCTGGTTGAATAGTATAGCCAGAATAATGAGCTTCATGTAGAATAACTAATCTAAAATCTCTTGATCTCGGGACCCACAATCTATTCTTGTAGAAAATAAAATTAGAATCAGATATTCGTAGTTCATATTTCTTACCATGCTTGATCAAATTAATTAGTTTCAAATCTAACTTTTGAGTTTTATGAATCATTTCCTGTAAATAAGGTCGTATAATCATCTGAGCCAGAATATCATAATCTTGATCAACAGAAGAAATCACCTCCAATTGTAGCCTCTCCATATCTCGAATTAAATACTCATCAAAAGTAAGTTGAATATATGATAATCCAGAAGATTTTTTGCTCAAAATATCTATAACAAAATTAACCTTACTAAACTGATGTTGAATAGTCAGATCATAGTCTTTAATCAACTCAAGCCATCTCCTTTGTCTCAAATTCAAATCCTTCTGGGTGAATATGTATTTCAGGCTTTGCTGATTAGTAACGATCTCACATTTGATACCATGTAAATAATGTCTCCAGATCTTCAAAGCAAATACAATAACATCAAGTTCAAGATCGTCAATAGGATAATTTCTTTTAAGTGGCTTTTACTTTTTAGAATCATAGGCTATAACATTTCTATATTGTAACAGTATATATCCTAGTCCTCTCAATGAAGTATCACTGAATACCTAAAATCTTTTTGTAATAGATGGAAGAGTTAAAATTGGAGCAGAAGTTAAATAATCCCTTAGCTTCTAACAATTGGCCTCACAATCAGGTGTCCAGAAAAAAGATACTAACATCTGAGTTAGTCTCGTCAAAGGCACAAAAATTAAAGAAAATCTTTCCATAAATTTCCTATAAGATTTGGTCATACCTAAGAAACTATGTATCTCAGATACAATATTATGCCTCGACTAATCAACAACTGTATGAACCTTGTGTGGATCTATAATAATACTTACACTGCTTACCATGTGCCCCAAAAATGATATGCTCGTCAACTAGAACTCACATTTAAAGAACTTTGCATATAATTGATGTTGTATCAGAGTCGCCAGAATAATCCTCAGATAACTAGCATGATCTTTCTTAAAAGCAGAATAAATTAAAAATATCATTGATAAAGACAATAATAAATTGATCCAAATAATCTCTGAACACTCTGTTCATCAAATTTATGAAAATTGTTGGTATATTAGTCACCCCAAAAGGCATGACTAAGAACTCATAACGTATATATCCCATACTGAAATCAATCTTCATTGCATCAGACTCTCTCAATTTTACCTGATAGTATCCAAATTGCAGATCAATCTTGGAAAAGACAGAAGATCCAAAAAGTTGATCAAACAAATCATTGATCCTCAATAAAAGATATTTATTCTTGATTGTGATTTTGTTTAATTCCATGTAATTAATGCACATATGCATCGTACCATCATTGTTCTTCACAAATAAAATAGGTGCTTCCCACAGAGACACACAAGGATGAACCAATTTTTTGTCAACTAATTCCTAATGCTATACATTTAACTCATGAAGCTTCTTAGGTGCCATCCTATATATAGCCTTAGATATCAGGGTCATATCCAGAAATACATTAATGCATAACTTTATATCTCTATATGGAGGCAAACTGGCTTACTATATAGGAAACACATCAGGAAACTCCCGCACTACTAGAATATCAGAAAGAAAATCATAATATACTCTACCATTTATAACAACAACAACAACAACATCAAGCCCTTATCCCACTACGTAGGGTCGGCTACATGAATCCTTTTTCTCCATTGTGTCCTGTTAAAAGTCAAATTCTCATTTAAATCTAATAAAGAAAGATCATTTCTAATATTTTCTAACCAAGTCTTTTTAGGTCTACCTCTACCTTTCTTAACATAAGTCAAATCTAAGACCTCTACTTTCCTAACCGGGTCATCGGGAGGCCGCCGTTTTATGTGACCAAACCATCTAAGGTGACTCTCTCTAATCTTATCTTCCACTGGAGCTACTCCAACCTTTTCACGAATATGCTCATTTCGTATCCTATCTCTAAGGGTAAAGCCACTCATCCACCTGAGCATCCTCATCTTTGCAACACTTAACTTAATCATATGCTTCTCTTTTAATAGCCAACATTTTGCTCCATAAATCATTGCAGTCTCACCACCATCTTATAGAATTTTCCCTTAAGTTTGAGGGGTACTTTTCTATCACACAATAAGCTTGAAGCATTCCTCCACTTCAACCATCCAACTTGGATTCTACTGATAATATCCCCATCTATTTCACCATCACTCTGAACTCCAAAATGTGTACTCTTATTAATGACTTGATCGCCCAAAGTCACAATCCCCTCACTAGGTCTATTATTACTAAAATTACATTCCATATATTCTATTGTAGATCTACTCAAGCGACCTTTAGACTCTAAGGTTGACCTCCACAATTCTAGTTTACCTTCAACTCCCTCTCTTGTCTTATCAACAAGAAGAATATCATCAGTAAAAAGCGTACACCAAGGTACATCCTCTTGCAAATTTCTAGTGAGAACATCCATGACTAAAGCAAAAAAGATATGGGCTAAAGGATGATCCTTGATGTAATCCAACCGAAATAGGGATATACTTGGTCAAACCACCTTGTGTTTGAACACAAGTAATAGCTCCTGCATACATATCTTTAATGATTTGAATATAAGAGTTATTAATTCCTTTCTTTCAAGAACTCTCCATAGCACTTCTCTTGAAACTTTATCATATGCTTTTTCTAAATCAATAAATATCATATGTAAATCCTCCTTATTCTCTCTATATTTCTCCATCAAACCTCTTAATAAATGTATGGCTTCCATAGTAGACCTACCCAGCATGAATCCAAATTGATTTTGAGAAACATTAGTATCATGCCGCAACCTATGCTCCATAACTTGTTCCTATAGTTTTAAAAGTATGACACATTAACTTAATTCCTTTATAATTTGCACAATCTTATGCATCACCTTTATTCTTAAAAATAGGGATTAACACACTCATTCTCCACTCATATGGCATCTTTTTAGTCTTCAAAATAGTATTAAAAAGTTTAGTAAGCCAAGAAATTCCTTCATCTCCTAAGCATTTCCACAGCTCTATTAGAATATCATCAGGTCCAACAGCTTTTCCACCCTTCATTTTCTTTAAAGCCTCTCTAACTTCAGTTTTACTAATATGCCGATAAAAATAGAAATCCTTATTTTCATTTAGGATGCTAAGGTCACTACAGTCAATTTTATTTTCACATTCTTCATTAAAAAGTTTAGCAAAATATCTCATCCACCTTTGTTGAATATCATCTTCTAAAAAAGGTACTTTTTGATTTTCATCCTTAATACACTTCACTTGAACTAAATCCTTACTACTCCCATCTCTTTGTTTGGCTAACTTATACATATATCTTTCTTCCTCCTTAGTATATAAATCAGTAAAAGCTAAACTCTTTGTATTGCATATTGCTTTCTTAGATTTCTTACGTGCCTCTTCATATATTTTTCAATTATCAGAATTTTTACAATTAAACAAATTTTTATAACAAATCTTCTTATTTTTAATTTTTTCTTGCACATTTGGATTTCACCACCAACTATTTTTACTATTAGGAGCTTTTTCCTTTGAAACTCCAACCACATCTTTTGCAATATTCTTAATATCACTAGCCACTTTTTCCCACATAACATTTGTATCCTCGTGCCCAGACAAAATCTTAAGATCTAAAATCTTACTCTCAAAAAGATTTTTGTTAATATTCTTTAAATGCCCCCATCTAATCCTAGAATATCGTTTTACTTTATTTTTTATTTTTTATCCCATTATCTTCAAGTCTAAAACCAATAAACGATGTTGGGTACATAAATTTTCATTTGGAATAACTTTACAATCTTTACAATCTAAACGATCTAATTTTCTTATAAGAAAATAATCAATCTGAGTTGTACTATATCCATTTTTATAAGTAATGAGATACTCATTTCTTTTCTTAAATAAGGTATTAACAATTAAAAAATCATAAGCTAAACAAAAATATAATATGGACTTACCACCTTCATTTGTCATTCCAAACTCATGGCCACCATAAATGCTTTTAAAATCATCTACCTCTCTACCAACATGTCCATTTAAATCTCCTCTAATAAAAACTCTTTCTTCAAGAGGTATCTTTTGTATTAATTCTTCTAAGTCATTCTAAAATTTTAATTTTGAACCTATATCCAAACCCACTTGAGGAGCATAAGCACTTATAATGCTAATAATCTTAGCAACAACAACAATCTTTAAAACTATAATTCTATCTCCAATTGTATTAATATTTATAACATTATTCTTCAAACTCTTATCTAAAATTATGCCTACACCATTTCTATTATGACTCCTATATGAATACCAAAGTTTAAATCCTAAACTATCAATGTCCTTAGCATTTTCTCCAACCCATTTAATTTTCTAAATGCAATATTTATCTTCCTATGAATCATAATATCTATTAATTCCATTAATTTTCCTGTAAGGGAACCTATATTCCAAGTTCCTATCCTAATTTTAGTTTTATGGACTAGCTTTTTTGCCCACATTCATCCTTGATGTGGGAACCCTTGCCAATTTAACACTGCACCCGGGCGGCGGTGCAACAACCCTTGCACACTTGTCGCTGTATTCAGGCCATACAGCGCGTCACTTCTAGGGGATGCCTTAGCATTAATATAATTTTTTAAAGGATTCATGTCATTATTATTTGACAAGTTTTATGCTGGTTGTCGACTACCTAATGCAACCCTCCACTTTTCTCATCCAGGACTTGGGACCTGACAACGGCAGTGTTTCTACCATTTATAACTGATGCCAAAAATACCATATAACTCTTCTTGTATAATTTTTTTTTACTTGTACAATAGAGATCAAACATGATAAAACTCCTATAACATCCTAAAATAGATAGCTCTCACTACTCATAATTAATATAACTTGCTTCTTCAAATAATAAATCTGAGCCTCATATCGACTCAACCTGTCCATTCCCAAAATAACATCAAATTCAAAAAGAGCCAACAAAATCAAATTTGACCTTCACATCCCATCAGATATCTTAATATCATATAAACAAACTCTACTAGTTATCATAACATCCCTAGTTGATACATTAATAGCAAAAAAAGGCAGTAAAACTAAAGAAAAGTGTAATAAATAAATCAAAATAATGCTCAAAAATAAATGAATGTCTAATTCTAGAATCAAATAAAATATGACATGGCTAATCAGAAATGTAAGCGGTACTTATCACAATATTTAGGGCATCCCGAGCCTTTTGTTGAGTCAAACTATACATATGTGACTGAACTAGAGCTAAAACAAAAGAACTACCAAACTCTCTCTGACCTGTACACAATCTACTTGCTAATGAACCTGCTACAAAACCAGAATCGTTACCTCTACCAGATGATCTCTTCGAAAAAGTGATATCATGCAAAACATTGATCATGTCTCAACTATCCTTAGTCTCCCTGCAAGCCTAACTGAACTCTCAAGTCATGGCTCAAAACGTCGGTCAAGTCTTGACTGTGGACACTTAGATGTCATGTGTCCAAACTGCCCGCACTTGAAACACTATCCTGGTATCCTATAACACAAACTAGAATATTGTTTACTATAATCGCGACACATTGGTGTTCCACTGACAAATTCAGAACTGGCTACATATCCACTACCAAAAATTGCCATATATATTGGTTGTCCGCCTCTCCTTGACTCTCAAGGTCTGAATCTACTCTTCTTCCCAGAAAATCCACTGCTAGAAGTCTCGCCACTAAACCTCTTTCTACTAGTAGTCCACCGCTACTGAGTAGCTATCAGATCATTCTCAATCAGACGAGCTCACTCTACCAACTTAATGAAATTAAAGATATCAAAAGGGACCAGTGATTGCCTCAGACTATCTCGGAGCCCCCTCAGAAACCTATAACACTTCTCTTTGGGAGTGCTAACTAACTATGGAGCATATATGGCCAAAATAGTAAACTTTGGCTCATACTGCATCATAGTCTAACTTTTTTGAACTAACCTCAGAAAAGTCTCCTACATCTAATAACATGTAGAAGGTGGTACAAACCAAGCTCGCAGAGAACTCCTCCCAATTTATTAAAGAGTTCAGCCTCCCCTAAAATTTCTCTTCATGTTGGCTCATCTAGCAGTGTTCTGCTTCACCATCTAATACAAAAAATGTCAGTAATATTTTTCTCTCAGGATTATACTACATACCATCAAATATCTTTTCTAGTCTCCTCAATCACTCACATACTGCTATGGGCTTAACAACACCCTCAAACCTTGGAGGCTTTAATCTAAAAAATATCTACAGATGGCAGTCAACCTCATTATATATAAGAGCAGGAATTCTGCTATATGCTTCACCTATCAACTAGGTCATTAGACTAACAAATTGCAAAACTACATCAGAATTGATTGTTGAAGTAGTACTATAAGCAGGTGCTATCTGACTGGCACTCTGTCCATTTATCATATATGGGTCTAACAGATCCACATTCACATAGATTACTCAATTGACCCAAATGAACACACATGCACAGAAAAAATAAACATAAAATAATGCTTAGACATACCCAAAATTATGTCACTTGACCTATAGATCAATTTATATAGCTCTATTTTATAATCAATTTTCAAAACTACTATTCTTATTCCAAAAATGTTTGTCACAACCCAACTCAATAAGACCCACAAACTAAATAGGTCCTATCGTGTTGAGTTGCAACAGACGAATCTTAAGATCTTTCAATTTTTTAGAAATCATCTTCTAAATTAACTTAAAAATAATAATAAATATTGAGATGCTAAAAATATCTAAAGTATTGAAAAAAAAACTCATCCATAAAAATCCTCTTTTTATTATTGACCTCGATGTTGACCTTGAATTGGGCTCAGACCCATGCCTTGGGTCAACCTAGTTGACCACGTCAACTCAGGTTGACCCATTAAGCCTATATGGACCCAAGTCAATTTTAAATCGAATCCAAACTCAATCCTTGGACTCAACCCCCATCTCTTGGACTTGATTGACCAGGTTGACCAAGCCAACCCTTGACTGGTCAACCCAAGCCTTTATTAGGTCATAATGACCCATCTAAGCCTTTTAAGACCCATTAACCCATTTTAAATAATTTCCTATTAGGTTCTAATTGAAAACCACGGCCAATTCAAATAGGTTTCCCTCCTAATTAGCCCAAAATCTAATCCTAGCCATCCATGTTAGGCCTAGGGTTATAAATAGGGAAGTTTAAGGTTTGCTAATGGATCTTTGGAAAAGTTCTCCCACTCCAGACCTCCTCAACCTTTGAGACTTCGGGTGAGAGCTCCCCTTAACTCCTTCCACCTTTCCCGACCTAGCCCCACCGCCAAACCCTCGCCAGCGGCGAGATCTCCGGTGAACTGAGGCTAGGAACGTTCCAAGTGATTTTGCCGTCGATCCAAAGCTTATTTGACCATGATTTCTTCTACAATTAGGAGCGTGGACAATCTACAAGTGCAATAAGCCTTTAAAAGGTTCAAACCATCCACAATCCAAGGTAAAATCTCAAACCCTAGGTTAGAACACTTAGGTCTAAATAGCCTTTCGTACACCTCATTTTAGACCGCGATTTTTATCCCACACGAATGCTCTTCATGTATAGAGTCTAGGGTTAAAATTTCATGCAATTTGGTCCATCCGATCGAGAGAACGAGGCGAAAAATGCATCCGCCTTCGGTTTCGCCCTAGGTCTACGCATACGAGATCTTCGCCATTGATCGCTTGATCAACAGATCCCGTCGTTCCGTGGTTCTGTCCGAACCTCTGGATCGATCCCACGGTCGCTCGCCTTGTCCGACTCAATCAGAGCCATCCATCCAAACAGTGGGAGATCGAACGACTGGGATTCCACGCTAATGTGGTTAAGTGACCGGCGCCAATTCCGACGCCACAACAATCATTGCCAATGATTGCGTGGCGGCGCAATCATTGGCAATGATTGGTCCGCGGTTGTGGGAGCCAATCAGAGCCCGACGCGTGTCCCGTCGCCGCCGGATTAACGATTAATTAGGATTTTAATTAGTTTTAATTATCTTTTTAACCCAATTTCTTCAAAAAATTATTATAAATTATTTATAGGTCCAAAAAATGCATATAATATATCAAATCGCTCGTATTTTCATCCTCTTCAATTTAAAATTAAAATCATTTAAAAATAATTATTATATTTTAAATTATTTAAAAAATAATAAAATCTTCTTTTTAAGTTAATTATTATATTATTATTATCATTATTATTTAATTATTATTTTAAATTACTAATAATTATTTTGTTATTTTTATTAACTATTATTATTTTGTTATTATTAAACTATTATTATTATTATTTTTGATTATTTAAATTATTTTTAATATATAATTTTTATTATCATTATTTTGAAATTGAATTAGTCATATTTTCATATAATTATTAAATCACTTTAGTTATTTAATTATATCACTATTATTGCTTAATTACTTTAATTATACCATTATTACTTATGCTTATTTAAAATTCAAAAACTTTAATATTTATATTTATCTTATTTTAATGATTTTTTCAATTATTAATTAGTTTAAAATTATTTAAAAAACCTTTTTAAATACCTTTAAACTTCCAAAAATTATAAATTTCTCGTTTAAGTCAAACTTCGACGCACAATACCTCATTCTTTTCAGAAAAATATAAAATTTAATTTGAAACTATTTTCAGAGCCCAAAAATTTTTTTTTTCTGGCCAATGATTTCTTTATTACTTAATTACCTGACTATTTAACTATTATTTAATTATTTTAAAACTAAAAAGTTATTTTCAAATACAAACTATTTTGAAACCTCACTGTGTTGGCCAGTAGATCTCTCATCCCTATACATTAAACTATTTTCTAATACTTTATTTTTAAACCTATATAATTATTAACATTTATGTATTTTAAATCATTTTAAAACTTATAAATTATTTAAATTCCTAAACCTTGAGAGATCTACTTGTGAGATTTTAAACCTAGGCTATGTATGTGAATAGCATTCATGTGGGGAGGATTAGTGGGTGATTGAGCCCCAATCATTCACTAATCACTTCATTAATCTCTTTACTTTAGTGTCTCATAGTCCTTTGTATATGTAGGTTACACAAGCACCTAGCTTAGGCTCTCCTAGATCTAAGGACATGTTTGGTGTGTTTATGTTTACATTGAATTTCCTTTATGTGACCCCAAGGGTTAGTCTCAAAGACTTATTCAAACCTATACAATGTAGTGACACCCTAAGGACAATAATGAAGGACCCGTCTAGCAGATTTAGAGAAATTCTAGGAGCTAGGGTTTACCTCTGATTGACTTGAAACTTGAACCCTGTGAACTTAGTAACATTATGAACTCCCTAGAATTTTTTAGGACCCATTAGACCCCTTAATTAACAAACCCTAATTTACCTTTTAATTAGGACCCGATGACTTCAGAAAATTCTAATAAATTCAAATTAAATCATAAAATTACCCATAATATATCAAACTCTTCAAAATTCAGTCCTTAATATAAGAAAAATAAAATCCCTTTAATTTGATTTCAATCTAAACTTTAATTTAATTTTGACTAAAAATTATCTTTTAATTAAATTAAATTAAATTAAATTATTAAAAATTCCAAATTTCTTCCAAACACTTGGGAACACTTCTTTATGTCATTCCTGACCTTTGGGGGTGATTCTAAATAGTTTGGAACTAATTTGGATCAAAGTCCATAAAACAGCCTTTAATCAAATAATTTCGATAATTCATTAAATAACCCAAACTTTGAAAATTCATAACTAATTCTAGAAAACTCTAAATTGGGCAAACTCAAAGGAATTCAAATCACATTAGGGTCTAGTATTTATAAAAAATATTAGGATTCTAAAAATCAACTTAAATAAAAAGTCAACAATCCGATCAAAGTTAGGTCAAAACGAGGCCAAAACTTCCAAAATTCATAACTTTGGATAGAAGAATCCAAATTGGGCATGCTTACAGTCTAACTGATTGGGTTAAGATCTATTATTTTATAAAAATACTAAATATTCACAAACCCCCCTTTAATCAAGAAGTCAGTTTTAGACCCATTTGACCTAGTGGATAGGGTGACCCCGAACTTTCTAACAACTCACTGACTCAACTTAAATTTTAAAAAACATCATCCTAAGCTTTTAGTTAACATCCTAACCTGATAATAAATCAATTAACATCACCCCTCTTTAACCTCTACCCAATTAAATCAACTTAATCAACCCATGATTGCTACTAGGTAACCCATGCCTACGAGGCTATTGACTTAGCCCCAAGGAAGGTGAAATAAACTTCACGGCGTGAAACAAAGGTAGTAATCACCAAACCCTTAAAACATACCCAATTTAATCCTTAACACATTAATATTTAAACTCAAATCTAAACCTCTCCTAAAGACCTTCAACAAATTTGGACACTAGATAACTTCAACTAACTACCCACCTTAGGATCTATCTCAGCTACACAGCCTTTTACACACACTTAGATGGTTTGCTAGGGCACCACTTCTAGACCTAGGCTAGGCCGGTGTTTACTTTCCTATTGCGTGCCGAGTTTTCTGAGATTTTACTACATGTTGTGATTGAGTTGTTGGTATGTTTGTTTACTTTTACTGCACTCTGTGAATTGATGTGATTGCACGATAGATTACCCATAGGTTAGAATCAATTTTAATACTAACGATATTTTTTACAGGTGGCCATGCTCATGCAGCGCTAATAAAAGGGGGGCAATAATCATGATTTAAATACTAACGTTGTCTTATGCAGACGCTTCAAAAATTTGCTCAGCCCCCCTAAATAAATGAGGGCTAAATAATAAATCATCATATAACAGTTACAGGTGCTCCAGAACTGCTTAGCCCTCAAAATAATTAAGAGCACGGCCAAGTGTGGCTGTGATGAGTATTTTTATTTTCATATAAACTGCTTTTGATATATAAATTGCTTGGGATGATTTTATTAGGATAACCCTGCAGGAGAGTCTAGAATTTACTGCTTTATATTAATATAAATTATTTGTAAAATGGGTATTGAGTTATGAAAGTGCACCTTTGAGTGGGGATACACAGATCCAAAGGTTAGATTCCCAAAAGAAAAGGACACCTAGTATGAGGATAGTCCTTTTCTATTTAGGAGTCCAAATTTGAATCACTTCACTACATGAGGTGGAGAGAATAACCTCCCATTTGGGGGAGAGTTTTCTTATCCACCCTTGGTATTCAATTACAACAAATCCAAGGAGCTCGAAGAGGAGGAGATCCAGGAGTCCAAGGAAGAGAAGATCAAGAATTTGAAGACTAAGAGTATCCCACTCAAAGTCACTTACGTCTGTTCTAGGATTAGAAATCCGGGTTATTAGTAGTGGTGCCCAGCCACTTAATTTTTTACAGACCCTGGTTTGTAATTAAGGGCAGTTGGCATATGGACATTTAATTGATTAATTTGGTTATTTATTGTGTTTGATTTGATGTTTCTTGCGCATAGATCTGTATGCTTTTCTTAGTTTATTGGCGATTCACATGCCGCTTTTGTTTTAGCCTGGATTTCGTTAGGCTCTCTAAGGACTAAAATATCTACTCATAACTAATATTAAAAATTTTAGGGTTTAAATAACATAGAAACCTAACGACCTAGGAAACTGCCGGAATCATTCGGGGTCACATGTATATTAATGCACACACTCTCTCCTTCTGTAAGACACTTCCCCGCCTGCGGGCAGAGTCCGGATAATCTGGCCTATGAGAATGAGGTGCCGAACCTGAGGAAGCCCAGTCTACTTCTAAAAATCTATTTTTATAAGCCTTTTTAAATTTCCATGCATACCTGATTTGGATACTTTAACTAGCATGCATTGCATTAGAAATCAACTAAATTAAAATTTTAATTGCATTAGCTCTAGAAGCATTCACCCTATATAAGTCTGGAGCCAATTAGGAAACTCTCTAGACGTCGGCCCCATTTCCAAGAACTATGACCTACCCACCCATCTTTTATAAAATGACTGAACTCATGATTTTGAAGCGACTAGGTGGTTAGCTGGTTCCCCAATCCAGGCCGGAGAAAGTCTAGATTTTGCATTGCATTAGCTAGGACACGGGTGTTAGTGTTACATAGAACACTAAACCCACTTTAGACTTAGGGCTCAAGAATACTATTATTTTATAGTATGTCTCATTAGTAGGTAAGTCTTCTATCATCTAGAGATGATAAACCCTACCTATCCTCATCACACGGATGACACCACCTCCATCCTTCTCTCTTGTATATTTCGAGTACATGATTTATTTCTTTTCTCCAGTTTTTTCTCACTACCTTAGTCCCTCCGGATGCTGATCTGAGCCGTGTATGTTGACTAAGCCTAGCTGAACATTTCTTCCACTTTGAGTAGGATTTCCTAGTCTCTTCCCTATGTGCCGATCCCATGTGAGAGTATAATATAGAATCCTTAATCAAGAGTTTTCTCAGGCCCCGGCTTGAGATGTAATTAACCACAAGGGCTTGCGCCCATGGGAAAATGAATCCCACTTTTAAATAAACCCCACTCGAGCTGATGTATCGGGTGGGGGAAACCCATTGAGATGATCAGATCATACATATTATTATCCATCGGGGTGTGCTAGTGAGAGCCACTATCCTCAATGGTTAATCATATGTCTGATCGAATCTACCTTCCCATTAGCGATACCGTCCAGATATTTTGTCCTTTCGGAGGTCCACACTCCATGTCAGAAAAGAGAAGAGAATAAAGAATGATAAAATTTGCTCAAAATCATGCATAAATCCTGTAGTTTTGTACATGTCCGGTGCCGTTTAAGTCACATCCCACGATTTCTGCTTGAATCCTGCCTCAGTCGCTGCCTTTTTGCGTTGATAAAATAAGAGGGAAGCTCTCGTTCTCTACCCCCCACTCTCAAGAACTCCTGTAAAGCTCTCTGCTTTCCCACGCAAAAACCCCAAACCCATCGCCTCTTCACCGCAAGCTGAAGGCGACACCTTCTCTGTCATTCTATCCTCTGCAACCACAAGAAGTCCCAACTCCACAACACTTCCCCATCGCAAGCCAAATCGAGCCCCTTCCATAGCCAAATCTCATACCTCAGCCAGCCGAATCCTTCATCTCCTCAAGCTCTAATCGACCTCCACTCCAACGCCGACCCTCCGATCTCATCCGAACCCAGTGCCTGTACCAAATCTCTATAGACCTACCGACCTCCAACGCTCGATTCCACTGTGCCGAAGCCACTGCCTTGTCTGATCCTCTATTGTGATGTAATCCTCCGTTTCCTTTTCCTCTAGCTGGCTCCAAGCTGAAGACTCCCTCGACCGAGCTCTATCTGACATTCCCTATAGCCGACCCTAGCTAAACCTCACGCAAAAGCCACTACAGCCTCCATCCACATAAATCTGCCTTGACTTTCCTTTCTCTTTCATGTGATTACCTTTATCTTTCTATTGTGGTACCTCACATCCACTACATAGCAGCAAACAACACTCTAAAATCCCACCTAAACCAACAACCCAAAGGCTAAAAGCCCACCTATATATATATCTGTGTGTGTATGTGAGGGAAACAAAAAAAAGAAAGAAAAAGTAAAAAAAAAAAAAGGTTAAAAAAAGAAGTTAAAAAAATGGAGAAAAAAAGAAAATAGCAAAAAAAAAAAAAAGAAATATGAAAATTTAGAAAAACTGATCCCCCCCCCCCCTAAAGTCTTATATTCGGTGTTTGTGGTGCGCCGAGGGACCCCCTACGCACGCTTTTCTCTAGCATGGTGGGAGGGTGCTCGGTGCTGTTGCAAATCTGGTTTTGATGATGACAAACATGTTTCCAGTGTGTTTTGCTTGGCTAATCTGTTTCAGGCACAAAAGACCGCGAGCCACTCAAGCCAACTCAAGATCGGGTCCAAGTGTGTCAAATGTATGATTTTTCTTTTTATTGAGTCAAGTGTAATGTAACTGATTCCCTAGCTAAGTAACCTTGCACACACACACTCAGGGAGAGAGATTGAGTGAATTAGAGTTTCTGTTAAAAATTTGTTCAGATCGTCCTGGACGATCTCCACATCATCCTGGACGATCCAATTAAAACAGAAACCATAATTAGGTCGACTAAGTTAAGAGGGTCTGAATGAGCCGATCGCCCTGGACGATCTCCGGATCGTACGGGACGATATGCCCAAATCAGAAACTCTCAGCCGCCAGATCAAGTTAGGCAAGTTCTTATTTTTAGATACTTGGTCTGATCGTCCCGGACAATACGTGTATCATCCCGGACGATCCAGTACAATCATGCCTAATTTAATCTGGTAATTAAGGAAAGCAATTTATTTTTGGTTGATACGATCATATCGTCCTGGACGATCGCAGGATCGTCCCGGACGATCTTGATCGTCTAGTGCATTTAAGCTGTACATCCAGAACTATGTACAGGATGATTTGGGGCCTTTTTGAACTAATCGTACCGAACGATGACCCTATCGTCCGAGACGATCAAGTCATTTTTTGGTCGTCCAGCACAGATTTCTCTGAACGACTCGAACTGTCTTCTGGATGATTTCCCTCAATTTGAACTAATCGTCCCGGACGATCGCAGGATCGTACGGGACGATATGAACAACTTTTTCTACTGATCGTCCAGAAGAGCCAGATCGTCCAGGCTGAAACAGCTGAATTTGAACTAATCGTACAGGACGATCTATAGATCGTCCTAGACGATCTTGGCCGACCAGTTGAGATTTAGGGCAAATTTTAAGCCCTCCTTTAAAAGAACTTTTTCCAATTTTTGGAAAAATCTTTTGCTACCTTCATTTCCTCAAAAACCCTAGAGAGAGAGAGAGAGAGTTGGGAGAGAGAGAGAGAAGATCGTGTGAGGGGGAGTTAGTGAGGGATTCACTAAGGTTGCTCCGAGCACGGATCAGAGTCGTCTTCTCCGCTCGTCGTCTTTCGTCTAGTCGGTGTTCGTCGTGGGAGGATCGTTCGCAAGAAGATCTGGGGTTCTCTGCCTGCTTCAGGTGGAAGCAAAAGGAGTTCGTAGGTTCTCTGCCTGCTTCAGGAGGAAGCGAAAGGAGTTCGAAGGTTCTCTGCCTGCTTCGGGAGGAAGCGAAAGGAGGTCGGGTTCTCTGCCTCACCGTGTGGTGAAAAGGAGGTTTTTGTACAGGCTTCTCCGCCTTGCTGTGGGAGCAAAAGGAGAGACACTTTTGTTTAGTGCAATACCCGGAGGGGAGGCTCCGGGGAGTGGACGTAGGTCAAGTTGACCGAACCACTATAAAATCTGGTTTGCTATTCTGATTCAATTCTGCACTTTAATTTTTCCTGATATTAACTGCTTGGGTGAATATCTTTGGTTGATCTTTTTATCGTTGTTTTAATTCGTTTCCGCTGCACGTTATAAAAAGATTTTCATAGTTATCGTGAAATTTTTAAATAACCAATTCACCTCCCTCTTGGTTAGCCTCGGGACTAGTTCACTAGGGCTTAACATCCCTATCGAACTTTCAAGTGGTATCAGAGCGGGATTCAAAATTTAGGTTTAAAAACTTTTGAATTTGATCCATGGCTAACTGTAATAATCGTAATACTGCTGAAGGATATTCTATTACAAGACACTGTTGTTTGACAATATTCCTTTTGATTTTTGGAAAACACACATGTCTACTTTTCTACAGTCTATTGATTATCGCATATGGATGTTAGTTAAGGACGGATACGAACCACCTTTTAGACTGATTAACAATGTGAAAACTGAACTGCCTTTTACTGATTGGACGTTTGATGATCATGATTTAGCACAGTTAAATGCAAAATGCTTGAACTGTTTCTTTTGTGCTTTAAAATCCGAAGACTATATGCGTGTTTCTACTTGTACAACGGGAAAGGAAATCTGGGATAGATTATGCATAACATACGAAGGTACAACCGAAGTCAAACAGTCTAGGTTAAACATCTTGCTACATGATTACAAACTTTTTCGCATGAAAACCTAGTGAGACTATTTTAGAAATGTACACAAGGTTCACTCAGATTGTTACCTCTTTGCATATTCTAGGTAGAGAACTTACTAACTACGAAAGAGTGAACAAAATTCTAAGATGTTTGCCTGCTTCTTATGATGCTAAGATTACTGTTATTACTGAATCTAAAGATTTAAACACTTACTCTATTGACAGTTTACTTGGATCACTCATTGCTTACGAGCAAGGGGTGAACCAAAGGCAACTTGATGCAGGTGAACGCAAGAAAGAGAAGACAGTGGCACTAAAGGCCAAGGATTCAGATGCTAGCTCTTCCGGGTCTGATAGCGATGATGTTGCCTTAATCACAAGGCAATTCAAAAGCTTTCTAAGGAAGAAATATAAGAACTATCAGAAGTGGAACAAGGGTAAGTCCAATAAAAATTTTAAGAGTTCATCTGAATCTGTTTGTTTTGAATGCAGGAAGCCTGGACACATAAAGGCTGATTGTCCAACACTTAAAGCTCACCCAAGCAAGGAGAAGGGCGAGGAGAAACTAAAGTTCAGAAAGGACAAGAAGCGGATTCAGAAGGCGTTCTGGGCAGACTCTGCATCCGACTCTTCTGAGACTGAAGCTGAAGAGGAGGAAACAAACTTGTGTCTTATGGCTGATGATCACCCTGGTCAGTCGGATCAGGAAGAGGTATGTGAGCTTACCTACGATCAATTATATGAAGTTTCTGAAAGAATTCATACATCGTATAGGAAGCTTAAGAAAACTCATACTAGTTTAAAATTAGATTACTTAACTTTGCAAAAAGAGCATGATTCTGTAGTTAAAGATCATTCCACACTTGATTCAAATCACATGTCTTTGCTTGATGAATTCGATGAGTTGAATAAAAAATATTCTGATTTAGTTTCTGAGCATGATTCATTGAAAACTACGCATGTGGACTTAGAAAGAGCTTTTAAAGAATTAGATACAATGGCATGTGAAGTAGAAAGTAGCAAGGGAACCTTGAAATTTGAAATTGCAAGTTTAAAGAAAGAAAATGAGTTTTTGAAAGTAAAGATCAGTGCTTTTGAAAAGAACAAAACACCGCCTACTTTTGAACAGTTTTATGCACCGCCACCTTTTGAAAAATTTGTTGCAAGTTCTTCAAAGCATGTTTCATATACATCTAGGAAGAGGCATTATCATCCACGTAGATTAGTTAACCCTTTTCCTGGTGTTAGATGTTTTTCATGTGGCATGTTAGGACATATTTCTCACACCTGCACTGTTCACCGTAGTACACATTGGGTGTGGAAACCCAAACTGCCTGTTTCACAGCACATCACGC
Source organism: Dendrobium chrysotoxum (assembly GCA_019925795.1). Taxonomy (NCBI): domain Eukaryota; kingdom Viridiplantae; phylum Streptophyta; class Magnoliopsida; order Asparagales; family Orchidaceae; genus Dendrobium; species Dendrobium chrysotoxum. The sequence goes on from CM034312.1 coordinate 587,186, forward strand.
ATGTATTGCATTCTTCTTTTCATAAGAAGGAACCCAAACCTATTTGGGTTCCTAAGACTGACGTTTGATACTTTTGTAGGAGTGCTCTCACACAAGACCTCGTGAGAGCATGTGGTACCTGGACAGCGGATGTTCTAGACATATGACTGGAGATGCAAATCAGTTCATTTCGCTGGAGGCCAGAGCTGGAGGCAAGGTTACACTTGGAGATAACACCACCAGGAAGGTGGTAGACACAGGTATAATTGGTGATTCAAAGAACTTTATGATTGATAATGTTTTGCTTGTAGATGGACTGAAACATAACCTGCTGAGCATCAGTCAACTCTGTGACAAGGGATACAGCATCAAATTCCTGCCCACTGACTGCATTTTAAGCTTAAATGATGAAGTTATTTTGCAGGGGCAAAGGATCAACAATGTCTACAAGCTGGATGTAAGTAGCATTAAATTTGATAATTCAATTTGCTTAAAAACTGCTGCTGATGAGTCTTGGTTATGGCATAGGAGATTGTGTCATGCCAGTATGAAAACCCTTAGGAGAGTCACCCAAAAGGACTTAGTTCGAGGTGTGCCCAAGCTTAAGTTCACTAAGGATCACCTGTGTGATGCCTGTCAGTTGGGGAAGCAAGTCCAGTCCTCTTTTCACTCTGTTAAGGACATTAGCACCTCTAGACCTTTAGAAGTTCTTCACATGGACCTCTTTGGACCCATTAGCACTGCTAGCTTAGGGGGGAGAGTCTATGGTTTTGTGATTGTAGATGATTATTCGAGGTTCACTTGGGTTAAGTTTTTGTCACATAAATATGAGTCATTTGATGAGTTTAGATCCTTCTCTACTTGGATTCAGAAGAAGTTAGGATGTGAGATTATTACCATCCATAGTGATCACAAAGGGGAATTTGAAAATGAAAGGTTTGGAAGCTTTTGTGAGGATCATGGGATTAGTCACAATTTTTCAGCTCCTAGGACCCCTCAGCAGAACGGGGTAGCTGAAAGGAAGAACAGGACCTTAGTGGAAGCCGCTAGAGCCATGATTGCCGAGTATTCACTTCCAAAATACTTTTGGGCTGAAGTGGTGAACACTGCCTGTTATGTGCTGAATAGGGTGAATGTGAGAGTCAAACTGAGCAAGACACCTTATGAGATCATCAAGGGTAGAACTCCAAATCTGTCCCACCTCCATGTCTTTGGCTGTAAGGTTTTCATTCTGAACAACGGGAAGTCACCCTTAGGAAAATTTGACCCCAAATCTGATGAAGGAGTGTTCTTAGGATATTTAAGTGTGGGGAAATCCTTTAGGGTGTTCAATAGGAGGACTTTGGTGGTGGAAGAAACAACCCATGTAGTGTTTGATGAATCTGATCCTAAGGAGTCTAGATCTGAAGTAGAAGATGAAGAGATTATTGAGGTTACCCAAGGAGTTGGAAATACAAATTTGGAGGAAAGGGTAGAACCTCAAACAGAGTTGCCTAGAGATTGGAGATATTCTTCGAGTCATCCTAAAGAACTGATCTTAGGAGACCCTTCTGAAGGTGTTAGGACTAGGCATGGACTTAGGAAGGAAGTAAACCATTCTGCCTTTATCTCAATGACTGAACCCACCAACATCAATCAAGCCCTGTCGGATGAATTTTGGATTTTAACTATGCAGGAAGAATTGAATCAATTTGTAAGGAATGATGTTTGGGAGTTAGTAGAAAGACCTAAAAATCAAAGTATTGTGGGAACCAAGTGGGTCTTTAAGAATAAGATGAATGATTCTGGTGTGGTGGTGAGAAATAAGGCAAGATTGGTGGCTAAGGGGTATAATCAGATAGAAGAGATTGCTTTTGAGGAGACTTTTGCCCCTGTAGCTAGATTGGAAGCCATTAGAGTGCTACTAGCCTTTGCCTGTTATAAGGGATTTAAGCTGTTTCAAATGGATGTTAAGAGTGCCTTTTTAAATGGGGTAATTAAAGAAGATGTTTTTGTAGAACAACCCCCAGGTTTTGAGAGTTCCCAATATCCAAGTCATGTCTATAAATTAAAAAAGGCCTTATATGGATTGAAACAAGCACCCAGAGCTTGGTATGAGAGGCTTAGCACATTCCTGTTAGAAAGAGAGTTTGTTAAGGGGAGCGTAGACACCACCCTTTTTCTGAGGAGATTAGGAGATGACTTACTCATTGTCCAGATCTATGTTGATGATATAATTTTTGGATCTTCTGATAAATACTTATGTGAAGAGTTTTCTAAAACAATGAGTAAAGAGTTTGAGATGAGTATGATGGGAGAATTGTCCTACTTTTTGGGGTTTAGCATAAGGCAAACGGATGATGGAATCTTTCTCAATCAATCAAAATACACTAAGGACATTTTGAAGAAATATGAAATGGACAAAGCCAAGCCAATCAATACTCCCATGCCCTCCTCAGTTCAGTTAGATAAGGATTCAAATGGAAAATCTGTTGATCAGAAGAAGTATAGAGGGATAATAGGTTCACTGCTTTACCTGACTGATAGCCGACCTGATATCATGTTTAGTGTCTGTCTTTGTGCTAGGTTTCAGGCTGATCCTAAAGAGTCCCACCTGACTGCTGTTAAGAGAATTCTTAGATATCTTTTAGGAACCCCAAACCTAGGAATTTGGTACCCTAGGCACAGCACCTCTTTTGAGATCATTGGATATTCTGATTCTGATTTTGCGGGGTGTAGGGTGGATAGGAAGAGTACTTCTGGGACTTGTCAGTTCATAGGACAGTCGTTAGTCTCCTGGTCCAGTAGAAAACAGAACTCAGTTGCACTTTCCACTGTTGAAGCTGAGTACATTGCCTTAGGGAGTTGTGTGGCCCAAGTTCTTTGGTTGAAGCAGCAAGTCTTGAATTTAGGAGTACCTGTTGGCACAATTTCTGTTCTGTGTGATAATACTAGTACCATCTGTATCTCTAAGAATCCAATCCAATATTCTATGACCAAACACATTGACATTAGGCATCACTTCATTAGGGACCATGTTACAAAAGGGGACATTGAGCTACACCACGTAGCAACTGAAAATCAGCTGGCTGACATATTCATTAAACCACTGGCCTTTGACTCATTCAGCATTTTGAGAACCAGATTAGGAGTGATTGATATAAATGCTTGATTCTGATGACTGCTGATTTATGATTGTTATGATTGGTATTCTGATTTCTGTTAGTTAGTTTTTGTATTCTGATTTCTGATTTCTGTTAGTTAGTTTTGGTTTGATTATTTACTTTCAGTTGATTTTATTTCTTCTGCTGATTTCTGTATTACCCTTATTGTTAGTTTGATTTGAGTATTTACTTTGCTATGATTTTCTACCTGTTTTTATTTATTTACTAGTTCATATCTTGCACTTACTGTTTTATGCTTTTCAAGATCTGATCACCGCTCACTACTTCTGGTGATCTGAATTTTTGACTGGGAGTTTTTACCTTGTTTTGGTTTGGAAGCTGATAAGCAGTGATTGCCTTCGCTGAATCTGTTAAAGGGAAGAAACATTGATAATTGTTTCTCTTCCTCTAACTCCTTTACTGGTGTGTAGTTTCTTTTGAATAAAAATCATTTTCAAAATTAAAATGTTAGTTTTTGAAATAGAGATTATTTTATCTTCCTACAGTAATCTGCCTCATATCAATAGTGTTTTTCAAAGTCTTGAGTCTCATTACTTTGATTTTCTAAACCAAGTGATTGCATTTATCATATATTGTATGGCTTTTGTTTTGTAAATCGTTCTTCCTTACTGCGGAGAGTCATCTCCTATGTCTGGAAGATAATCTCACAGCTGAGACTCTTTAATGATTATGAAAAGGAGAAAGCTTATAAAAGATGCGCAGTGCGCCAGATAATTTGAAAAAGAGGCATAAAATGAGCCCAAAACTGAAAAGATGCGAAATTGCCAAATTGAATACACAAAGTGTATCAAAAATCAAAAGATGCGCAAAGCGCCAACCAATTTGAAAAAGAGGCACAAAATGAGCCCAAAACAAGCTTTCTTCCCTTTCAGATTGTTAAATGTCTTAGAGAAATCTGTGCGCCACTTAATATTTTTAAAAGCTTGAGTTTTGAAAATCCCGATTTCTGATCTTTTACTTTGTAACACTATTATATCAGATATTTTTCTGGAACGAGGCTTGAAAGGATTTCTTTTCAAATCTAATGTCTTTTATTCTGAATCGGATTTTTGTTTTTAAAGAGGTTTGCATCGATAAGGTGCCCGGGGTCAGAGCTACGAACGTTGATTATTTCCAACCTTTTCTGGATTTCAGCGCTGTCAATCGTCCTGTCATTGGTTTTTGAATCTAAAATCAAGAAAAAATTCTGATTTTCCTGTTGTGTAGTTGTTCTATTTAAGTTTTATTGTATGTTTTATTTCCGTGTTATGTTTTTCGCTCCCCCTTTTTGTGATGTCAAAAGGGGAGTCAGTTGTAGTCGTGTATGTTTTCAGTAGTAGTCGTGTATGTTTCTGTTTTCTGAGTCATGCTTCCTGTATTGTTTTAGCTGTTAAATAAAAATTTAAAAAATGTTTGTTTGTTTGATCTCCTAGTTTACTTTTATTTTCAGACTACTTTACAAATGTTTGCCATCATTAAAAAGGGGGAGATTGTTGCAAATCTGGTTTTGATGATGACAAACATGTTTCCAGTATGTTTTGCTTGGCTAATCTGTTTCAGGCACAAAAGACCGCGAGCCACTCATGCCAACTCAAGATCGGGTCCAAGTGTGTCAAATGTATGATTTTTCTTTTTATTGAGTCAAGTGTAATGTAACTGATTCCCTAGCTAAGTAACCTTGCACACACACACTCAGGGAGAGAGATTGAGTGAATTAGAGTTTCTGTTAAAAATTTGTTCAGATCATCCTGGACGATCTCCACATCATCCTGGACGATCCAGTTAAAACAGAAACCATAATTAGGGCGACTAAGTTAAGAGGGTCTGAATGAGCCGATCGTCCTGGACGATCTCCGGATCGTATGGGACGATATGCCCAAATCAGAAACTCTCAGCCGCCAGATCAAGTTAGGCAAGTTCTTATTTTTAGATACTTGGTCTGATCGTCCCGGACGATACGTGTATCATCCCGGACGATCCAGTACAATCATGCCTAATTTAATCTGGTAATTAAAGAAAGCAATTTATTTTTGGTTGATACGATCATATCGTCCTGGACGATCGCAGGATCGTCCCGGACGATCTTGATCGTCTAGTGCATTTAAGCTGTACATCCAGAACTATGTACAGGATGATTTGGGGCCTTTTTGAACTAATCGTACCGAACGATGACCCTATCGTCCGAGACGATCAAGTCATTTTTTGGTCGTCCAGCACAGATTTCTCTGGACGACTCGAACTGTCTTCTGGATGATTTCCCTCAATTTGAACTAATCGTCCCGGACGATCGCAGGATCGTACGGGACGATATGAACAACTTTTTCTACTGATCGTCCAGAAGAGCCAGATCGTCCAGGCTGAAACAGCTGAATTTGAACTAATCGTACAGGACGATCTATAGATCGTCCTGGACGATCTTGGCCGACCAGTTGAGATTTAGGGCAAATTTTAAGCCCTCCTTTAAAAGAACTTTTTCCAATTTTTGGAAAAATCTTTTGCTACCTTCATTTCCTCAAAAACCCTAGAGAGAGAGAGAGAGAGTTGGGAGAGAGAGAGAGAAGATCGTGTGAGGGGGAGTTAGTGAGGGATTCACTAAGGTTGCTCCGAGCACGGATCAGAGTCATCTTCTCCGCTCGTCGTCTTTCGTCTAGTCGGTGTTCGTCGTGGGAGGATCGTTCGCAAGAAGATCTGGGGTTCTCTGCCTGCTTCAGGTGGAAGCAAAAGGAGTTCGTAGGTTCTCTGCCTGCTTCAGGAGGAAGCGAAAGGAGTTCGAAGGTTCTCTGCCTGCTTCGGGAGGAAGCGAAAGGAGGTCGGGTTCTCTGCCTCACCGTGTGGTGAAAAGGAGGTTTTTGTACAGGCTTCTCCGCCTTGCTGTGGGAGCAAAAGGAGAGACACTTTTGTTTAGTGCAATACCCGGAGGGGAGGCTCCGGGGAGTGGACGTAGGTCAAGTTGACCGAACCACTATAAAATCTGGTTTGCTTTTCTGATTCAATTCTGCACTTTAATTTTTCCTGATATTAACTGCTTGGGTGAATATCTTTGGTTGATCTTTTTATCGTTGTTTTAATTCGTTTCCGCTGTACGTTATAAAAAGATTTTCATAGTTATCGTGAAATTTTTAAATAACCAATTCACCCCCCCTCTTGGTTAGCCTCGGGACTAGTTCACTAGGGCTTAACATCCCTATCGAACTTTCAGGTGCGGCGCTTACAACGAGGTAGGTGGGCCCCGTGCATGCTTTTCTATAGTGTGGCGGGGACGAATATATTAAATTGTGCATTTTTAAACAGGTGCCTGAAGACCCATGCACGCCTTTCTATGGCGTGGTGGGATTAAAGATGTTATGACCGCGTTGTCCAAGGACACCTACCATGCACGCTTTTCTCTAGCGTGGCGAGAGGCCTAGTTTTCCGTAGTTTCCCCCAAACGGGGGAATGCCGGAAGGCTGCCAAAATTTTATGTGAACATAAGGCCATACATGGACATTAAATGAACTAAAATTAAACTTGAACAAAAAATACAAAGAGCCTAAATTGAACTCGAGCTCAAATGAATATTAAATAAATGACAATGAATTTGGACTCAAAGCTTGAGCAAAATTTGAACTTGATTTGAATATTTGAACTCAAGCAAAAACTTGAACAACAGAACAAAGAACTTGACTCAAGTTGAACTTGACTCAAGTTGAACTTGAACTGAGCTCAATCAATTAACAATGGAGGATTTCTTTTGAACTCGAATTGAACAGTAAGGACCTTGAACTTGAAAGTGATACAGGGAACTCGATGTGGACCATAAGGAATTGGATTTTAATTTGGCAAACATACAATCACATCAGTGCAAATGTTAACCAAAGGCTTAGATCATTCTAATGAACATACAAATACTAAATGACAATCATAATTATTCAAATAAGGATCGATTGAAAGACTTATGGCTCTCTCACAAGCAATCATGCAAAGATCTTCAAATAAGTTGCCACTTTGATCATTTAAATGCATTCAAATTAATGTCACACAAGCAAACAAGGATTCCTGCATGATTTGATTATAAACCCTGGCATGGAACTTTTGGCCAACGTTACTTGGATTGCAAGAGTCTGTTGACCTCATTTATGTATGAGGTCAATAGGACCCATCCATACTCTAAATCAATCCTGACCCCAGATCAGTACAATTTAAGACCAATCCAGACTCTAGGATTTTCCTAGATTTCCATCCCTAGGATCTATTCTAGACCCTAGGATCTCTTCAAATTAATCTTAACCCTAGGATCAATCTAATCATAGATCAATCCAGATTCAAATCAACCCTGATCTCAGATCAATCAAATTTCCAGACTATTCTAGATCCTAGGATCTTTCCTAGATTTTAGATCTTAGGATCAATCTAGACCCTAGGATCTTCCTAGAATCCAGACTTTAGGATCTATTCTAGATCCTAAGAACCTTCTAGATCCTAGACTTTAGGGTTTCCTAGACTCTAGGACCTTCCTAGACTTCAATCCCTAGGATCTACTCTGGACCCTAGGATTTCCCAAGATCAATTTAGGTCTTAGGATTCTCCTAGACCTTAGATATATCCAGACCTCAAATCTTTTCAAACTCCAGACCAACTCAGACTTTAAATTAACCCATTCAAGACTCAAATCAATCCAGAGTTCAAGTCAATTCAAATCCCTAATCAATCCTGACCTTTAAACAATTCAGATCCAGCTGTCACAGCCTCTGACCTGACTTTAATCCTATCTAATCATCTACAATCACTTAAATAATTATAAATAATTTAGATAGTTCAAACCCTATCATTCAAAATCAAAATCCAGCTCAAAATCAAAAATCCAGATCAAATTCCAAGGTTAAAGGTCTAAGTCCTGAAAGCCTTTTCCAGTGAATATTTGAACATTTCAAAACCCTACCAAATGACCTCTGATTCAAGTTCTATCAGTTTCACACTGATGTTACATGTCTCTAGAGGCAACCCTCCAAATTTGAGCTCATTCTGAGGTCTCTAACCCCAGAAATTGAATTGAAATCTAAAGGCTGTAAAACTTTCAAATATTTACAGTCCATGCCACTGGACCTACCACCCAGTGGATTTTGATCCTGGAGCTTTCTCCAAAGCTCCAAATCACTTCTAGATCCTTGATTGTGACCCATTGAGCATTAAACTACATTTTGTTGGACTCAATTTGACCCCCAGTTGACTAGGGGTCAAAATGACCAAAATACCCCTATGGGGTGTGAATAGTCACTTTGGTCAAATGAGCTCCAAATCAAATGCAACCACCTCCAGCAAGTTTTAAATATCAAACCAAACCTGTTGGACCCACTTCCAGCCCCTGGATCAACCTGGTTGACCAAGTCAACCTAGTTTGACCAAACAGGCATTTATGGGTCAAAATAGGTCATTTTGACCAAATGACCTCCCCAGACCTTGGGACCACCTCCATTAGTCTCCAAATATCATTTCAAATCTGTTGAACCTATTTCCAAACCCTGGACCCACCTGGTTGATCAAGTCAACCAGGGTTGACCTAAAGGCCCATTAAGGGCCCAAATAGGTCATTTTGACCAAATGACTTCTCCAGACCTTGAGACCACCACCAGTAGATTCAGAATGTCATTCTGAACTGGTTGGACCCAATCCCTGACCCTGGGTCAACCTGGTTGACCAAGTCAACACAGTTGACCCATTAAGCCCATTAAGGGCCTAAATAGGTCATTTGATCTAGATGGCCAATCTGACCCTTGAAAACACATCTACTAGACTCCATCTACCATTTCAAATTGGTTCAGTCCAGACCCTGACCCCAGGTCAACCTGGTTGACCAGGTCAACTCAGGTTGACCAACTTAAACCCTTAAGCTCATTTAAACCCAATCAAGCTCCAGATCAATTTCAAACCCATTCAAACTTCTCTGATCACTTCCCTTAGTGATTCAGACTTGATTGGACTTTTGACCCAATCATTAGTTGACTTGGTCAACTAAGTCCAAGTCTAGTCAAATTTAACCCATTTGGGTCAAGATTACCCCAACTATTTAATTCAAGCTCTCTAAATTTCCAAACCTTTCAACTCACCTCAATGAAGGATTCCAGCACATTCAAATGAAATTGGAGTCAAACAATGTCATGTTTGACTTGGTCAAACTTCAATTCATGGTCAAACCCTACATCATATGTGCTCCTACATTTCAAAATCTAATCATATTGCTTAGGACCCTTCAAAATCATTTTATATAATGCCTTGAATGTCCTTTAGCTTATTTGAAGTTGCGACATGATCAATTTGACCAAGTCAAGCCTTTGAAAATTTTGGTCAAATGTGCATGGTTATGGTTTGCTCATTCAAACCTCTACTAAGATGCTTTAGGATCTTTCCAATCAGCATTGAAGACTCCTCCATGCCACCTAGGCAATCAAGTTGACTGTTGACTAGTCAAACTAGTCAACAAGCCTCTTGAGATTGGTCAAATCAACTCCTTAAGCTAATCAATGCTAACCCAAACCATTTCAGCAATCTTTAAGACTTTCTGGAAGGTTCTTAAGCTGAGATTAAGCCTTAGATTAGAGCTTAAGCAGCCCAAGTGGTCCCAAGTCGGTTAGCCAAGGACAATCCCTTTACACATGGGATGTCCTTTGATGTCCTTGATTCCCCTGCAATGCTAACATCTTCAAGCCACTTGTCAAGCATCAAGGAGGTATTTTGAATCAATCAAGACCCTCCATTCAAAGACAGAACGTTTTGAATAGGGCAAATCAAGAAAAAGAGCCACACTCTCCATCTAGACCTCTCTCTCTACACTCAAGCCCTCCAGACGTAATTTCTTTTCGTTTGAGCCCCCAAGGACTTCATCAACATTCCCCAACCCAAAATTCGACGGTCAAAGCTTGCCGGTGAGAGGATTCCGGCCATCTTTGCTTGAAGACCGTCCTAGGCTTGTAGCTCGAGATCCGGACTTTCTCAGCCCTCGACATCTTCTAAAGGAATAATCTAGGACAGACTGCAAGCTCAGAACATCTTTGATTATTCAAATCCGTCAATTATATAGAGGTATATATCTAACCCTAGTTAGGAGCACTTAAAGAAAATTAGCTTATCACAAAGTGCTTTTAAAACATTAAAACTTATTCCCTATCATTTCTGTTCATCTACATAATTTAAGTTTAAAATTTCAAGCAATTTGATCCATTGAGTCATGAAAACGAGTCTTTTTTCGTTTATAGGGTTCAAGTTTCATTCTGCATGAGCTAAAACCGATTTGAACCGTTGATCTGTAAATCAACGGCTCAAATCCCGTCTTTCCGTGGTTATTTCAAACCGCGGATCTCGCCCTGTGGCTGATCTGTCCGTTCGGCGTAATCCAATCCATAGATCTAACCCACGGGATTGATTTCTCACCGTCAGATCTTCCATAACTAGTTTAGGCCACGGGTTCTGATCTCTACCGTCAGATTGAGTCCACGCGGATCCAACGGCCACGATCCTTAGGTGACGTGGTTAAGTGATGAACCATTCATTGACACGTGGTTCAACTGGATATCGCCACGTGGCGCCGTCGCATCAATCAGTAATAATGATTGATAAATCATTATTTAAAATCATTTTAAATTCATTTTTTTTATAAAATTAATTAAAATTATTTTTAAATTAATAATTAATTAAAAATAATCAAAATATATTATAAATTTATGTTAAATATATTTTAAATTTTCCAAATTTTAATCTTCTAATTTAAAACATTTTATTTAAATATTTTTTTTAAATAATCTTAATATATATGAATCTTTAATTACTATTTAATTAATATTAAGAATAATATTGACTTAATCATTTTAAAATCTAATACATATGCACATATTGATTAAATTATGATATATATTTTAAATATTTTGAAATTAAAACTTAGTTCAAACTTAATATTTAGTATAATTTGAATAATTAAATAAATTAAGTAATATTTAATTAATTCAATATCTAATATTAAATTTTTTTTTTAAGTTTATAAAAAAAAATATATTTTTTAAATAACTAAAATAATTATTTGAAAAGATTTTAATTCTAATTTAAAAATGATTTAAATATATATTTTTTATATATTTTAAATATTTCTTTTAACTACTTAAGGATTCAATTAATACTTAATTAAAATTAAAATTAAATGATTTTGAGAAAATTCAACTAAAATTATGTTAAATCATTCTCAAATTTTAGAAATATTTATTTAATTAAATTTAAGAGCTATTCTAAATATTAATTAATTTAAAATTATTTTAAACATCTTTAATTAACCTTAAACTTCAAAAATTCAAATTAAACTCAAATTAATTCAATAAAATATAAATAATATATCAAAATTTGTGAAATTTCAAATACTTTAATTTAAACTTAAATTTTAAATTTTTTTTGTATTTTAAATAATTTGAATAACTTAATATTTAATTAATATTTAATTAAATATTATGTTTATTATTTTAAAAATTAAAAATTATTTTCAAATTACTTTGAAAAATCAGTGGATCTTTCAAACTATTTTAATTGAAGATATTTTTAATTATCTTACTTTAAAACTTATATTATTATTTATAGGTTTTATATATAAGTATATTTTTAAAACCCATTTTAAAATTATATGTGTTTAAATTTTAAATATTTGAGAGATCCCATGAAATTCTGAACCTAAGTTAAGTTTGATTGAATAGGATTTATGGGGAAGGTCATTAATGAATAATTATATTTTAATTATTTTTTTAATGATATCATTAATTATTTTAATTAATACAAATCCATGCATGTTTAGGACATGCACACACCACCTAGTTTTAGGGTTCTCCTAGATCTAGGGATTGAATGTGATTGTGTTTGAATGCATATGTTAATCAAGGGTTAGAAATATTGAATAAGACCCATTGAACTTAATGACATCATTAAGGACAATAATTAAGGACTTTGGTCTAGAGAACTTAGAAAAATTCTAGAAATTAGGATAGATATCCTCTTAATTTGAAACTTTGAACATTCAAACTTAGTGACATGATCAGCTCTAAGAAAATTTCCCACTGGATTTTGAAGTTATTAAGCCTCTTAATTAACCTAATTAAATTTAAACCTTAATTAAGCCATTTAAGCTTCTAGAAAATATAATAAATGAAGATTAAATCCAAAAATTACAAATAATACCTCAAACTGACCAGAATTGAACCCTTAATCAATGAAAAATAAAATCCCCTTGACTGGACTTCAAAATTAAGTTTAATTTATTTTTAGTTGAAATTTAATATTTAATTAATTTAATTAATTAAAAATAATTAAAAATTCCAAAAACTTCTCAAACACTTGGAGATCACTCCTTAGGTCATTCCTAACCTTTGAAGTTGATTTCAAGAAGTTTGGAGGTTATTTGGATTCAAATCATAAAAAGGGCCTTAATTAAACTAATTTTAAAAATTCATTAAATACTCAAAACTTCAAGAATTCATAACTAATTCAAATGAACTCCAAATTGAGCAAACTCAAAGGCATACAACTCATCTTAAGGTATAATATTTATTAAAAATGTTAAGTTTCCAGAAATCAATCAAATTTGAAAAAGTCAACTTTTGGTCAAACTTAGTTCAAATTCAAGTCAAAACTTCAAACCTTCATAATAAAATATAAAAAAATTCAATTTCAGCGTACCTACTATGTAACTAATTGTATTAAGGTCTAATATTTTAATAAAATATTAACTTTTCAGAAAATACTTTAAATCAAAAAGTCAACTTTTGACCCTTGAATTAAATCATTAAAATAATCCAAAAATTCCAAAATTCAATAAATTGCCAAAAATTCTAGAAAACACCACTTCAAACTTAAAACCAGCAAGCAATCAATTTGAATAAAAATTTATCAACCTTCAAACCCTTAATCAAACTCAAATCACTTAATTATATCGGGTACCACTCGGTAACCCAAGCCTACGAGGCTATTAAATTAGCCACAAGGAAGGTAAAATAAAATTCACGGCCTCGGTGTGCAACAAAGGTGGTATCCAACAAATAATTGAATCAAATTTAAAATCAAATTCAAATCATTAAGAGTTAACTTTTAATTAAAACTCCCTTGAAACCTTTCAACCAACTAGAACATCAAACAACTTCAATCAAGTGTCTATTTAGGACATATAAAAATCACACAGCCTACCTCACACACTTTAGATGGTTTGCTAGGACAACCAACTCTAGTCCTAGGCTAGGCCGATGTTTACTTTTCTGCTGTGTGCTGGGTTTTCGAGCTTTTACTGCATGCTGTTTGCTAGTGGTAGAATTGATGTGATTGTTTATTTATTTACTGCACTCTGCGATGTGATTGATTGTATGTTAGACCTACCCTTAGGTTAGGAACGATTTATACTAATTCAATCTTATGCAGGTGGCCATGCTCATACAGGGCAATTAAATTAAAGGGAGCAAAATCATAATTATTAAATTGCACAGGTGCTCCAAAAAACTGCTCAAGTCCCCCTTTAAATCAAAAAGAGCATGGCCAAGTGTGACTGTGTTTTGAGCATTTAAATTTCAATATATTAACTGCTTGGGATATAAATATAACTGTTGATTATTAGGATAACCCTACAGGTTGTTGAGTCTAGATCTTTAATTTTAATTGATGTAATTCGATTTAAATTGAGTTGTAAATTATTTAAAGTACTTTGAGATTGAGATGTTTAAACATCCAATTTGGAATCCAAAGAGGAAGGAACATCCCTTAGAGGAGAGTTCCTATCCATTTGGAGATCCAAATTAGGATGAAGTTTAAGTATCCAAAGAGAAAAGATAACACCCCTATTCAGGAGGAGTTTCTTTTCATTTGGATATCCAGACCCGACGATCCAAGGAGTTCCAAGAAGGCGAAGAAGTGAAGAACGAGAAGAATCTTTAATCTCAAAGTCACTTGAGTCTTAGGAGTAGAATCCGGGTTATAGTCAGTGGTACCCGACCACTTTACTTTCCTGCAGACCCGGGGTTGTATAATTAAGTGGCACTTACCACATGGACTTTCAGTTTGAGCATTTATTTAATTAATTTAATTATTTGACTGATTTGATTACTTGATATTGATTGCGATTAAGGACTTGCATACTTTTAGTAGTTTTTTGGCGCTTATTGCATGTCGTATTTGAGTTAGCCTGGAACCCGATCAGAGGCTCGTGAGGGTACGGTCATAAACTTTTTCTACTTAAACAAAATAAAAAAATTTAAGCTCAGATAGTAACTCTAACGCTTCTAAGAAGTAAGCCTGGACTCGCCGGGGGTTTTTCATGCATCATATTGAATCTTCTCTACCGTGTTAGGCACCTCCCCGCCTGTGGGTTCTGGCAGACCACCTGACCTATTAGGGTGCAGTTCTGTCCAAGGGGATGTTGTGCAATCTCTAGGATAAAACCTATTTTTAAGCCTAATTTTAAAACTGCTACATTTTAATTTAAGCATTTAATCGAGTCAACTAGCATGCATTGCATTAGATGCAAATTAAATTTGAGTCTAAATCTTAATTGCATTTTTTTAGCTTAAGCATTTAACCCAATAAGTGTTAAGGGGCTAATTAGGAATCTGCTCTAGATGTCAGCCCCGTTTTCCTTAAACTAATCTTAAATAACATCCTCAACCACTCTTTTATAAAGACTTTGACTCATAGTTTTAAAGCGTTTAGGTGGTTTAGCTGGCTCCCCAATCCAGGCCGGGGCAAGTCCAGGATTGTATTGCATTAGCTAGGATTCGGGTCACTGATTTTCAGTACCCAATTTTAGACTTAGGTTATGAGGCAGATCTTCAATCATAAGACCTCAACCTTCTGGGAATCTAATTTCCACTTTCTAATAAAATTGATCATTCAAACTAAATATTTCTTTCAATCAAATTCAAGCCCAACACTTAGGATAGTTTGAGGTGTTTCTGGAGTAATTCAGAATCTCAAGGCACCTCCTACTCTTCCTCCTTTGACTCCAGAAATAAGTGTTCAACCTTGAACCATTCCCACTTAAAATCCCAGTCCTTAACCTCCTTTGACATCAATCTTTGAATTCTTAAATGAAATTCGTATCGCTATTTTAATCGAGAGTATTCATAAGAAATTTTTTGGTTTCTTACGATGTAATTAACTACGAGGGCTTGCGCTCGTAGGAGATTTAGAAACCCAGACTAGATTTTCAAAATCAAGTTTTTAAAATTTTAATTAATTATCTTTGAGAAATTTAAGAGTTGACGATCATTATCGTCATTTTCAAATGATTGATAACAGACAATATCCTTTTTCCTTGGAAAGATATATCGTACTATTATCGTAATTTTGATTATAAAATTAATGATCTCTTTACTAAATTATTGTAGTTAAATATTGGATTTAACATCATTTTGATCTTTTGAGATCACATATTGTTTCTCCTTGAGTTTGATTACGATAATCAGATAAATCCAAAGATTTGTAATCTGAACCTATTAGGGAATGATATGTTCATCTTTCGAGGTGATATATCATTCATAATAAGTGTTCGATTTTAAAATATTCAAATTCCAGAAATTAAGCATTTCCCAAAGAAAATTAAACACTTTTTCAAAACATATATTTTTCAATCAAAACAGAGTCATGTCAGTTGGAATGTGATGATGATAGTATCAAATTCATCTTACTTGTTGCAAATCACCTTTGAAAATAAAGAGCATTTAAATATAACTTGTTTGCAAGTAAAAGGAGGACTGAAAGAAACATAATTTGATCATAAAGTCATGATATGGAGGAGCTTTTGGTCATGATTTATAATGATAGGTGTAACTTATCCCTAAACAACAAGTAGGGGTATTGTAAGAGATGTGTTAAGTCATCTACAAGCTATAATAACTGGCTCATACAAACTACGTCACTTGAAGTACAAAAATATGATCGATAATGGCATTAATATTTTCATTTGTATTATGAACGTGTTGTAGATACAACGAAAAGGTGGATATGCAACTAGTATATATATGAAAGGTGGATATATGCAAGCAAATGATGAATGATGAAATTCAGATGACTCGTAGTGCTCAGCCAAGTTAACTTGTGAGTGAGAAAAAGTGAGATCTATATCGATCATGCAATCAAATGCTATTAGAAGGAATTTGTATATGATGAATACAAAAGCACCTTCACAATCAACATCTGTATGTAAACCAACAAATAAAAATTCAGAAAAATGAAAATTGGAGGGGTATATATATAGTTGATTGCCAGCAAAGATCAACGATACAAGTTCACCATGCTAACTACAAGAAAGTATAGAAGAGTTCTTACTCGTATAGCAGGCCACTTATGGGTGATGATGATTAATGTGCAGTGGGTGCTAAATCATCCATGCAGTTGATAACCACTCAGCATTAGTCAAATATATCAGCCTTCTACAAGTCAGGATAAAGATCTGCAACACATACCATCTCTCTATGAATACAAATATGTGTATAACTTGCCACTTATGGGTAGATACAGAAAGACTTCAGTAAATGCAGTATCATGAAGTTGATTTCAGCTTGCGAATGAATACATCTACCTGCAGTAGTAGTAGATGTATCGTGGAGACCAAAACCACGGTGAGATGCATAAAGAATGTAGCAAATGTAAGTTCCTATGAGCTTCTATAAAAGTAGGAGATTTGTTAGTGCACTACAACCTACATGCAGAAAGCAACAAGTAGTGAACGACAGTCTATCTATACAAAACAACGGGCAACCAGCAACGCCACGCCACAGGATCTGTAACATCCATACAAGCAGATATAAGGTATTTACAAATATTCTAAAATGTCCCCCGCACGTGCACTGTAATATATAGGCACATAGGTACACCAAAATGCACGTGTAACTATATACCCGCATGGGCCCCAACATACGTGTTGTGAGAACACACGTGACATCTAGGGATGCTGTGTGGGTCAATAAATTTGAACCCGATCCTCCTAAGTGAGTAAATAAGAGTCGACAGGGTTCAGTAAATAATTATAAAATGCCCTTAAATACCCGTATGGGCCCCGACGTGCGTGTTATTGGTATACACGTAACGTCTAGGGATACTGCGCGGGTTAATAAGTGAATTCAAGTTCGAGCCTGATCTTTCTATGCGGGTAGATAGGTGTCGACACGGCTTGAACTATTAAATAAATATGCGATCGCGAGGTTGACCGAGATATTTATTTTATATATTCATATTAGGCCTTCAAGGCCCATAATCAGGAAAATTCACCTACAAAGGCATAAAGCCTACGAAACCTGATCCTCTATCGACAACTCGACAGAGTCGACAAGGTTCAATCAATGAAATACAAATGACCCCAATACCCCGATGATGGCCGTGTTGAATATAGATCTTAATCGGAGGGGTTAATTTCAAATATTTCAAAATGCCTTCAAAACTTTCACAAATTCAAATATTTTCAAGTGACCTCAAAGTCACCCCATTGATGGTCGTGTTGAACGTTAATCTCAACCGGAGGGGTTCACAAAAACTTTCAAATGCCTCCCAAATTCCCACAAAATCCAAAATTCCAAAAATCATTCGAAATCCCAAATATTTAAAACTGAAATCCAACCATAAAATACTTAAAGCAAAATCCATTCACCCTCCGTAATAGTTTATCGGGGTGGATAAATTAAAATTTACTTCAGCTCACATAGAGCTAATGCCTAGTCAAGAATATCACCATGATCCATTCTCAAATAATCTCCTGTCATTAAGGATGTGGTATGAGTCCTCTAACTGGCAATTTCGCCGCTAAATGACACTGCAGGATAAATAGTTATGACCTAGGGCCCTCTGAACCGAGTGATTTTGCCGCCAAATGGCACCACGAGATAGCGGTTATGGCCAGAGCCAATACATTCCTTAGTGGCATCAAATCCTTGAGATATAAATCAATAGGATATAATTGATAGGGCACAAAGCCCTCTATTAGCTAAGGTGGATTCAAATTTCTCCCCTTAGATAAACATCCATCCCAGGTCTACAAGGTCCCCTTAGATGAAGCAACCCATGGCTGCCGACAAGGATCCTTCTGTCAGGTTGGGTCGACTACCTCCTCTGACTAAGTAGACCAGGGACCATGATGGCCCGGGATGATGGAACAATGTGATCTTGATTGGGCCCATCATCCATTCCCCCACCATCAGCTTTAAGTGCAAGATGGTGAAAATTTTAATTTTAAATGTTAAACCTCCCAACTCTTCAAAACCCCCCATACCTAAATATCCATATACATGCTGCTACTATATGCCTGATACCACGTATTTATGGATATAACGTACCTGATTGATGACTAGCCTTAATCGAAAGTTCTCTCTTGTGATCGGGAGGGGTAATTAACTATAGGGGCTTGCACCTATAGGAAACCAGAACTCAGATCATAAAATCCTTGCAAAATGAGGGCGAAATCTCTGGGTAGTGTCTTATCTACAAACCCATTTGCCTTTCAAAATTTAGCCCAGAACGTAATTCCGTTAAAACTCCCCCAAAGAAAAGCAATGAGGGCGGAGGCTGGGGTCAAATTTTCGAAGCCTATAGATTTCTGGGGACTCCACTAGGGATTAGTTTCTCTTTCTATCTTTGGCTAGTCGTCTCAGTGCTATAGTAGCAGCTAATCAATACGAGTTAAAGTTTTGTTTCAAAGTGATCATTTAATGAATCAAAGTTTTGAATATTCTAAAAATGATTGTTCAATAAATTTACCAAGATATCGTATTTAGCAAGATTTATATATTTATTTTATGCTAATTTTATCTACTTTATTTTGTCTTTCTAATTCTGTAGAAGTCTCTGCGCTTTGAAAGTGTGGGGTGATGTATCAGATTCTGATTACTAACCCTTACCTTTCATTCGTGCAAATGGATCTACAGAATGCACCAATGATTGTCCAGCTAGGATAAGGAGCCAGGATCCAACTGGCGAATGCTATCATCGAGACAGGGAAGGTTGGAGCTACCATTCAATTTGGTAGTCTCGATTTCCCTGTAGTTGCTGCAAGGGCTGCTATAGTTCATATGAACAGCATTGAATCTGAAGGGCCCGCCAGGAGGCCACGCTCTACTGAAGTTGCCACACATCGTGCACATCTGCCAGTGCCATGACCTACTACTGATGAGAATCCTCATAGAAGGACTTCTGTATTTGAACAACTCTCTCAACCTGAGGTCCCAGCCACCAAGAGGATCGTGACCGGTGGAAAGATTTTAATAGAATCTGCCAGAACTGCTACATTACTAATCAGGTTACCTGCACCCGTGAAGAACACTGCTGAAGCTTCCTCATATAGAGGAAAGCTAATAAGAAGGCAAAGAAGGAAGATGAATGCTGAGCTCGGAGCTCAGCAGCTACTGGTGCCTGTACACCCATCGAATCTGCCTGCTTCAGAGAATATAGCCAACGTTTCCATTCAGAACAAGTTTACTGACCTGAGATGGGTCAACAGAAATAGCTCTACTAAAGAGCTGAAGAAGTCTTTCTGGGATCAGCAATCTGAAGTCCCAGCCCCACCAAGGAAGAAAGAGCCTAAGACCTTGTCAGCCCGAGTGTACCGGGTGCTAAAGAGAGTAAAAGAAAAGAGAATGAAGATGAGAAGATACCAGCGACCACTGATGGTTGAGACTAGAAGGACTTCACCAAGAGAACGCTTATCTATTATGGTGGAGAGAAGAGAAGGAAGAGCTGCCCCACGTAGTGAGCATCGGGGAGTGACACCTGAATCTTGGGTTCAGGGATCCGCCGCCGAAAGGTCCCGGCAGAAAGGAAAGCAAGTCTGGAGGCCAAGGCCTCCTAGAGAATGAAATGAAGAAAGAAGAGAAAGAAGAATTGATCTGGGCGTGACATCCGGTACTACTTCCCGGAGATCTGCCCCTTCCAACAATGAATAACGTCAAAAATGGGTCCCAAAGAAGACCCACCATGACGCCCCTCCCGACGGTCGACACCTTGGAGAATCGTCCTGGGGATCCCGTCACTCACCATCCCCTCCAAAGGAAGAGAGGACCCAGGTTGAAGAAATCTTCTTATCGAACCAAAAACCAAAGATCCAGTGGCGCCGTCGCTTGGAGATTTGAGTACTACAAGGTGAAGGGGAAGAAGACATAGAAGAAGAAGAAAATATAAAAGAAAATATAGAAGAATATATGAACTTAGAGGAAGAAATGGAAGATATAAATAATACCTTGAACATGGAAGTGGTCTACATGGTGAGGCACACCAATGTCAACGAAGAGGCCTACTACGACGACGGTGAAGACGACAACCGTTGGCAACCGCCATCTAGGTGAGTACACTAACATCATGATGAAGTAGGGTCCATTACTGGCAGAGGTGGCCAACCCCAAGGAGGAGATGAAGTAGAAGAGATTGAGGGAAAT
This sequence comes from Dendrobium chrysotoxum, assembly GCA_019925795.1. NCBI lineage: Eukaryota > Viridiplantae > Streptophyta > Magnoliopsida > Asparagales > Orchidaceae > Dendrobium > Dendrobium chrysotoxum. The sequence continues at coordinate 607,710 of CM034312.1, forward strand.
CCCTCCGATGATGAAAACGCCACACTCGCCGATATGAGAAGATAAATAAGGTGACAAATGAGAGCCAAAGATAGAGAAATCTCTCAACTAAATGAGAAGATGACTGAGATGATGGCTCAAATGGCAATGATGATGCAGATGATATAGAAAAATACTGTCGTCGGTCCTATGCATAATCCTCCTGCTGACCCTCCAAACTTCCAAGTACCACAAGTGTCAGAAGTACAGGGAGCTCCTGAAGGTAGTCGTGAAGCCCATAATACCGTCCGCCAGCCCACTCTGTAAAATATTGCCAGTACCTCTGAGCCTGTGACTGCTGCACAGTTTGAAGGAATCATTACAGAGAAGATCAAGGCTATTATAGCCGTTGATCAGGCAAAAAAACTAGTGGGTAAAGGTCGCTCGTACCCGATAGAGTATGATCAGGTGCCGTATCCTAATGGATATTCTATACCAAAGTTCAACACTTTTGATGGCAATAAAAATCCTAGACAGCACCTGGCGTAGTTCAAAGCCACCTACGGGAACACTGGAGGAAATGATGCTCTAATTTTCTGATAATTCATTAGCAGTTTGATAGCAGCTGCTTTCGAATGGTATGCTGAACTACCAAATGACTCTGTGAAGATATTTGCAGAGTTAGAAGCCATGTTCATGAAGAGATTAACCAGTGCAACCGAGAAGATCACGTTCACCGACCTCACTTTGGAAAAACGAAAGAGAGAAGAGTCGGTGTCAAAATATATAACCCGCTGGCGCAATTTAAGCATGAAATATGAGCAGCAGCTCGAAGAAGAGCATGTTATACAATTGCTGATGGGAAATATTGATGAAAAAATATAACCCTTCCTATACATGGCCATAATCACCACATTTCAGGATTTGCTTGACAGAGTGGCAAAGTTTGAGAAGCTAAACTTATCGAGACCAGAAAGTCACTTTGATAAACCCAAGAGAGTTAAAGCCCCAGGTGCTAGAAGAGGTGAGGATGACTCTACATTTTTCTTTAGAGCTGATAAAGAAAAACATGTGGTTTATAATGTAGATAAAGGCAAGCAGTCGATGCAGTATGAAGAAAAGCCAAAACAAGCCTACAACCCTAACCCCCAACCGTAGCTGATATTCAGGGGTAATGACAAACCACGAACTTATCAAGGTGGTGGAGAACGTCCACGACAAACAACGAGAACTGGTGATCGAACGTTCTCCTCCCTCAAGGATAAAATGAATAAAGAATATTTATTTAAGAGGGAAAGTATCGCCAAACTATTTTGACAGACATTGAAAGCGGGCTCAGAACTGCCAGAATACAAGAGGCCCGAGGAGTCAAAACATACTGGCGACCCAAATTATTGCCCATATCATTGGGTAGTCAGCCACTCTATTGAAGATTACTACATCTTCAAGGATTGGTTGGAGAGAAAATATCAAAGGGGACAGATCACATTGTCAAATAATGTGTTGTCCCACCCTATGAAGGAATCAACTCGGGTAGTTACGACTTCCTCCGTACCCCCGATTGAGGAAAGAAGAAAGGAAAATAAGCCGATTCAAGAAGAGCAGTAGGAGACTGTAGTCTCCAAAAAGACTGTGAAAATGCTGAAGCAGCTCGAAGGAGTTCCAGGTGTGAAGTGGAAATCTCCTACTAAGCCCATGATAGACCCCAAGGTGCTGCCCGTAGTGCGAGCTTCTACTCCTAAGCAATTTCCCAACCAAACTAGCACCTCAAAGTCTGAGAGGTTGAAAAAGTCCAAGAAGAAGACCAGATTGAAGAAGTCCAAGGAGAAAAAGATAACAACTCAGAGGGTTATCGACAGTTTGGATGAATATTACCAGACTGCAAGACGCCCTATTAAGCTCGCTGATTTCATGTCAGAGCTTAAAATAGAAAAAGCTGAGAAAGATAATGAAGACCCTCTTCCGATAGAAGTATGTCGGGTCATCTCAGTGGTGTCAAATACACTGATAAAAGAAGAATGTACTGAGGAGATATCCTCTTAATCCTGTATGATGGTGTCACTAATGGATTACAGTTCAGAGGAGGATCCATATTTTCCAAAGAAAAATGAATCAGACCCCGATATAGCATCGCAAATGGGACACGTAAACCTGGGTAGTAACTCTGAATTGACAAATTAATCTCTAGACACGACGATGGCTGACTCGGAAGAAAACATGCCATCAGGTGAGTCTGAGCCAGAGGAGATTGTTCAAGTGCAGCTAAGAAGTGGCAAGATACTTCCACCTCCACTAAAAAAAGAGATATCCAATAAAGATAAGGGGAAGAAGATAGTTGTCAATGAAGATATCATCCCCAAGGATCCTGAGAAGAAAGATACTCCAATCAAAGGGATATATTATAATATCTTATCCCATCTAAGAAAGATCCCAACCCAGCTCAACATATACAACACTCTGGTGATGTCTAAGGATCTTCAAGAGACTTTGATTCAGGCTCTCAAAGATCCCAAAAGATACGAGGCGTATTTCGCTGAATGCAACCTGACTGAGGTCCTGCAAGCTCGTAACGAACGGTTCATCACCTTCTCTAAAGAGGACATGATGCTTGGAATGGCGAATCATAATTATCCTCTGTATGTTACTGTAGAGAGTGACGAAATGATAATCAGTCAAATTTTGATCGATCCCGGGTCCTCCATCAATCTTATAAGCCTGAAGGCGCTGAGATCGTTGTGCCTCGACATAGAACACCTCAGGCCAGATAAGCTGATGGAACATGATTTTAATGAAAAGGGGCAGAAAATACTTGGATCATTTATGCTCTCCCTCATATTTGGAGAACTGCATACAGAAGCCAAATTTCATGTGATTGATGTGGATACCTCATTCAAGGCACTCCTGGGTCGCCCCTGATTACATGAGTATGGTATTGTCCCATCAACACTACACCAGTGCATGAAATACCTTAAGGATGGAGAAGAATTCAGAATTTCTGGTGACATCCAGCCCTTTACAGTCCATAAAGCAACGACCTATGAGGATGCACAGTATTTCATTCCAAAGAAGCAGAAGTCATCAAGCTCTCTTGAGGTTAAAGCATCAAACTCAAAGGCTGCAAACCAGCATGGACAAGAAGTTAAAAAGAAGCAGGTGGGGAGAAAGAAGGCTTCGTCGACTCTTTCCAAAGAAGCTGTCACTTCTAAAGAAAGAAAATGTATACCTCACTTTAGGAGTGATACAGATGAAGATGATGTCACCCCTACAAAATCCCAGAGGATATGTCATTCGATGGACAAATGGAGTAGGAGGTCGAATATTCAAATGATGATTATGAATACGACTCTATCTACATAAACACGGTGCAAGATGTATTCTCCAGAAGAATAAATGGCATGTCAATCTCAGATAGCGTACTCGTAGTCACACACATTCCACTACAATACTTTAAGTAAATCACCCCGCTAGAGGTGCATAAGGTTGAAGAACTCACGACCCATTATCTACCTCCGATTGAAAAGGGGAGTGAGTCAGGGAACATATTCTATTCTGTGGGAAAGCTCAAAGAAGTGAATCTCGACTGGTGCCAGATGCTCGTCGATTTCGAAGAGTTACTACCTACGAGGCTATCCAGGTTTAATACCAAAGGTATTCAAAGAATGCTACGGAGACAGATCAATATTCCTACCTCCAAATGATAACTTTATACGTGCCTATACCTCTGGTATGGAAGGAAACTGTGTCCTTTACAACGAAAAGATATGGATGTGTATAAAGGTATCAGATTCATCAAGCAAAAATACCTTCGAAAGGAGACCTACTGAGCAATTACATATAGAGAAATTGAGTCTGACGATAATGATGATGAGGAAATGTATAAAGTTGACACATATGAGGATCAACCTGTAGAAGCCAAACCTGTACCAGAAGAACTGAAAGATGGTGGACAGGCAGCCACTATGGACGAACTAAAAGAAGTCAACTTAGGAACCGAGGATGACCCTCACCCAACCTTCATTAGTTCTCTTTTGTTAGAAGAGCAATCAAAAGAAATAAAAGAACTTCTCTGTGAATTCAGGGACTGCTTTGCCTGGACATACATTGAAATGCCTGGCTTATCCTCTGAGGTAGCAGTTCACAGATTGGCCATTAAATCAGATGTGACACCTATCAAACAAGCTCCAAGGAGAATGAGATTAGAGATTGAGGAACATGTAATTGCAGAGATGAAGAAACTCATATAAGCGGGCTTCATCCGAGAGGAGAAGTATGCATAGTGGATCGCCAATATTGTCCCCACAAAGAAGAAGAATGGACAGATTCGTGTCTATATTGATTTCAAGAATCTCAACAAGGCATGTCCAAAAGATGATTTTCTGCTCCATGTATCAGAACTATTAGTGGATAACACATCCAACTATAATATGTTCTCATTTATGGACAGATTATCAGGCTATAATCAGATCAAGATGGAGCCCGAAGATGAAAAGCGTACATCATTCAGAATGTCCATTGGCATTTTCTGCTACATGGTCATACCCTTTGGCTTGAAAAACACTGGTGCCACCTACCAGCGGGCGATGACTCATATCTTTGATGAGCTGATTCATCAGAAGGTTGAATGCTACGTAGATGACCTGGTCATTAAGACCATGGACCAAAAAGATCATTTAAATGACCTGAGGATTGTAATTGAAAGAATCAGAAAGTTTAATCTGAAGATAAATCCTCTCAAATGTGCTTTCGGGGACACCTCTGGCAAATTTTTGGGTTACGTTGTTCGTCACCGAGGAATCGAGATCCACCCCAATAAAATTAAGGTGATCATTGAGATGCCGCCTCCTAGAAACCTCCATCAACTCCGCTCCCTGCAAGGGTAACTGGTTTTCATTCGACGATTTATATCAAATCAGTCGGGTAGGTGCCAGCCATTTTTAAAACTGATGAAGAAAGATGTTCGTTTTAAGTGGGATGAAGAATGTCAGGAAGCATTTGATAGTATCAAGAGATACTTGTTAAATCCGCCCATTCTCGTAGCGTCAATTCCCGGGAAGCCTCTTATATTATATACGGCAGCACTAGAAGAGTCCCTCGGAGCATTATTGGCCCAGCACAATAAAGAGGGCAAAGAGAATGCACTCTACTACATTAGTCAGAGATTAATCGGGGCAAAAGTGTGATATTCTCCAATCGAGAAGCACTTTCTGGGGTTGATTTTCACAGTCCAGAAACTCCGCCACTATATGCTCTCCCACAAAATTACCTTGATATCAAAGATCGATCCGCAGAAGTTCTTAATGACAAGACCAATATTAACAGGTTATTTAGCAAGGTGGGCAGTGATATTACTGCAATTTGATATCATGTACATACCACAGAAAGTGGTAAAGGGACAAGCTTTAGTAGATTTCCTCACCGCACATCCAATCCCGACAGACTCCCCGCTCAACGATGATTTTCCCGATGAACAAATCATGCAAATTAATGAAAAGGAGAGGTTACCATTCTGAGAAATGTATTTTGACGGGACATCATCAATCAAATCTACCCGACCTCCAAATCTTGCAAAGGCCTAAGCTAGCACCAGTCTCGTCTTTATAGAACCCGAGGGAGATATCATGAGATTCTTGTTCATTTTAACTGAACCTCGAACAGATAATGAAGTCGAATATGAAGCTTTAATAGCAAGACTGAAAATTATGATTGGTGTCCAAATCATAAATCTTCAAATCTTTGGTGATTCTCAACTTATAATAAATCAAGTCCTGGGCATTTACAAGATTTACAAACTTGAGTTAGCCCACTACCACCGATGAACTCTCGAGCTTCTAAAATAAGTGTAGAATATCAAGATAACTCGAGTTTCTTGAGGATATAATATAAAAGCAGATTGTCTAGCCAAATTGGCCAAAGTGCTGGCCAATGAAGATAAGGGGATACCTATATTTATTACGTTTGAAAATTATCTGGTCTTAGAGCTAGCAATCTTATAATTCCCACGAGCAGAGGGAATTCCAGATTCAACCCAGCAGGATACAGCCCCGGTTGATCCTCAACCTCCCTAACAAATCACTACTGAAAATCAACCAGGAGAATGCTATGTAGTCAAAAGACGAAGAACCAATAGATGTTCAGAGTCATGGTTACATTGCTTAGATGTTGAAGTCGAAGATGATTGGAGACAACCATTCATCGACTACTTCAAAGAAAGTAAACTCCCAACAGATAAATCCCTGGCTACCCAAATTCAAAAAAGAGCATTACGATATGTGTTTGTCAACGATACACTATATCAATGAGCCTTTGATCAAATGTGGCTGAGGTGCCTAGGGACCAAGGAAGCTGATAGAGTGGTGATAGAAGTCCACGAAGAATTTTATGGAGCACATCAGTCAAGTCCCAAGATGGCTGCTAAAATCAAAAGAATAGGTTATTACTGGCCTACGATGGTGAGAGATTGTATCGACCACGCTAAGAGGTGCCACGAGTGTCAGATTCATGGTGATATTATTCATCAACTGTCAAATCCACTACACCCAATGGTAGCATCCTGGCCATTTGAATGCTGGGGCACGGACATAATCGGGCCAATAGATCCACTATCATCAGCAGGACATCACTTTATACTGGCAGCAATAGATTACTTTTCTAAGTGGGCAGAAGCAGCTCCATTCAGAGAAGTCACGTCCGAGAATGTGATTAACTTCTTCACCCATAATGTCATCTACAGATTCGGTGTACCACGCTGCGTGATCTCAGACAACGGCACATCATTCAAGAGTACGAAAATCTACAAGTTTGTAGTTCGACATAAAATCGATTGGCGGTATTCATCAATATACAACCTAAGAGCCAATGGTTTGGCGGAGCCCTTCAACAAGACGCTGGTGAAGTTGTTGAAGAAGATCCTCACCAAGAATAAAAGAGAATGACATACGAAGATGGCAAAAGCACTGTGGGCGTATCGTACTACATACAAAATGCCAACTAAAGCCACTCCTTACTCATTAGTGTTCAGGGCTGAAGTCGTCTTGCCACTAGAAGTTTAACTACCATCTCTTCGGGTCGCTATCCAGAATGAGCTTACTCAAGAACAAAATACTCGATTGAGAATGAAGGAGCTCGATGCACTCGATGAAGTCAGGTTACAAGCTCAATAGAATCTGGAGATCTATCAAGTAAGGATGATAAAGTCGTTTGATCGGATGGTGCGTCCTCGGATATTTGAAGAAGGGAAATTAGTTCTGGTGTTGAAAAGATTAATCATCCCACACCGAAAAATCAGTGGCAAGTTCGTAACCAATTGGGAAGGCCTCTTCATCATCAAGAAGGTGTACTAAGGAGGAGCCTACCAGCCTATCAATCTGTACGGTCAGAGGCCTATGCTGCCAATCAAAGGTCGACACCTGAAGAAGTACCACGAATAAAATTGTACGTTGAAAATGTTATGCTTAATGTGTTATTTTCTTTATATATGTTTATGAGCATATACATCTTATATTTTTAAATTCTCTTGTATAGCGAGATTCATTTCGAAATCCTCCATAAGACTGGAGGCATTTTAAATATTTATTTGGATCGACATCGTGTCACGTGCTAAAATTCTCGAATAAATATTTAAAATCTCAAAATACAAAACCTATCCAAAATCTCCTTACAAGACAGGGGCATTTTAAATATTTATTTGGGTTGACATCGTGCTACGCGCCAAAATTCTCAAATAAGTATTTAAAATCATAAAATTTTAAATTTATTTTATTCTAAAATGTCCCTGCGAGACGGGGTATTTTAAATATTTATTCGGGTCGACATCGCGCTGATTGATTGAAAAATATAAATTTTTAAAAAAGTTAATTTTCTTTGTCAAACTTGAAATTTCTAAAATTTTTAATATTTAAGATCGAACGCTTATTATGAATGATATATCACCTTGAAAGGTGAACATATCATTCCCTAATAGGTTCAGATTATAAATCTTTGAATTTATTCTGATTATCATAATCAAACTCAAGGAGAAATAACATATGATCTCGAAGGATCAAAGTGATGTTTAATCCACTATTTGACTATGCTAATCTGAATAGATGGATCATTAATTTCATAATCAAAGTTATAATTATAATTGATATATCTAGCCGAAAAAAGAAGATATCAATCACTATTGATAGTTTAAATATAACGATAATGATCGTCAGATTTGAATTTTCTAAAGATAATCAATTGAAAGTTTTAAAAATTTAATTTTTAAAAATCTGGTCTGAGTTTCTAAATCTCTTACGAGCGTAAGCCCTCGTAGTTAATTACATCGTAGGAAATTAGAAATTTCCTACGAATACTCTCGATTAAAATAGCGATATGAATTTTATTTAGATTTCAAAGATTGATGTCAAAGGAGGTAAATGTTGGAATTTTCAATCGGGAATGGATCAAATTTGAACAATTATTTCTGGAGTAAAAGGAAGAAGGGTAGGAGGTGTTTTAAGATTCTGAATAACTTCAGAAAACACCCCAACCTATCCTAAGTATTGGGCTCGAATTCGATGGAAATAGATTTAATGTTTAAATGATCAATTTTATTAGAAAGCGGGAATTAAATTCCCGGAGGTTGAGGTCTTAGGATTAAAAATCTGCCTCAGATCCTAAGTCTAAAATGGGTACTGAAAATCAGTGACCCAGAACCTAGCTAATGTAATGCAAATCTGGACTTACCCCGGCCTGGATTGGGGAGCCAGCTAAACCACCTAAACACTTCAAAATTATGAGTCAGGTCTTTTATAAAAGAGTGGTTAGGGATGTTGTTTAAGATTGAGTTTAAGGAGAGCGGGGCCAACATCTAGAGCAGATCCTTAATTTGGCCCCCTTGACTTATGTTGGGCGAAATGCTTAAACTAAAATGCAATTAAAGATTTGACTCAATTTTTAATTTGTATCTAATGCAATACATGCTAGTTGACTAAATTAAATGCTTGAAATTAAAATGAATCAATTTTAAAATTAGACTTAAAAAATAAATTTTATCCTAGAGATTGCACAACATCCCCTTGGATAGAACTGCACCCTCATAGGCCAGGTGGTCTGCCAAAACCCGCAGGCGGGTAGGTACCTAACAAGATAGATAAAAGTTAATATGGATGAATGAAAAACTCCCAGCGGTCTGGGCTTACTTCTTTAAAGCGTTAGAGTTTCTATCTGAGCTTAAAATTTTAATTTTGATTTCAAGTAGAAATAATTTTATTGTGTCCTCACGAGCCTCTGATCGGATTCCAGGCAAAATCAAATTAACATGCAATGTTGCCAAAAAACTAAGAAAAACAGGCAAATCTTATTTGCAATCAACATCAATCAATCATTAAATTAAATCAACTAAATTAAAATTCAAATTGAAAGTCCATGTGGCAAGTGCCACTTAATTATACAACCTAGGGTCTGCAGGAAAAGTAAAGTGGCCGGGTACCATTGACTACAACCCGAATTCTACTCCTAAGACTCAAGTGACTTTGAGAATGAGTCTTCTCTTTGTTCTTCACTTCTTTGTCTTTCTTGGAACTCATTGGATCGTCAGGTCCGGATATCCAAGTGAAAAGAAACTCTCCCTGGACATGGGTGTTATCTTTTCTCTTTGGATATTTAAAAGTATCCTAAACTGTATTTCTAAGTGGAGAGGGACTCTCACCTAAAGGATGTCCCTCTTCTCCTTAGAATCCAGTTTGGATCATAATCATCCCATCTTGAAGTACTTTTAAACATACAACTCAATTTTGAATCAAATTACATTTAAATGAAAATTAAAATCTTGACTCAACACTTATAGGATTATCCTAATAATCAATAGTTTATTTAGCATCCCAAGTAGTTAATATTAATCTCAAGCAGTTATATAAATCGAATTTAAAATGCTTAAATCACAGCCACGCTTGGCCATGCTCTTTTAATTTAAAGGGGGATATAAGCAAATTTTTGGAGCACCTGTAGAAAATAATGTCAATTTTAAAGATTTAATTATTGCCCCCTTTTTAATTTTGAATGCCCTGTGCGAGCATGACCACCTGTATAAGATTGAATTAGTATAAATAATCCCTAACCTACGGGTAGATCTAACATACAATCAATCACATCACAGAGTGCTTAAATTAAATAAATAATCACATTTATTACTTAAATCTAACAACCATCATACAATGAAAACTACGGAAAACCCGGCACACGCAAGTAGAAGAAAAGTAAACAACGGCCTAGCCTAAGATTAGAGTTGGTTGTCCTAGCAAACCATCTAAAGTGTGTGTATGAAGTTATGTGGCTTTGATATGTCTTAAATAGGGCACTTGATTGAAGTTGCTTAATGTTCTAGTTAGTTGAAAGGCTTAAGGGATTTAAATTTGAGTTTAAATATTAATGACTTAAGATTAATTTTAAAGTATATTTTAAAAGATTATTGATTACCACATTTATTTCACACTGAGTCCATGAAGTTTATTTCACCTTTCCTTGGGGCTAAGCTAATAGCCTCGTAGGCTTGGGTTAGCTAGTGATAATCATATAATTAAGTGTTTTAATTTATTAAGGGTTTGAGAGTTGATAAATTTTATTCAAATTGATTGGTTGCTGGTTTTAATATTAAATTGATGTTTTCTGGAATTATTGATGATTTATTGAATTTTAGAATTTTCTAGATTATTTTAATCATTTAATTAAGGGGTCAAAAGTTGATATTTTGATTAAGCTTGAACTCTAGAAAGTTAGTATTTTATTAAAATATTAGACCTTAATATGATCAGTTAGACTATAAGTATACTGGATTTGGATTTTTCTATATTTTATTATGAAGGTTTGAAGTTTTGACTTGATTTTGAACTAGGTTTGACCAAAAGTTGACTTTTTCAGATTTGATTAATTTTTGGAAATTTGATATTTTTTATAAATATTAGACCTTAAGGTGAGTTGAATTCCTTTGATTTTGCTCGATTTGGAGTTGATTTGAATTAGTTATGAATTTTTAAAGTTTTGACAATTTATTTGAATTTTTTTAATTTGCTTAATTAAGGCCCTTTTATTGATTTGATTCCAAATGACCTCCAAACTTCTTGAAATCACATCCAAAGACCAGGAATGATCTAAGAATGGATTATCAAGTGTTTGAGAGGTTTTTGAATTTTTAATTATTTTTAATTAATTAAATTAATTAAATATTCAATTTCACTTGAAATTAAATCATTCTTAAAATTAATGTCAAATCTGGTTGATTTTACTTTTCATTGATTAAGGATTTAATTCTGGTCAGTTAGAGGTTTTATATTTAATTTTTGGATTTAAAATTGATTTATTACATTTTTTATAAGGTTTTAAGGCTTAATTAAGGTTTAAGTTTGATTAAGTTAATTAAGGGGTTTAATGACTTCAAAATTCAGTGAGAAATTTTCCTAGGGCTGAGATTGTCACTAAGTTCATGTATTCAAAGTTTCAAGTCAAAAGGAGATGAATCCTAATTTTTATAATTTTTTTAAGTTTTCTAATCAAGTCCTTAATTATTGTCCTTAATGATGTCACTAGGTTTAACAGGTTTGAATCAAAGTTTCTAACCCTTTACATACATGAATGATATGCACAAATAATAACAATCAATTCCTAGAGGAGAGCTCTAATTCTAGGTGGTGTGTGCATCTAAACATGCAACAATTAATACTTAATTAATTTGAATCAATAATTTGATTAGTGAATGATTAAGATATAATCATTCACTAATCCTCCCATATAATTTCTATTCAAACATGCTTAATCTAGGTTTAGAATTTCAACGAATCTCTCAAAGCTCTCATAATTTAACCTATATAATTTTAAAATTAATTTAAATATTAAGAAAATAGGTTAATTTAAAAAAAAAAAACTAGAAAATTTAAAGTAATTCAAGATAGCTTAAAAAAATCTCAAAATAGTTTCAAAACAATTTTGAAAATATTTTAATAAATTAAGGTAATTTAAAATAGAAGATTTGAATTTTTAAAGAATTATTTAAGTTGAATAATAATTAAACCTTAATTAAATATTTAAGTTTTATTTTTTTTAAAGTAATTTGAATTATTAAAAGTATTTAAGATATTTAAAATAAATTTTAAATCTTTAAAACAATCAAAATATGTTTTCTGATTTACATTGAATTTTATTTAAATTTTGATATCATTTGAATTTAATCTCAAATAAATATTGATTAATATTTAAATAAACAATTAATTAAACATAAGTTAAAATACATATATATATATATATATATATATATATATATATATATATATATATATATATATATATATATATGTATATATATATCTTAACTTAAGTTTTGATTTCAAATTAAAATGCTCTAAGAGAAATCCATTAAATATTTAAATATGTTAAATAAAGTTCTTGATTTTGAAAATACTTAATTTAGTATTTGATTAAATGGTTAAATGGTAAAAATATTTAAAATATTTAAAATAGGAATATTTTGAATTTTAAATATTTAATATTTTGAATACATTCTCTGATTTGAAATTTTTTTTAATAAGCTTATTTTAAAACTATGAAATTTATTTGATTTATTTTAATTAATTAATAATTCAAATGTCAAAATTTTAGAATTATTCAAAATATATTAATTATTTTTAATTTGAATTTAATTTTAAATTAAAGTTTATAAGGTTATAAAAATTTAGATATAAAATATTAAATTTTTAAATTTATATTTAATTTTATATAATTTTTTTTAGAAAATTAGATTTGAATTGATTTAAAAATAAGTTTTAAATTAATTAATGACCTAGCGGCGCCGCCGCCGGCGGAATGCCACGTGTCAGGCTGTGATTGGACGCTCCAAACTATGGAGCAATCATTACTGGCGGTGCAAGCAATCATTGGGTGATCAAAACCACAAAAATGCGATTTCCTTAAACTGAGTCAGCACGCACCATAGCCGTTGGATGTTCGCGTTCTGGAATGAGCGGTGCTGATCGAGTCGAACGACACTTTGATCCAACGGAAGGCCTCCGCGGCTGGGTGAAAGCGCAGAACAGCACAATCTCGACCGTTGATCGTAAGATCAACGACCCAGATTGTGTACTATACTAACAGGGCGTAAGCATAGCCCTAGTTGGAAAAATGGCTCAAACTCAAGATTTACTCAATCGATTTCCATGAAATTTCAAACATAGATCCAGTGACTGAACAGAAATCATGTGGGTATTTTCATATAGCTTGAAAAGCACTTTTTTTTAAAAGCTAATTTAAACTAAGTATTTTGAGCTAGGGTTTGAGTTTTAAGAAGATCTAATCGATGGATTTGAGGGATTTTGGATTCTCTGAGCTTGTAGACTGTCCATGATTCTTTTCCCTCTTGAAATCGCGGTCCGATAAGCTCCCAATTGCATGCTCTTTGGGTTGGACGAATTTTGGCTTGAGCTCGCTGGGAAGTTCATCGCCGGTGACTCTAAACGGTCGGATTTGACTGAGGAAGTGTATAAGAGGTTATGGAAAGCTCAAATGAAAAGAAATCTCCCTTGGAGAGCTTGAGTGTGGAGAGATATTGAAATTTGAGTCAATGAGGCTCTCATGAGGGTTTTTCCCTATTCAGCCTTCTCCAGGCCAAATGGATGGCTTGGATGCATTTGGTAGCTTCTGAAGATGTTGACAAGTGTCCCTAGACTGTTAGAATGGAAGGGGAAAGGACCAAGCAAGGACACCTATGTGGAAAGGTGGTTTTGGCCTTATATGCATATGGGGTTGATCCAAACCATTTAATCCTAATCTAAGGGTTGTAAGGGACTCTAGGAAGATTCTAGACCTTGATTAGGCTGCTGAAAATAATTTGAATTACAGGAAATCAGCTCTAGGATTAATTTGACCCTCTTTGAGCCATAAAATGACTTATATTGAATGTTTGACTAGTCAAACAATCAAATAACTGCTGAGGTGGCAGTCAAGGAGGCTTGAGAAGCTATTGAGTTTAGTTGGATAGAGTTTAATGGTCAAGGATTGGAGTTGAGTGAAAATATAAAGGTTTGACCAAACACATTGAGTTTACTAGATCTAAATGTCCATGATTTTGACTCATGACAAGTTTAGATAGGTTAAAAATATCATTTGAAATAGATTTGAGGGTTATGAGAGGTTTTGCTTAAATGGGGTTTGATTATATGTGATGGATGGATCTTTTGTTGACTGGATTTAACCAGACGTAGGTCTGGTTGACTAAGTCAATTGATGATTGGATCAGGGTGTTCAATCCAACCCAAATCATTAAGGGTACATTTGAATGAAGTTTGAATGAGATTTGAATGCATTTGAGGTTTGATTCAAAATGGAGAAGCTTAAGGGCTTGAACTGGTCAACCTGGGTTGACTTGGTCAACCAGGTTGACCCATGTCTAGGGTTTGAGCTGAAGCAATTTAAAATGATATTTAAAGTCTGGTAGAAGTGGTTTGATGGATCAAAATGATCATTTGGTCAAAAATATCTATTTGGGCCCTTAATGGGTCATTGGGTCAACTTAGATTGACTTGGTCAACCAGGTCGACCCAAGAGCTGGGAATGGGATCAACTAGTTCAGTTTGATATTTAAAAATTACTGGAAGTGATCCCAAGCAATTTGGAGATCATTTGGTTTGAAATGTGCATTTGGACCCCAAAGGGGTATTTTAGTCATTTTGACCCCTAATTAACTGGGGGTCAAAGTGAGTCCAACAAAATGCAGTTTAATATTCAAGAGGTTAGGATTAAAGGTCTGGATATGGTTGGAAGCTTTGGAGAAAGCTCCAAGGTCAGGATCCACTGGGTGGCAGGTCTAGTGGCATAGGCCGTAAATATTTGAAAGTTTTACAGCCTTTATATTTTGATCCAGATTCTTAGATTAGATATCTCAGAATGGGCTTAAATTTGGAGGGTTTCCTCTAGAGACATTTCATATCAATGTAGAATTGATAGACTCTGAATCAGAAGTCATTTGATTAGGTTTTGAAGTGTTTAAAGATTTACTGGAAAAGGCTTTCAAGACTTAGACCTTTGGCCTTGGATTTGAGTCTAGAGATCTGGATTTGATCTAGATTTTAGGTTTGAATATCTGGATTTGAATTAAGTCTAGATTGAATTGAAATCTAGATTGATCTAGAGGAATCCTAGGGTTTAGAGTAGATCCTAGGGTCTAGATCAGCTTAAAGAAATCCTAGGGTCTAGAGTAGATCCTAGGGACTGAAGTCTAGGAAGATCCTAGAGTCTAGAAGTCCTAAGATTTGGGGTCTAGAATAACCCTAAGATTTAGAAACCCTGGATCTAAAGGAATCTTAAGATCTAGAAATCCTAAGGTCTAGGATAGGTCTGGAGATTGGATTGATCCTAAGATTTGACTGAATCCTAGGGCCTATATTGATCTTGAATCTGGATTGAGTCCTAATGATCTCATACAAAAATGAGGTCAACACGTGCCACGTGTCGAGATCCCTGAATAAATATATAAAATCATAAATATAAATATTCTCTTACACTGAAGAATACAACAATCTTCTTTTCAAAGTATATGCATGTGATCTTCCAAAAGTTCGGGACCCCGCTTTCCCCAATGAACTAAGATTTCAAAGGTCGGAAAAGAAGACTTCTGTGACTATACACTCCAACAAGTTGAGCCAGAATAGCTTGAAGTTTTCTGACAGCCTGAAGCTTAAGGTTCGGGTGTGTGTAAGAGGCCGGATCCAATACGCCCAAATATGGCTGGATTGCTGGCAGCTCTGTCTACTCAACACGTTAGAAGAAAGGCCATAGTAGTAGAACCCCCACTTCATCAACCCGTCAGTAGGGACTGTAGGAAGTACGAAGGCTAATTTGACTCGACAAGTTCAAGTGGTCGTAGTCTACTAAATTCTCCTAATTGACCGAAGAGTCAAAGTTCCAGTGGGAAGGACGAGTTACGAGCAACTACCAGATGTCCGTAGGCTATAAATCTTCAACCACAAAGGATGACTCCAAATCTACCAACTTCCGCAAAGTCAGCATTGG
Source organism: Dendrobium chrysotoxum (assembly GCA_019925795.1). Classification (NCBI taxonomy): domain Eukaryota; kingdom Viridiplantae; phylum Streptophyta; class Magnoliopsida; order Asparagales; family Orchidaceae; genus Dendrobium; species Dendrobium chrysotoxum. The sequence continues at coordinate 623,685 of CM034312.1, forward strand.
GAAGCACATTTCCCATAGCTCAAGTCTGAAGCCTGAATGGGTATAAGAGGTTGGATCCAACAAGCCCAAATATGGCCGGATCGCTGGCAGCTCCATCTACTCAATACGCCATAAGAAAGACCGTAGTAGAGGAACCCCCATCTCAGCAACTAGAGGACGAGGAGCTGTCAAATCCCATCTCGCCCGATCTGATGAACTCAAGTGACTCAGATTAAAGTCTCCTCAAGTGGTTAAGGATCAAGATACTACCTGTATTTGGTACTGTCAACCGAAATCCAAGACCTGCAAATCCTTCAACAAATCCGTAAAGCACAAAGCAATGATCGAAGGAACTTTTCTTCAACAAGTCCATCAAAGCACAAAGCAAAGGGCCAAAGAAATTATCCCAAAGTTCATATAAAGACAAAGGTTGAACTATGGGGATCTCGTCATCAACAAGTCCATTATGCACAAAGCTCTAGACCGATGACTTCTCACCACCAACCTGGTATGAACCTAAAGGGTTTAGGTCACCGGCATCTACTCTTTCATCAAGCCCGCCAAAGCTAGAAGCAGAGGATCGAAGGGCATAAGGAACTAAAACCTCAGGACTCAAGTTAAAGATACGAAAAGAAGTATCCCGAATGATATCTACAAATGTCCGTAAAGCTTGGGGGCATTTTAAATATTTATTTGGGTCGACATCGTGCTGCGTGCCGAGATTCCTAAATAAATATTTAAATTTCTTGCCAAAATACAGCCAAAGGAGGGAAGAATGGGAGGTCCTCCGTAAACTGAATGTGCTATCATCATAAAGTGCAATCTGAGCAAGATACAATTAATAAAAGTGACAGAAATAGTATATCTATACATGATGACGACAAAGAAGAATGTTGAGCATATACGAAAAGTTCATGAACTAAAGTGATAGTGGTGTTAAAAGAGAATGATTGATGGTGATTCTATCCACCATTGTCAATCTACAGAGTGATGTTCTAGAGACCTAAGTACAAAGTGCTCTGTCACTATCCCATGGATCTTTATTTGACCAGGAGCAAATATGTCAATTATACTGAAGATTATAAATGCATCTAAAGATCTACAAAGACACAGAGATAAACTCTTAGGGATCTACAGAACGAAAATCTTAACGTGACATCCAATCAAACTCTTGCATATCCACTAAATAGAACCTCTGTGTGACATCTAGAGCAAATATCTAGAGATCTACAGGGTCAATCAATATACAATAAATGTGGTTCGCTCTAGACACATATCACATTTATTGGGGGGCATTTGTTAACCTCCATGTCAGACAAAAAAGAGAATAAATAATGATAAAATTTGTTCAAAATCATGCATAAATCCTATAGTTTTGTACCTGTCCGGTGCCGTTTAAGTTGCATCCCATGATTTCTTCTTGAATCCTACCTCAGTCGCTACCATTTCAAATTGATAAAATGAGAGGGAAGCTCTCGTTCTCTACCCTTCCCCACTCGCAAGAACTCCTACAAAGCTCTCTGCTTTCCCACGCAAAAACCCCAACCCCGTCACCTCTTCACCACAAGCTGAAGGCGATCCCTTCTCTGTCATTCTATCCTCTGTAGCCGCAAGAAGTCCCAACTCTACAACACTTCCCCATCGCAAGCCAAATCAAGCCCCTTCCATAGCCAAATCTCATACCACATCCAGCCGAATCCTTCATCTCCTCAAGCTCTAACCAACCTCCACTCCAACGCCGACCCTCCGATCTCATCCGAACCCAGCACCTGTATCGAATCTCCACAGACCTACCGACCTCCAATGCTCGATTCCACTGTGCCAAAGCCATTACTTTATTCGATCCTTTACTGTGATGTAATCCTCCATTCCCTTTTCCTCTAGCTGACTCCAAGCTAAAGACTCCCTCAACTGAGCTCTATCCGACATTCTCTGTAGCCGACCCTAGCTAAACCTCACGCAAAAGCCACTACAGCCTCCATCCACATAAATCTGCGTTGACTTTCCTTTCTCTTTCACATGATTACCTTTATCTTTCTATTGTGGTCCCTCACATCCACTACACAGCAGCAAACAACACTCCAAAAGCCCACCTAAACCAACAACCCAAAGCCTATTCCACGTAATTTCAAACCAGCCCAAATTCACCATTCCACCATTATATCTAACCTCACCCAACTCTTCACCTAACCCATTAAACTAAGGTGATATATCTCCCTCTCTCTCTTATTTATTATTATTTTATAATTTCTGTTATTATTATTAATTAATTATTATTGTAATTGTCATTACATAATGATTTTTAATCACATAATTATTATTTTAATATATATATATATATATATATATTTGTGTGTGTGTGTGAGAGAAACAAAAAAAAAGAAAGAAAAAGTCAAAAAAAAAGGTAAAAAAAAAAGAAGTTAAAAAATAGAGAAAAAAGAGAATAGCAAAAAAAAGAAATTTGCAAATTTAGGAAAACTCGCTTCGACTCTCGCAACACGACGAACGACCACCCATGCACGCTTTTCTCTAGCATGGTGGGAGGAAATTCACCGTGTTGCTAGCGACGAAGTGGGTAATCCCCCCCTAAAGTCCTATTTTTAATGTTTGCGGTGCACCGAGGGACCCCCTATGCACGCTTTTCTCTAGCAAGGTGGGAGAGAGCTCGGTGCGGCGCTTACAGCGAGGTAGGCGGGCCCCGTGCATACTTTTCTCTAACATGGCGGGGTCGAATATATTAATTTGTGCATTTTTAAACAAGTGCCTGAAGACCCATGCACGTCTTTCTCTGGTGTGGTGGGATTGAAGATGTTATGGCCGCGGTGTCCAAGGACACCTATCGTGCACGCTTTTCTCTAGCATGGCGGGAAGCCCAATTTTCCATAGTTTCCCCCAAACGGGGGAGATGCCGGAAGGCTACCGAAATTTTGTGTGAACATAAGACTATACATGGACATTAAATGAACTAAAATTAAACTTGAACAAAAAATACAAAGAGCCTAAACTGAACTCGAGCTCAAATGAATATTAAATAAATGACAATGAATTTGGACTCAAAGCTTGAGCAAAATTTGAACTTGACTTGAACATTTGAACTCGAGCAAAGACTTGAACAGCAGAACAAAGAACTTGACTTGACTTGAACTTAAACTGAGTTCAATCAATTAACAACGGAGGAATTCTTTTGAACTCGAATTGAACAGTAAGGAGCTTGAACTTGAAAGTGATACAGGGAACTCGATGTGGACCACAAGGAATTGGATTTTAATTTGGCAAACATACAATCACATCAGTGCAAATGTTAACCAAAGGCTTAGATCATTCTAATGAACATACAAATGCTAAATGACAATCATAATTGTTCAAATAAGGATCGATTGAAAGACTTATGGCTCTCTCACAAGAAATCATGCAAAGATCTTCAAATAAGTAGCCACTTTGATCATTTAAATGCATTCAAATCAATGTCACACAAGCAAACAAGGATTCCTGCATGATTTAATTATAAACCCTAGCATGGAACTTTTGGACAACGTTACTTGGCTTGTAAGAGTCATGTCAGTTGGAATTTGATGATGATAGTATCAAATTCATCATACTTGTTTCAAATCACCTTTAAAAATAAAGAGCATTTAAATATAACTTGTTTGCAAGTAAAAGGAGGACTGAAAGAAACATGATTTGATCATAAAGTCATGATATGGAGGAGTTTTTGGTCATGATTTATAATGATAGGTGTAACTCATCCCTAAACAACAAGTAGGGGTATTGTAAGAGATGTGACGAGTTATCTACAAGCTATAATAACTGGCTCATACAAACTATGTCAGTTGAAGTGCAAAAATATGATCGACAATGGCATTAATATTGTCATTTGTATTATGAACGTGTTGTCGATACAAAGAAAAGTTATATTATATATGGAGGGTTATTCAGAGGTGACAATTAGAGATATGCAACTAGCATATGTATGAAAGGTGGATATATGCAAGCAAATGATGAATGATGAAATTCAGATGACTCGGAGTGCTCAGCCAAGTTAACTTGTGAGTGAGAGAAAGTGAGATCTATATCTATTATGCAATCAAATGATATTAGAAGGATTTTGTATATGATGAATACAGAAGCACCTTCACAATCAACATCTGTATGCAAACCAACAAATAAAAAATCAAAAAAATGAAAATTGGAGGGGTATATATATAGTTGATTGCAAGTAAAGATCAACGATACAAGTTCACCATGCTAACCACAAGCAAGTATAGAAGAGTTCTTACTCATATAGCAAGCCACTTATGGGTGATGATGATTAATGTGCAGTGGGTGCTAAATCATCCATGCAGTTGATAACCACTCAGCATTAGTCAAATATATCAGCCTTCTACAAATCAGGATAAAAGATCTGCAACACATACCATCTCTCTATGAATACAAATATATGTATAATATGCCACTTATAGGTAGATACATAAAGACTTCAGTAAATGCAGTATCCTGAAATTGATTTCAGCGTGCAAATGAATACATCTACCAGCAGTAGTAGTGGATGTATCGTGGGGACCAAAACTATGGTGAGATTTATAAAGAATGCAGTGAATGCAAGTTCCTATGAGCTTCTGTAAATGTAGGAGATTAGTTAGTGCACTACAACCTACATGTAGAAAGCAACAAGCAGTGTACGATAATCTATCTATACAAAATAACGGGCAACCAGTAACGCCACGCCACCGGATCTACAACATCCGAGCAAGCAGACAGAAGGCGTTTACAAATATTCTAAAATGTCTCCCGCACGTGCACTATAATATGTATGCACATAGGTACACCAAAATGCACGTGTAACTATACACCCGTATGGGCCCCGACATGCGTGTAGTGAGAACACACGTGACGTCTAGGGATGCTGTACGGGTCAATAAATTTGAACGCGATCCTCCTAAGCGGGTAAATAGGAGTCGACAAGGTTCAGTAAATAATTATAAAATGCCCTCAAATACCCGCATGGGCCCCGACGAGTGTGTTATTGGTACACACGTAATGTCTAGGGATGCTGCATGGGTTAATAAGTGAATTCAAGTTCGAGCATGATCCTTCTATGCGGGTAGATAGAAGTCGACATGACTTGAACTATTAAATAAATATGCGGTCACGAGGTTGACCGAGATATTTATTTTATACATTCATATTAGGCCTTCAAGGCCCATAATCAGGAAAATTCACCTACAAAGGTATAAAGCCTACGAAACCCGATCCTCTATCGACAACTCGACAGAGTCGATAAGGTTCAATCAATGAAATACAAATGATCCCAATACCCCGATGATGGCTCTGTTGAATATAGATCTCAACCAAATGGGTTAATTTCAAATATTTCAAAATGCCTTCAAAACTTCCACAAATTCAAATATTTTTAAGTGACCTCAAAGTCACCCTAATGATGACCGTGTTGAACGTTAATCTCAAATGGAGGGGTTCACAAGCACTTTCAAATGCCTCCAAAATTCCCACAAAATCCAAAATTCCAAAAATCATCTGAAATCCCAAATATTTAAAACTGAAATCCAACCATAAAACACTTAAAGTAAAATCCATTCACCCTCCGCAATAGTTTGCCGGGGTGGACAAATTGAAATTTACTTCAGCTCACATAGAGCTAATGCCTGGTCAAGAATATCATTAAGATCCATTCTCAAATAATCTCCTGCCATTAAGGACATGATATGAGTCCTCTAACCGACAGTTTTGCCACCAAATGGCACTGCAGGATAAACAGTTATGACCCGGGGCCCTCTGAACCGAGTGATTTTGCCGCCAAATGGCACCATGAGATAGCGGTTATGGCCAGAGCCAATAAATTCCTTAGTGGCATCAATCCTTGAGATATGAATCAATAGGATATAATTGATAGGGCACAAAACCCTTTGTTAGATAAGGTGGATTCAAATTTGTCCCTTAGACAAACATCCATCCTAGGTCTACAAGGTCCCCTTGGACGAAGCAACCCATGGCTACCGACAAGGATCCTTCTATCAGGTTGGGTCAACTACCTCCTCTAACTAAGTAGACCAGGGACCATGATGGCCCGGAACGACGAAACCATGGGATCTTGATCGGGCCCATCATCCATTCCCCCACCATCCGCTTTAAGTGTAAGATGGTGAAATTTCTAATTTTAAATATTAAATCTCCCAACTCTTCAAAACCCCCCATACATAAATATCCATATCCATGCTGCTACTATATGCCTGATACCACGTATCTATGGATATAACGTACCTGATTGATGACTAGCCTTAATCAAAAGTTCTCTCTCGTAATCGGGAGGGGTAATTAACTATAGGGGCTTACGCCTATAGACCAGAACTCAGATCATAAAGTCCTCACAAAATTAGGGAAAAATCTCTGGGTAGTGTCTTATCTACAAACCGATCTGCCTTCAAAAAATTTACATCGAAACTTAATTCTATTAAAACTCCCCCGAAGAAAAGCAATGCGGGCGGAGGCCGGGGCCAAATTTTCGAAGCCCACATTTATTTATCATAAAAAATACATATATTATTACAGTGCATGACTATAAGTAAAAGCTACATAACAGAGTAATAAAAATTAACCATGACTGCAAAAATTAAAAGAACTACCTACAAACTCAAATCATATTCATGAAACTGCTATTCAACATGCTCCTTCCCTTCCCAGACCATGAAAATAGAATGCAAAACAACGGTGAGCTAAAATAGCTCAACATACCACAAATGCATATCTAAATTTCTAAATATTCCTTTTATTGAATATTTTCCAAAATTATCAAATATAATATAATAATTTATTGTGCTGAGCAAATCATTATAGCATAATAGTTATCCAAAGATTAAAATAATAATATGGAGAAATTGAATAAACTAAAATTTCATATGAACTTTATTTCAAATAACATGATGTAATAGATTTCTTCGATCCTAGATAGAATATAAAAAATCTTACCCTTTATAACTCCAGCAAGATAAATTTTGCCCTCTTTCAGATAGAATCCAAGATTTTGGTGCCTTATGAGTGGTGCCTTATGACTCTCAACAGGCAAAATTTAAGAGAGTTCCAGATTCTCTACATCATATAGAATTAAAATGATTCTAGCCCTTTATATCTCCTAGCAGACATTTTTCACATCAAAACTCATATAAATCAATCAATTAACACATAATTCATTGTAGTATTAAAATTAAACCATAAAGGAACTCGATGCAAAATCTCCTAATTTGCTATAACGGTAAGCAACAGATCACACAACTGAAAGAAAATATACTATTTTAGAATTTCACCAAATTATCAGGGATCGTATAGAATACTGTTTCAAGACTTTAATTATACTACAACATTATTTTCTGGGTTCATAATTATTTTCTGTTCAATTAAAAAGGTGCACATTTTAGAATGTATGGTGTAAAATTTTCAAAAAATATTATTTTCAAATTTTCAATCTCTATAACATACAAAAAGTTACAATGTGAAAGTTTTACCAGTGCAAAATTATTTCTATTTTTCGATAGCAAAAATATAAATTTAATCAAAAAATTCAAAAAAAATATGTATTTTTAAAATCTAAGATAGACATAATGCAACAACCCAAACTATTAACTATTAAGATATTGTTCGCTTTGGCCAAAGGGCCCACAATTTTTCCCTGTTGGTGTAACTTCCTTGTAGGTCACCAATGCCAGAATTATTCCGGGATGAGCACACTTAACTGCAGAGTTTCTTAATGAAATTCTAATAATTACACCAAAAGGCGCCTCGATGTTTAAGAGTTTAACTTCTTTTACTTAAGGAGTTTCACAATCTCCCCCACTTAAGTAACTGACATCCTCTTCAGTATCATTATCCCAAAATCATCTACTAGGCAGATAGGATTATAGAGGTGACCCCTATAAGTTCAAGTGGTTGCTCCTACCATGTAGCACTTTGTCTCATTCAGGGTTCAAGATGTGGTTACCATGGCGTAACACTTTATCTTGTATGGCACTTAGTTCCCATCTTCCGGTTGATATTGCATTGATACCATTTGTAATAGTCCAAACTCTTAACTATCGAGATATTGTCCACTTTGGCCTAAGGGCCTCATGATTTTGCCCTATTGGTGTAACTTCCTAGTAGGTCACCCATCCTAAAATTGCTCCATGACAAGTACAATTAACTGCAGAGTTTCTTAATAAAATTCCAACCATTACATCAAAAGATGCCTTGATGTTTAAGAGTTTAGCTTCTTTTACTTAAGGTGTTTCACACATAGTGTGACCTACCTCGATCCGGACAACTCTTGGAATTAGGCCAACAATAGAAAATAACCCGAAGTGGCTCAAATCAAACTTTCTCTCTCTAAGATCTCTCCCTTTCCCTCTCTAAGCTAACTGCCTCAAATGAAATGAATTGAACGAATAGTGGTTTGGGATATTTTGAAATAATCAAATTTGCTCTAGCGTTGTAGTGCCACGCGGTGCTGGCCACAGTGCTCTTTAGAAAACCCAGAGCACCGCTGCACTAGTCGCATGCCGAAGCACTGAATTAAATGCAGATTTTTTTGAGACTCTCATGCTGGGCTGCTGCCAAACAAAATGCCGCGATGCCCCAAGGGAAAATTCAAATTTCACAAACATGCAAACAGACTCCCGGGACTCACTTCATAATACATGCAGACTTTCTCATGCATACCAACTTTTCTAAGCACATGCACAAGAGTTCAAAATGCATTTTGTAAGCATACAAAGGTGCGTGCAATTGTACCATTAACTATGCAAGTGCATTGTGTAAGTGTACCAAAGATTGTGCAAGTGTATTGTATAAGT